>CP141133.1:29812728-30197728 GCA_035236585.1 Warburgia ugandensis | reverse complement strand
ACAAAAGATGAAAAACCCTAATTAAATGCTATAAAATTGTTACCATTCACATACTTCCTCGAGATTAGCGCCTAAACTTGAAAAATATCAAACTTTGAATTATTAAGTAAAAAATACATGTGTTACAAAATTTTGAAAACACCTTAGAATAGTACTATATTTTATAACACATGGGCTACTAATTGGATGAGTTGGGTCTTGTGAAGGTTTGTAGTGAATAAAATAACAAATTATCCACATACCAAAGCCATTTTATTTTTTTTTCAATCTAGGAGTGCATGTGTGTACAGGCTACAAAAGTCAACACTTCTAAATAGATATGCTCATTGCTCCATTGCAAAATTTCTTGACCTCAATTTCTCACTATTATACCTTGGGTAATAAAGGTCGCAAAGAACCAAGCAAATTTCTCTCATTGAGGGTATTCACCATAAGCAATGCATTGCATCTGTTCTTGAGTGAAGTGAAAAATGGACAAGGGTTGCTAGGGCATTCCCCCATAAGCGACACACCACATCAGATCCCGAGTGTAGTGAAAAATGGGCAAGGGTTGCTATAGCATCCCCTCGATAATGACACGCTGCATCAAAACCCAGGGGTAAAGGAGAGCAAATCATAAATGTTATAAGTGTATACGTGCCACTAGTAGGATTAGAAGATATAATTAAGGAACAGTTTTGGAAAGATATGGAGGGAGTCATGTAAGAAATTTCCAACATTAAGGGGATATTAATAGCAGCAGACTTAAATGGCGATATAGGAAAAGAAAAGGAAGGATATGGTAAGATACATGGAAAGTATGGTATAGGAGAACAAAATAAGATGCGGAAAACTATCCTCGATTTTGCTTTTTCATATAACTTGGCCATTACAAACATATTCTTTAAGAAGAGGGATGAACACTTAAAAACCTTTAAAATTGGATTTCATAAAAGCCAAATAGACTTTTTTCTACTTATGAATACTAAAAGATCAATGTGCAAGGATTGTAAGGTGATACTCAGTGAGGGTTTAACCTTACAACATAGGTTAATGGTTATGGATATCTATATTAAAAGATGAAAGAAAGAAAATGAACTTAATAGGCATCCAAAAACTAAGTGGTGGAACTTAAAAGAGAGAAAATAACCTCATTCACAAATAAGTTGATGGTAGAAGGAAACTAAAACTATGAAACAAAAGTAAACAACATGTGGATTAATATGGCTTAGTCCATTAAGAAAGTGGCAAAAGATGTCTTAGGAGTATCTAAAGGTAAAAGGCAATGAGTAAAGGAAACATGGAGGTGGAGTGAAACAGTGCAAAAAGTTACTAAAGAAAAAGGGGTGTGTTTTAAAGCATGGTAAAAGACTAGAAATAATGAAAACTATGAATAGTATATGAAAGCTAAAAAGGTTACTAAGAGAATACTAAGTGAGGCTAAACTTAAGGCATATGATGGATTCTATAATAGACTAGGAACTAGAGAAGGTGAGAAAGATGTGTTCAAACTTGCAAAAATAAGAGAACAGAAGGGTAAGAACTTAGATCATGTTAGGTGCATTAGAAGTGATGATCAAAGGGTACTAGTCAAAGATGAAGAGATCAGACAAAGGTGGGAAACTTACTTCCAAAAATTGTTAAATGACAATAGCTCCGAGAACATAGGGATTGAAAATACTATAAACCTAAATAACATTTGACATTATAGATATGAACATAGGATTAGAATACTTGAAGTGAAAGAGGCCTTGAAAAAGATGAAATCAGGAAAGGCCATGGGGTTCGATAGTATACCAAGTTATTTGACAAGAGTAAAAAATTGATGAAAATGCTAGATGAATGGAGGAAAAGTGCTATTGTACCAATTTATAAGAATAAAAGAGACATACAGAGTTACATTAATTATCGATGGATCAAACTTATGAGCCACAATGATACTTTTTGAATGAGTGATTGAGAAGAAGATGTGGCATGAAACAAGAGTAGTGGAGAACCAATTTGGTTTCATGCCTGGGAGGTCTACGATGGAAGCTATTTTTTACCAAGATAATTGTTAGAGAAATATAGGAAGAGGAGGAAAGACCTCCACATGGTCTTTATCAACTTAGAGAAAGCTTATGATAGAGTACCCAAGGAGTTAATATAGAGGGGGTTGGGCAAGAAAGGGGCTTTGTGGGGGTATGTAGACATAATTAAAGAATGTATGAGGGAGCGATAACAAATGTTAAGACTACTAATGGCTAGACCAGTGACTTTCTTATCACTATAGGATTGCACCAAGGATTGGCATTAAGCCCATACCTTTTCATGTTGGTTATGGATGAGTTAACAAAACATATGTAGGAGGAGATTCCAAGGTGCATGCTATTTGCAGATGATATAGTATTACTTGAAGAGATAAGGGCGTGCATAAACACAAAGATAGAGTTATGGAGAGAAGCATTAGAATCTATAGGATTTAAAATTAGTTGAATTAAGACAGATTATATGGAATACAATTTTAGCAAGGAGATTGGAGTGGAACACCAATTAAGATTGATAACCTAGAAGTCCCCATAAAAGACCCCTTTTTTGGTACTTAGGATCAATGATTCATGAGAATGGAGAGATTGATAGGGAGGTTACCTAGAGAATCCAAGATGGTTGGAATAAATGGAGATGTGCATATGGAGTTTTGTGTGATCAACAAGTGCCACTCAAACTAGAAGTAAAATTCTATAGGATGTCATAAGGCCAGCCATGCTCTATGGATCAGAGTGTAGGGTAGTTAAGGAACATCATATTCATAGGAAGACCATCGCAGAAATGAGGATGTTGACATGGACGAGTGGCAAGACAAGAAAGGATAAAATTAGGAATGAAAACACTAGAGGAAACTTAGGTGTAGCACCAATAGGTTAGAAGGAGTGAGGCAATCCAAGTAGAAGGTTCTAAAAGGGCAAGGGGAAGGCCTAGAACAACGTGGATAGAAGTGGTGAGAAAAGATTTAAAAGCTTTGGGACTAAATGAAGCTAGTGTACTTAATAGATAGGAATGGAAAAATAAGATTCATGTTACTAACCCCTAATTAGGATAAGGTCTTGATGATAATGATGATGTGACTGAGTCCAATAATTTAATGGTTCACAAAAAAAAATTTCAGCATAAATAAGAGCAAGAAATATAATCCCTTAGAATGTTCTAACTTAAAATCAATAGGTCTTTGGATAGGATGAAAAATAGGCTAGGTCAGGTTCTGAAGGAAATGGAATAAGGATTCAAAGTTTGAAATCTGAGTAGAGGTCTTCTATAAATGTTGAACACTTTACTTTTGGTTATACTGAAGTGAATATCTTTTATGTATTTTCCTTTCTCTTTTTCGTCAATACTTTTTCTTTTCTTTTTTTGATACATTTTTCATTTTTCTTTATATTTCTAATACGCAACACTTTTTTTTGTACTTTTGAAAATTTTCACTTCTTTGACCTCTATCCTTTTTCTAATTTTTTTTTTCATCCCTACTCATTTTTGAAAGATAAGTAATGGATATTCATATTGGGGTTTCTTTGGTTTAAGTTAAATGGGGTTTTCAAAAGAAATGTTATACTAAGAGGCTTAAAGGGTTTAACTAGTTGTATAAAACAATAATAACCTATATTATTTCCTAGGTTTCTTTAAACCTATCTGAGTTAATGAATATTCAAGAAAGAAAATCAATACTCCTTTTGTGTTCATGGAAATTGACCAAAACAAAGATACTGGGATCTTCAAAGTAATATTCGTTGAAGAAAATAGGGAATTACTTATAACCCTCAAAAGGATAATAGTCTTTAGTACTCACAGGGCATATAGGTCTTCACTGATTTTCCTTAGGGTCTCTAAGACATAATCATCTGTTAGTCTAGACTTATGCACATTGTGTAAGTATGTTCCGAGATTTAACTTTTCGTAGAACATTTTATAAATGAATAAAATGTAGAATTAACCATATGCATTTCTATTAAGAAGTTAAAGCATAAGAAATATTGAGTTTTTGAAAATCAAATTCTTATCATAGTAAAGGAACTTGACCTTGAAACTTTTGAAAACTTAGAAAACTCAACAACAACAAAAAAAAAAAAAAACAACTGAAGAAAATTAGACATCTCATGCATGCCTACACCCCCGAACCTGAACTAAACATTGTCCCTATTGTTTACTAATATAGGATATCTATATGATAAATGGGTCATGTAGACTAATGGGACTCTGAAAACCCTAGGTTGCCTCCATATGAGCTCTAAGTTTAACATCTTCAACCAAATGTGCTACAAATTGATAATGATGAATGCAAACATCCTAAAGTGGGTACAAATGTACTGGTTCCTTAAGTAATGTTTCTTCCACTTCAAGATTTATCAACTCTAGGAAGGGTTTCAATCTTTGACCATTCATTTGGAGATCTCTCCCTCCTTTTCT
Source organism: Warburgia ugandensis (assembly GCA_035236585.1). Lineage (NCBI taxonomy): Eukaryota > Viridiplantae > Streptophyta > Magnoliopsida > Canellales > Canellaceae > Warburgia > Warburgia ugandensis. Next base: position 30,193,309 of record CP141133.1, on the reverse strand, counting down.
ATCTTGATGACCCGAAAGGATATACAGTACATACTATGTAAGGTCTAGTCCATCGAGATCTAAGTTTTCCTGAAATAAAAGCAGTCTAGAGTTGTACAAAAGGACCTTTTGTCCAAGTGTGAAGGACTTCCTTAAAATGTGTCTATCATCATTATTCTTCATGAGGTCTTTGTATGGCTTGCCTGACTCATATGAGTCATTCCTTAGCTCGTTCAACTCATTAAGTAGAGGTTTTCTATGGGTATCAATAGTATCTAAGTCGAAATTGAGCTTTTTGATGGCCCAATATGATTTATCCTCTAATTCTACATGAACGTGGCAGGCATTTCCATAGACCAAGTGGTAAGGTGACATTCTTATAGGAGTCTTAAATGCAATGCAATAGGCCCATAAAGTGTCACTGAGCCTCAAAAACTAGTCTTTCCAATTTGGATTGACTATCTTTTTTAAGTTAGCTTTATTTCCCTATTAGACGCATCCACTTGTCCATTGGTCTGAGGATGATAAGGGGTAGTTATCCTATGGTTTATACCATTTTTCTTCATTAAGTTCTCAAGCACCCTATTGCAAAAATGTTACCCCATCACTAATTATTTCCCTAAGTGTACCAAAACATGCAAATATATTTTCTTTTAAGAACTTGACCACTATCCTATGGTCATTGGTTTTATACAGAATGGATTCTACCCATTTTGACTCATAATCCACCTACAAAAGGATTTACAAATAACCATAGGAGTTAGGAAAAGTTCCCATAAAATCAATGCCCCAAACACAAGTGGCTTAATGAGCCAAATAGGGTTCAAGGGCATCATATTTCTTTTTCCTATGCTTCTTAACTATTGACATCTAGCACAAGCTATGAAATGAGCATGTGAATCATTCAAAATGGTGGGCCAATAAAAACTACATTGCAAAATCTTTGTAGTTGTAATTTTGGGACTAAAATGGCCCCCACTACATGGTCATGACAAAATGAAATGATCTTATGAAGTTCATTATTTGGTACACATCTCCTAATAACTTGGTCAGGATAGTATTTAAACAAGTGCGAGTCATCCTAAGTAAAGTGTCTAACCTCAATAATGAACCCTTTTCTATGTTGTTTAGACCAATGACTAAGCATTAATCTAATGATAAGATAATTGACTATAGCATTGTATTAAGATAATTGGGAAATGTGCAAGAATTGTTCATTAGGAAATGTCACTGTTATATATGCATTCTTTGTAGTAGACTCCACAACTAGTCTAGATAAGTGGTCAACTACGACATTCTCAAAACCATTTTTATCTCAAATTTCTGGATCAAATTCTTGTAGTAGTAGTAGTAGTATCCATCAGATCAACCTACGTTTTGCATCTTTATTTGAAAGAAGATATTTAAGTACTAAATGATCTGAGCATACTATGACCTTAGATCCTAACAAGTAAGATATAAACTTATCCAATGCAAAAACGCTTGCTAGCAACCTTTTTTTATTAGTGGAATCATTTAGTTGGCAATCGTTGAGTGTCTTACTATCATAATAGATGACATCGGGAAGTTTATCAGTACGTTATCCCAACACAACCCTAATCCCGTAGTCTAAAGCATCACACATTATTTCAAATGGTTCATTCCAATCTAGTAGTCAAATAATAGGTGCATAAGTTAACTTAGCCTTTAGGCCTTCATGTTGAAATAATAGGGGTTTAGCAATTTTACTAAAGTCATTGATGAATCGTCTGTAAAAACCAACATGGCCGAAAAATGAGCTGATTTCTTTCACCTTCCATGGAGGAGGAAGGTTAGAGATTAAATTCACTTTGGCTTTATTCACTTCTATGCCATTGTGTGAAATAATAGGACCTAAAACAATGCCATTTTGACACATAAAATGACATTTTTTTCAATTTAACACTAAGTGCTTTCTCTAACATCTAGCAAGGACAAGTTTTAAATGGTGCATGCATTTATTAAATGAAGAACCAAATATTGAGAAATCATCCATAAATACCTCTAGGAATCTCACTACAATATCTTAAAATATGCTCAAGATACACTTTTGAAAAGTAACTAGAGCATTGCAAAGTTCAAAAGTCATATGACGATAGGCAGAGGTTCCAAAAGGTCGGTGAAGGCAGTCTTCTCTTGATCCTCAACTGCTATAGTAATTTTGTTATAACCAGAATAACCATCAAGAAGGTAGTAGTACTTATGTTAGATTAACATTTCTAACATTTGGTCTATGAATGGTAGAGGAAAGTGGTCTTTCCTTGTGACCAAGTTTAATTTTTAGTAATCTACACAAACTCTCCACTCGATGGTCATGTGAGTGTGGATTAACTGATTCTCCTCATTTCCAACTACTGTGACTCCAGATTTCTTAGGAACAACTTGTACTTGGCTGGCCCAAGTACTATCAGATATAAGGTAGATGACTCCAACATCTAGGAGTTTAAGCACTTTATCTCTCACTACCTCCTTCATGTTAGGGTTTAGTCTCCTTTGTGTTTTCCCCATATGGTTTAGCATTTTCTTCTATGTGAATTCTATGCATGCACACTGCAAAACTGATTTCCATAATACCTACAATGGCCACCCTAGAGCAATCTTACGTTCTCGTAGAACATCAAGAAGCTTACCCTCATGTTCCATATCTAGAGCTAAGGCTATGATGATAAGCAAGGTTTCATCAGGTCCTAAGTAAGAGTACTTCAGATTTTTAGGTAAAAGTTTAAGGACCAAGGAGGGTGGTTTTTCTATAGATGGAATTGTGACAGATTCTGAGGGAGGAAGTGATTCGACATGAGGGCCCCATATGGAGGTATCTATTATAAGTATAGCATCTAAAAGATTATTTACCTTGTCTATGTACTTGTCTATATCAAATTCATTGTTAAAATGTGCTAGACATGCCTCTAGTGGATCTAAGATAGATGATGGTGTGTTAGCATCTTAAAGTAGACCTTAATTAAATTTACCACACAAAAAAGTATCTAGGTCTAGATGCTAATGATTAGCATTAAAAACTTTGAGCTTGACATTCATATTATCTTACTATAACTTCATTACACCATTTCTATAGTTGATGATGCCACTGGATGTTGTCAAAATTGGATGTCCAAGAATCACTAGGATCTGACTACTGGGTGGGTCTAACATAGGTTGAGTATCCAGGACAATAAAATCTATAGAAAAGTAAAACTAGTCCACCTCTATTATACCATCTACAACCATACCATGTGGAATCTTAATTGATTTATTTGCAAAATGTAATGTGGTAGTGGTTGGTGTAAGGTCACCAAGCCTTAGTTGCTCATGGACAGAATAAGGAAACCAATTTACACTAGCCCATAGATCAAGTAGTGCTCTTTCTATGACCGATTTCCAATCACACAAGAAATTGTAGGACACCCTCGATCTCTAAACCTAAGAGGAGTCTAGTGTTGGATCAAAGAGCTTACCTTTTTGTGAAGAGCACTTTAAGAAACTTAGCATAAGGAGGAATAACCTTAATAACATTGAGTAATGGGATATTAATTTGCACATGTTTAGACACTTCCATTATCTCTTTGAAATTTGTTATTTTCTTTGCCTTGTTGTGTACTTGAGGGAATGTGGCTTTAGGCATATAGGGAGCCTCCACCACAAGCTCAGATGGAGCAGGATATTTCTGGCTTATCTCTTTCTCTTGATTTTTAACTGGTTCATTCTCCTCTATCTTGTCCTCAGTTTGCCCTACTTTATTATCAACATAACAGTCACTCCTTATGGTTCTGATAGACTTTTCTTGCTCATGGGGTCTATGCAAATGGGAAGTAGACCTATTTCTAACTAGCCCTTAGGATTGGAATAAGCTGACTAGGAAACTTTCCTTTCTCCCTCTCACATAAAGAGGCAAACAACTGGCTTATTTGCGTCTTTATCCTAGTGATATTTTGTCAACTCTCATTCTGGAGTTGATGTAAAGCCATGTTAATCTCCTTATTTCATGAGAAGCTAAATGCTATCTTCATTTGACAGTTGCTTTGGTTAGTAAGAAAACTAGAAATTAGGTGGTTGCTAAGAAGCTAAAATTCTAGGAAAGTTTTGAATAGGCGGCTCACAAATGTGCCTCTCTAGTAATTATTCTTAGACCATGAAAAATTGGGATGCCTAGCCCATCATGGATTATAGGTCTTGGAATATCGATTGTTGTTGTTAGGGTTGTGACATGCACCAAGATATTTGCTTGAAAGACATTCATTGAACACTCTATTGGATGGACAACTTGTAGTTAAATGGCCTAGACTAGAACAAATAGTACATACCTCTTGTGGAGGTTTTATATTAGCAGCCATGAAAGCATTTATGTTAGCACTAATTATTTGGCATATATTTTCGATCTTGTCTATTCTACCATCCAACGAGTCTAGTCTATATGTTTTTTCTGAGGTCACTCCTATCTCATATAAACCTCCCATCTTTTGTGCCTAGGCATGTCTATCTCTCCTATTAGAACAATCCCATTGTCAGGAGTTTCCTACTAGAGGTTGGAAAATTTCTTAGGTTTCTATGTCATTTTTTCAACATGAAGGCTCCTCCATTAGCTGCATCTACCACCTATCTATTTTGAGGTGTTAATGCATCATAGAAATACTAGACCTGCTACCATTTTTCAAATCCATGATGAGGTCACTTCTACATAATTCATTCCATCCTCTCCCAGCATTCATAATATTGCTCATCATCTCTCTATTGGAAATTAATGATCTCCAATGAAGAGAATTAGTCTCATCGACCTAGAAGAATTTATTCAAGAATTTCTTAGACAATTGGTCCCATGTTGCAATGGAGTTGACCTATAAGGACTTAAGCCATGATTTGACCTTATGCCTTAATGAGAAAGGGAATAATGTAAGCCTAATAGAATCATCCATAACATTACAATATTTGAATGTAGCACAAATATCAACCAATTCCTTGATATGTAGGTATGGATCCTTCCTCTCTCTCTCTCTCTCTCTCTCTTGACCATGGAATGTCTGGAGTAACTGAATAACACCAGGTTTAAGCTCAAAGTGGTATGCATTTGTGGGTGGCAATGTGAAGCATGATAGGGTATTTAACTGGAGTGATGCATAGAAATATCTAATAGCTTTGAGCTCAACTTCTAGTGGTTCAATTATGGAGTTAGGAACTTGAAATTTCACCCCTTGCCTATGGGTACCTTCAATTTCAAAATCAAATGGTACTAATCCTATGTTCTAAGATCGATGAGCTTGCAAGCACTATAATGCAAACCTATCTATTTGATGCAACCTAAATATAAATGACTCCTAACTTTATGTGATATGCTGCAAACAATCCATAATGCTAGCGAGCTTGATTTGATTATCTTTGTTAAGATGTAAGGATCTATCTTTTAACCTAAAGCTAGACAACTCCTCCTTTAATCTATACTTGACTATTGTAATAACTCCAATTTTTATGAATATAATTGAATTATTAAAATTTAAAAGTGGAACTGAAACTTTGAGTTCCAGAAAAATTCTTTTTCATAAAAATAAAATCAAGACTTCAAACTTGGATATTTGTAATCTACTCAAAAAACTTATCAAAATGACTGTAAGTACGTCAAATTTCGAATCCAAATGAAAATTCCTTATTTTTCTCCACTTTTATGAATAAAAGGGTAAAATTATAATTTTACTTATAACCGAGGCCTAAGACATCAAAATTTGAAATGTACTCAGAAAACCAATCAAAACGACACTGAGTACGCTCAATTCTGAGTTCACAAGAATAAACCCTATTTTTCTCTATTTTTGGAATTAAAAGGGTAAATTGATCTTTTCACAACTATGTGGGTCCCATAAGGTTGGCCAACGGTCTGGAAGACCACCATCATGAGTCAAACCACTACCAATTGCAATGGAGAAGGAGGTGGTAGTGGGAATCCAATGTCAATTTAATAATAAAAAGAATTGAAACATGATAATTACATGTAATCATAAAAAATTCAAAAACACCTACAAATACTCCATAAAAATTCCCAAATTTTTTTCCTAATGTCCCTCACAAGGTCCCCTATAATGTCCTAAAATCTCAACTCCAAAATCCTCCCCCATCTCCCCCATTTCCTCCTTCTTTCTCCTCTTGGTTTTTTCTCTATACGAGCGTCTGCAAATGCACCCGGCACTCCAAGCTCATTTGAGACATCGGGCATGTCAATTGATGCGTCATCTTGAATGAACTAGGGTTTCCACCTGGAAAACCATAACTCAATTAGCATCCACTTACAGCCATTATTTTTCAATCTCCACTGTTGGATCTGGTCGGACAAGGCTGATCCACCCCCTAGATTGCCAGGAAACTCAAAATGAAGAAAAACATGGTACTGGGTACCGTCTTTGATGGAATTTTCAACTTATCTAACCATTAAACGGTGATCTTGCATTGTTAAATATCTTCAGAATGGGATGGTATGTGTTTCCCCCATGGTCCCCCACCTTCTCCAGCAATGGCAGTGGCGATTTTCTAACTGTATGCATTTTTTTGGCGTCTAGGGTTATTTCCAACTTTCTTTATTTTACAGCATTATTTCTTCTTCTCCGGTGATCTTCACTTCACCAGACCAGCACAGGTAGGTGCACCCTTCTTCTCCTTTTACGTTTCTAGCATTCCTCTAAAGTTTCCAGCATTCCTAGGATCTCCCCAGCTGTTGATCCGTCGGGAATGACAGATCCAACCACAAGGTAGATATCCCTACCATGGATGGCACAGATTAAAATTTTGAGCTGTTGGATGGATTACTGGGGCCCAAAAACCTCAGGAGATGAAATCTTGGCCATTGACTATCAAGGATGAAGGAGATCCAACGATGGGTAATTCAACGGTCCAGATCTAGACTGTCTCGCCTATCATTGGTCACCCATCCCTGGTGATTGGTAATCCCAGGTAACAGGAGAGAGGCAACCTCCGGTTTTGTTGTTTTCTATTGGAATGATCTCAGCCGTCCAATTTTTAACTGAAACCATTTTCTTCAATTGAGAGCTCAATTTAGCTCCGATTTTAGATCTAAAAGTTACTCTAGATTCCTTATTACTTGTATAAGGGACTGAACTCAGAAATTTTTTGTTTTAATGCATATAAAATTCTATTAATAAAGAAAAGTATTACTAATTCCAATGATCAGGGAAATTTGGAATGATTAGACTTTGTAATTCTGATCCACTAATGATCTTGTGATAGTGGAACATGGAATCAATTGTTAGAAGTCACTGATCTATATTTAACGAAGAGATCTAGCCTTAAAAGAAGAAAAATCATAAAAATGAGCATGAATCTTCAATATTTGATTAATCAAGCATGATCATACCTTTTAAAATAGTTTATATAATGATCTAAATGTATAATTACAATGATTAAATGGTTGGATGTAATTTATTTTCCAGATCTTAAGATCTTAACCCTTAAAAGTAGTAAAATCCATAAAAATGAATGGTAATCTCCTTGATCAGTTTGATCAAGGATGATTGGACAGTGTGGATGAATTTGGATGATAATATAAAATTAAGATCATATGGATTGATGGGCTTGATGATGATAATTTTGGATAGATTAAGATCTAAGCCCTTGAATTGGATAAAATGGCTTAAGATCTTCCTGATCGGTGGGATCAAGAAGGATCAGATCATTTGATGAGATGCATAAATCATCTAATGATAAAATTACATTAATTAATTATATTATATCTAAAGGAAAATGAATGATCAAGATCTAAACCCTAAATCAGATGAAAAATGAACGGAAATCAAATGTGACTGTTGGATCATGATGAACAGTTATGGCATGTTAAATTTTTGTTTGAATTATTGAATGATATTGTAAATGTCTTTTAATCCTAAGTAGATTTAATTATTGGATTTACTTATTTATTTATACTTTAATGCTTATGTTATGAAATTACAATGAAAATGTAATTAAACAAAAAACAGAGTTGAAGGACATTTACATGGAATGAATGACATGGACTTAATGATAGTATGGGCTACAGTTAGTAGGACAATATAAGGATTATCAAATCCTTGGTGTAAACTAGGAGAATAATAAACCCCATGAATGACATTTTAAATGTATATGGAATTAATTAAAATTAATTAGAAAGAGTACTTAGGGTTAAAATGCTCATAACAACCTTATGAAAGGTTGAGCTAAAGTCACTCTAGTGAATGCAGAATATGGTGGTGAAGGGGGTTTCTAATAGAGCATCGCTCTTCCCCTACCTTTCGTTGACATTTTGTGAGGTCTAAATGCCTTCTTACATGAGGATTGAAGTAACCACTTTGTGTTCAACCATTTAACTAGTAAGCCTTAGTCAATTGAAAATAAAGGAGCTGTCTAGACTTAGAATGATATAAGCTATCTTCCACCAGTAAAACATTAACTAGTTGAATAATAATAATAAGAGCATAAAAGGTTAGTAAATTATTTAATTCTAATAAAAATTGTAAGTAAGATACGGATAATCAAACAAGATCCATAGGATCTTGAATTATCAAGAACAAGAAGAATCCTAATGTTGTATTTTATTATGTATCCATGTATATATGTAGTAGACAAATCTAGATCATTAGATTAGATAATCCAAACCCTTGATCAAATATGAATAAAGGAAGAGAACCAAGATCATCCTCCTTAGGGATGATCAAATAACTAAACTTAGATCAAATGAGAACTAGATGATAGAAGATCTAGGCCATTGATCTTTATCAACAAGTATAGATTGTTGATCAAAGGATCTATGAAAGGTCAAGATCAAGGAGATGGACACATATAGACTTAGAGATAGAAAATACTTAGATATGAAAGATTAGAAGATCATTCTAACCATCAGATCTATTGAGCAATAGGATAAACTACTATTTGAGGAAGATAGATTGTATGGATGATAGGAATACAAGACATATCTAGATCCTTTATATCAAAGGACAAGATTACATAAGGAATATAGATAGGATATTATCCAAAATTGTACAAATAATGACAGTATATATGTATGTACAGATTACATACGTCAATCATGGAAGATCTGAAGGGATGAATCAGTACATGAAGGTAGGTGGAACTTTAAGAATACAAGACCTATGGTCTATGGAATTATTATTATACATAGACATTATAATGCTTAAGAATTATAATATGCTTAGTGACATTTGAATCATAATTCATGTATATGAGATAGAAATAACTATTGAAATTAGATGGAATACATAATAAATACCTGGGTATCATTTATGATTACCCCTAAACATAAATAAGAACATAATAATAATGGATATCATTTATATCAAATGAGTATCCTTACACTTAATAACATTTGGTATATGAATACCAAATTAAAGGAAATGGGGATCATTTACAATAGATGATTAATCCCTAAACTTATATGAACATGGGTATCATTCATTGTAAATGAGGATCCCTAAATCTAGAAATGAGATTATATCCTTAGTATGAGGATATTAAATACGAGGATGATAATATAAATAGACAGATTGTCTGAGATGTATAATAAGTATTTTAGATACAAGCATGGAGGCTTGCTGTTTTGTTTTAAACAGGCATAAGCCTAGGGATGCTATGCTAGGGAAGTTATGAGGGTTTGGTCACCTGCTTCTTGAAATTTGATGATATTATGATACCTTGCCCAAAGAGAGGCTAAAAGTAGGGTGGGGCAATTATGGAAGGCCCCAATGTGAAAGTCTTATGTCCCCATATGGCAGTGACACAATATTTTCCACCGTTGTATCAGTGGTGAACAAGGCAGTTATCCAAGCACGCTAATACAGATTAGACAATAGCATGGTAGTCCTTGCGTATTTTGCATTATGATGCATGGCATAGTGAGATGCCAATACTGCCCTAATGAGGAAGTATTTTCCTAGGAAAAGTTTGGATGATTTATCAACTCAGTATATCTGAGTATGATTATTGATGTTTGAGATATTGACTATTTTTCACAATTTTTAACCGTATATATATATATATATATACATACGATAGAGTGGTGATTGATTTGGAATTATCATAGTAGATGTTTCATGATAAATTATATGATAGAATGATCATATATAGTATGGTGGAAATTGAATTATGTAATTCATATGGAATATGATGATTATGAATAATGTACTTTTGAATTTTACGATTCCATATGTTCTTGAATCCCCTACCAAGCATAGCTTGTTGAGATATTGTAAATGTTAGAATGTTTACAATATCTCAAATACAAAAAGAAAAGAATGGAGGGATACGACATAGGAAGACGAAGACCATATTGTTGATCAAGACTATGTACTATTGTGGAAAGGATTGGATTGTATTTTGATTTGTGTATTTTGGACATAAGATGTAATAAAGGGGTTGTGTATGTGAACCACTGAATGGATCCTGCAATTTTAATAAAATGAGTTTCTTTGGAAACATATGTTGTATACAAAATTATGTATGTATATGTGAGTGAAATGTGGCATTCGGGTTTTCTAAAAGGAATTTCAAAGAGAAAAAAAAAATCGCTGCTTAAGTTTTCAAAATGTTTGTAAATTTGGTCAAACACCATTTGAAAATAAATAACAAAAATTTATTTCAAAAACTCGGGTCTCCACAACTATTACTTACAATTAGGTCCTACCCATAGTGGTTAATACAATTCTCATGGAAGAAGGCATTAAACCACAACAAACATCAACAAAAGGCATGGAAAAATCACTTTGATTTTGGATAACCATTATAACCACAAAGTTCAAGAGCCACTGGAGTGACAGTAGATTACCCCTTTCAAAAAGGGTCCTATAAGCTCAAACCCTAGGTCTCATGCTACTTGATTTTAAATTAAGATTAACATCTGGATCACAAGCATACAAGGAATTGATTTTGTAACACCCCGGATTTTTAAGACAAATTTTTTTTTTTTTTAATAATGGCATTTTAAATAAGAGCATTTGGGATCCCATGAGAAAAGATTTATTTAACATTTTACTAAACCTATCTTAAAACTCCGGGTGTTAATTTTCCTTTCTCAAAATGGCGTACATGTAATTTAAACATAAATAAATAATCCGCGTATAAATCAACGTCAAATAAATAGGCGCCTTTATTTTAAATCAAATAAACGTCCAAAAGACAATAATAATATGGCCCAGGGTCTATCCATCATAACATCCCATATAAATGTCCAATATATGTCCAAAGATCTAAATCACATCCAAATATAAAGTATGCAGTCCATAATAAAATTCAAATGATAATCCACTCTAATGACTCACATTACTGTCTAAAACTATAGGGAAACTAGTCTTCAGCAGCTCTCAAGGTTTATCAACCGCTTTTCCTTTCCTGGTGTCGCACTCGAGATCTAAGGCATTGCAAAACAAAGCAATGCCTCAGCAAGCTATCACTTGTGTAGGTACATAGACAATTAATGTAATAAATGAAAGAAATAATGAACAGCATTGATGAAAAGTCTAACATTTATGAAAATAGTGATATCATAATGCCATGTTCAAATAAATGCCAATTTATTCCATATGCTAAAACATGAAATTCACTGAGTTAAAACATGACATGAATCAATAACATGGAGCATACAACAAGAATAAAGGCACCCTAAGGTAATGGGTCCCACCACATCACACTAACATCCCTGATCAGGAGTACACGTAGTCAACCTCTGAGTGTCGTCACACCCAGGCATATCATCCATAACCATGCTCATCATACATGCACACATAATAAGAATATGGGCCATCATGCTGTAGTGGCAACCCTCCATGGGTATCAACCACCGCCGCTCCTCGTCGACACCATGACGGAAAACTTAGCGTCTGTCCCCATGGAAAGGCTCAGACCAGTAGTGTGGACTATCCATGTTACCAAACCCCTACCGAATGCCATCTATAAGCAAGTGTCTATCATATCACAAACTCATCACATCATAATCTCGGAAGGTGGGTGGCCGGTCGTATCCCTCCTAGCATGACGCCCACCGGGCGAGAGCACCCGTCATCAAATATAAAACACGGAAATCATATGTATATGCTAAAACTCAAGAGCACTTATAGCTTGCAATCCCCAAGACATGCCCCTCATCCTGGGGTTAGCCTATAAAAGGTCCAGCTACTAAGCCTTTATTCTCATTTCCATGTAAATCCATGCATTTTCTATATATATAATAAGAAATAAGTCTCTAATTAAGCATAACTAATTAACATCATGCTTGTAAAAGCATTTTAAATAAGTTTATTCAGTAAAAGATTTCAATTTGAAATAACCATCCTGAACTCAATGTCGCATGAAATACACGGTAAATAAGATTTTTAATTTAAAACACGATCACACATGATGCTATGTTTAAACATGGTTTCAAAATCAAGGCAAAACATTATTTGTCATCACCTACCTCAGTGTGAGACCACTAGCTTGCTAATAACTCCCTTTAACTGGTATATTCACGTGCACCTGTACATGTCACATCACTATTTTAATATTTTTCTAAAGAAAAAGTGGTCATTTCTAAGTTTTTAAGTTAAAAATAGGTCCGCGTCATCAATACGGTCACAACACCTCTTTCGGATCGTGATTTGGGCCTCTCTAGCTCCCAGAAATCAAGTTTTAGTGAAAACTACTCTCAAATGGGGCCTGCCGGACCACCATAAGGTGGTTTATACCAGCAGCGCCCTTTTCCGCCAGTTTACACCTGCGTATACCGGCGCACGAAGACGCCCGACCACCCAGACGCCACACGGGACGCACGCGCACTTCTTCGGCACCCTGGGTGGGTCTCCGAGTGCGTCCTGGCGTCAGCGCCAGGGCGCCGACGCCGGAGAAGACGACCGTATTTCGGTCGCCTCCGGCGGAGCTACAGAGCTCCGTTTTGCGTGATTTTTGCTCCATTTTCTTCAAAATTCTCTCTAGAATCCATTTATGCCCTCCTTTTGCACTAATTTTTCCAAAAACCATGGTTTTTAAATGATTTTTCCCAAGTTCCTAAAATCATCCCTAGGTACTGGTTTTTGCATTTTTTGGAGAAATCCACCTTTGGATCACTCCCAAATTTAAAGGGTATACTCTTGGGTCTCTTGTGCACTAGTTGGACGGTGCGATTTTCAAACAGACTAGGTTTGATCCGTGAAATCACTCTCCAACAATAGCGTGCACACAGGTTCCTAAAAATCTGATTTTTTTTTTCCTAATTTTTTAAATGTTTTCCTTTTTTCTATTTAATAAATACGAAAAAACATAGATTTGAGGCTTACCTTGCGCCTGGCCGAGTTGCTCGTGTTGCCGGGGTTCCACTCGCCAGAAAATCCAAGTTTTGCAGGGCTACAGTTTTGCGTAAAAACTCAGAGAAAATGCTCAAAGTTGAGCATTTTGGCTCCTAGAGGAGCATAGATATAGGGTTTTAGAGTCTTGAGGAAGAGAAACTCTTCCCCACATGTCTCTTTCCACGTCTCTTCGGCGATTTTTGCGGCACTAGTAGAGACGTGTGGAAGACGGGGGTGCCATTATCAATTTGGACCCCTGTCTAACACGTCTCTATCAAATGACCAATTTGCCCTTACAACTTTGACGGCTCATAACTCCCTCGTTTGAGCTCTGTTTTTCGCGTTCTTGGTGGCATTGGATTCGTATCAACGAGAAATTTCTAATTCTTATGTTTTTAGGAAAAAAATTTCATCCATAAATTTTTATTTTAATTTATTTAATAATTTCCTATTTTATCCTAAAAATTAAGGATATTACAGATTTGATTTCCTACGTGGGCCAAGGATTTGGTGATCAAATCCACACCTTATCATATGAGTGTTCCTGTACAATCCAATCTAACATTATGTTTCACCATAAAGCAATAAACGTGCAATGCAAGTATAAGAAGGCAAACAAATGTAGCCTATATAGTATCCAACCAAGGGTTAGATAGGTTCAATCCAATGCAACAACCCTAAATAAGATGCGACAAATAAGATGAATGACCCTAAACTATATGAATTATGCTACCAACCAATATGCAAATTACACTGAATGCAACTATACTAGAAAAGTAAAAGAGGAGTGTAGGATGCTTACATTGAGGTTTTTAATGAAGATCAAGTGTGAGCCACCATATCCCACACTTGCCCTATATAAAATTAAATGAAGAAATCCAAAGTTACAATGGGGCATCATTACAAGTTCACTCAAAAGGAAAACCCCTAATTTAGGAAAGCAATAAATTTGATGAAGCTTTGGCCCATAGGATCTTCGCCACTCCTTTGCCAAATTCCCCTCACACAAAATAAATAAGATGACCATTTTATGAGAAATTAGCAAGATATGCAAATGCAATGCAAAAATCAAAATCTGATGCATCCTAAAACTGTGACTAAAGATAAAAATATATATATAAATAAAGATCCAACTACAAATCCATTGCCATTCCTCAAAAACTGTGCCAAAAAGTTGTTGTAGCTTTAAAATTACTCACAAGCATATGAATAAAAGTAGTAATGCACATTGAGAGGTCTATATCATGAGGTATTTAAATCACTTAAGGTCAGCCACAGAGAGAGAGAGAGAGAGAGAGAGAGAGAGAGAGAGAGAGAGAGAGAGAGAGAGAGAGAGAGAGAGAGAGAGAGAGAGAGAGAGAGAGAGAGAGAGAGAGAGAGAGAGAGAGTTGATGACTAAACTAGGAACCTAAAGTTAACAAGAATGGAAATAGCATGAAATTAGAAACTATGACTAAAGCAAACTTGCTAAAAACAAACCTAAACAATGAAAATAGAAACTTACCTAAGTAACATACATTTAACTAAAGTAAACTACAAAAACATTAGTATGAATGAAACTACGCAATTTAACTTAAGAAAACTACTAAAAATGACACTTTCATAAACAAAAACTAGAAACTCTCTCCTAATAAACTTTCTACAACAAAATTAGGAAAATTTCTAAAACTAAAGTTACTTTCAAAAATAAGTAAAAAATGAAATATAACCACATTTAATAAGAAATTAGAAACATGCATGTAAATGATAACTATAATTAAGGAAAATTTCTAAATTTAACACTTCCTAATCCTAAAACTTTCTAAAGATGGAAATTTCCAAAACTAAAAAAGGGAACTTTCTAAGCCTAAACAAGGATGCAAACAACTTAATAGCAACTGCTAAAACAAGATTAAGTAACTAAATTAACCAAGATTCGAAGAGGAAAGTAACCTAGTACCATGCGCATAATCCATGGATTGTGTGCATGGTTCATAGCTTCAAAGATGGCCAGATTTGACCCTTTAAATGCAAAATAACATGAAACCCAAAATATTTACTTATGAAATAACCTAAAAGCTAATGGGTTCTTAAGGATTCAAGTAATTAAGATGTTTAGATAGCTCAAAACAAAGCATAAAGATTAAGGAGAAAAGTTTTCAGATCTTAGGTACCTAAGAACATCCACACAAATCAAGCATATAAAGAAACTGAAATAATAATTTCTTTATATAATAACAATCCAGATCTAAAGTACTTTCATATTATAAACAACCAAGAATAAGAATCCTCAAAGATCTTTATTAAATCAGTGCCAAAATACATCCAAAATAGTGTGTATATTACATGTAATTGAATTTGGAAATTGTGCATAGTTATAAGCACTAAAACTTAATCTAAAAAACAACAACAACAAAAAATCTAATGATCACGCTCTAAGATAACATGCAAAGAAAACCTAGAAAGGAATTCAAGGGAAAATACAGATGAATGGATGAACTATAGCAAGGAAAATTTTGCTAAAGAAATAGATGTTCTAAGGAGAAAAACATGTAAATCAAGGAAAGAAATCAATGATCTAAGCTTCATCTTTTTTTGGTTGTCACTACTAGAGAATAGTGAACTTGGATCTTTACTAAGGCAATGGAAGCAAGAAACAAGGAGAATGTAACTGTGGAATTAGGCATGTAAAACTAGAGAACTAAAACAATAAAAAACTATGGCAATGACACTAAACTACTAACTTGAATTGGAGAGAAAATAACAAGAAAAATAAGTGAAAAATCAAAAGGAAAAGAATCCTAAAAGAAATCCAAAGTCCTTCTCCAAGATCACCAAGAAAAGAGCGCAATGTATCAATGTCTCTCACCACCCCTACATAAGAAAAAAATACAGGGAAAGCCTTTGAATTTATAGGGTTTTTGGCTTCCAAATTTGGTTAGGCTTAACTAAAAAATTGAAAGGATATCTAGATCTAGAGCTAAGGTGAGGTGAGGTGAGGAATGAAGGAGGAAAGTTAGGTAGATGATGATGTAGATAGATGACATAAGAGTGACATGGGCTTGTTTCCAACTTAAGTTCGGGTAGGGGGGAATTGATACCACTTTTTTCACAAGGTAGTGTGGAGTTCGCAAACACCACAAACCTTACCCCCCCCCCCCAAATTATGTGTAACTTGAATGGTAGAAAAGAGAGATATATGGTTATTGAAAATGGTAGGAAAAATGGAAAAAGATCTCAAGTTTTGAGCGGTGTTGAATGGAGAGATATATAGGGGGATAGTTTCATGACTTGAAGCTCCAATCATGTGGCTCCATGTGGTATTCATCTGTGGCATGATGGCTCATTCCTTTTGTAGCTTATGTGGTTTCAAGGCTTTAGCAGCGTGGCTTCCTTAAGTTTCCTAGTTGGACTAGGAAACCTCATGTATGGCTCCACTTCTCATACAAAGTGATAGAAATGTATGGCTAGTTGGCATGGATCATTTGATTCACCTTTTATGTTTCCCATTTCCTTCTTTTGCTTGCCCGAAGCTAGTCTTGAACCTAGATCACACATTGGATTGATGACATTTAGGCTTTGGTTTGATCTTTTGATCTTGGTCTTCAATTCTCATCTTGATCAATGTTGGCCTTTGGATCACCTTTTCAACAGCCACAAAAGATGAAAAACACTAATTAAATCTCAAAAATTTATGTCCATCCATATATTTACTCTAGATTAGTGCTTGAACCTATAAAATATCAAACTTTTGAATTATTAAGTCAGAAATGCATGGGTTACAAAATTCTAGAATAATGCTATATTTTATAGCACATAGGATGCTAATTGGGTGCTTTTTATACAAAATTGGAAGCTTATCAACTCCAACAAGAGTTGTGAATTTAGAATAAGTTTGAGTTATTTTCTCCTTATCTTGCTAAATTATGTTAGTCCAGCATGAGTTTACTACTTTTCATGAAACTCTTGCTAACTCAATGTTAGTCTAGCATGATTTCAAATGAAAATCTTTCTAACTCAAGTTATTCAACAAGAGTTCACAAGGCCTTGCTATAACTACTCCTAATTCTTTGTTACCTAACCAAATCCTAGCCTAGCTAGATTTTGGTTGATTTTAAGATGTTGGACACCAATTTTTAAAGTAAAAAGAAATACAAATTTAGCTTAGAAATAAAACAAGGGGGGAGGAGGGGTATTTTCTTGTGGTGTTTACTTTTTGTGTGAAAAATGGGTGGTGAAACTATTATCGTCCATTTTTCATGTAAAAAGATAAGCGTTTACATCCAATGGTTGAGATTTTAGGTCCATGAACTAGCTTATGACTAACACTATGAATGGTCTTGATCTTTCAAATCATGGGTCTATATGGAGAAAAATTGCTTGCATTCATGTCATGGTGTTAAGGGCTGATATAACCACTTGTAGGTTGTACCAAATAACTAATGAAAAATACAAGTTGGCCCCACTTGTTGGATCCTTTTTCAATGACCCAAATCTTTCATTTGATTGCAATACAGCAGATGGCCTAAGATCCAAAACTCTCATTCAAGCACTAGGCCTAAGACTTTCCTCTATGGGATTTTTGAGGTCATAAAATAGACAGGCTAACACAAAACAATCCAAAAACATAGTTGTAATCTATCTTACAATGAAAAAAATGCAAAAAAAGAAATTTATTCATGTTTATCTAAGATTTTGAGTCCCCAACCATTTTATGCACTGCAATCCAATGAATTATTTGGATCATTGAATAAAAGATTCAATAAGTGGGGCCATCTATCATTTCTAGTAATTATTTGATACAACTGCCACATAACAAGTTGTATCTCTCTCTCCCTTTAGAATTTCTATAATATAAAAATGTATGCCCTACAAAAGAAATTATTTGATATTTTTCATGAAATTTGAATAAATATAATCTTTAATCATTATGGTATGCCAATTATAGAATTAAAGGTAGTATTTTATCATATTTATTGTAACATAATATTATATTTGAGATTCATGAGATGGTCTTAGGAACCTTAGGCAATATAGTAGGAGTTCCATAAAATATTGGTTGAGAACTATAGGAATCAAAAAAAGAAATTTTGGTTCTATGCAAACCTAAGATAGTCATCAAGCAAGAATGTGAATGGGAAACTTAATTCTATGATACTTGTCCAATGGGGTGTTTCTATGAGATGAAGACGATCAATTCTCATGTCATTTAAGGTAGAAATCTTGAACATACATAAAGTATGTATGAAAGTGTTTTACACATAGGATGTGACCTCGCCTATCAAGAGGCTAGAGAACTAAGTGTTACTAAATATACATCACTATAATTGCCCTTAGACTTCAGGAATCGATAGTAATAATAATATCTAATATCTACTTTTGGTGCATTTTGTGATGAAATATATTTAGGGTTGATTCTATGTGCACTAATATATTGATAAAATTATAAAGGGCATAAGTAGTCCAACATGAGACCCATAGTCTTACATACAATAAGATATTTATTACAGGTCATCTTGCAAATGAACTTGGTAAAGCACAAAGCCATGGTGTTCTCTAATAAAATATTTATCAAATTGTTTTTTATGTAAATGTATTTTAGTAAAAATATTTACTAGAGATGTTATAAAAGAAATTTAAATTTTATTAAAATGTGGCCCATTGTACTAGATTGTGCAAAGGTGACATGCCTAAGGTTAAGTGGTCCACTTACCCCATATTGATGTCATAAATGGATATAGGCAAATGAGAGGTATAATGGTAATTTTCTTATAAAGTTACATACGTAGTTAATAGTCTAATTTTGGCCGTATGCCGTTATTGGTGGGCAAATTTGCTTAATCTCACATTATCATCCTAGCATGGAAAAAATGCCCTGGTGCAGCTTTAATATTACTTGCAAGTGCATGAATCAAAGTAGTATTGCACGCAAGAGAGATCAAAACCATGAGGAATCTCATAAATTTGTATGTTGGATGGATCTTATTTAAAGTGCATAAGTTTAGCCAAATAGAGAGATTGAATTTATTTGAATTTAAACTAGGAAAGTAAATGCATGAAATTAGAAACTAAAATTATAGGAAACTTGCTAAAATTAAAACTAAGCAAGGGAATTCGAAACTAACCTAACTACGATGCACTTAAGGAAAAAAACTAATGCAAATAAGCATGAACTAAGTTAAGCAACTAACTTAAAGGAAACTACTTAAAAAGGAAATATTCCTAATTTAACACTTTCCTAAACTAGAATTAGAAACATTGTAAAACCAAAACAAGAAACTTTCTAAACCTAAAATAAGATGCAAACAACTAATTAACAGCTACTATAACAATATTAAGCAACAAAATCAACCAAGGATCATAGAGGAAAGTAGCCTAGTGCATATGCATGATCCATGGATTTTGTGATGCTTTATAGTTTTAAAGATGGCCAAATTTGATGCTTTAAATGGGAACTAACATACAAGATCACTAATGAAATTAATAAATAATATAAAAAGATAAATTGGTGCCTAAGAATTCAAGCAAATAAGATGTTTAGATGGAGGAAAACAAAGCATAAAGACTAAAGGGACAAATTTCCAAATTATAGGCACTTGAAACTTCAACTTAAATCAAGCATATAAAGTAACTGAAATAATAAATTTTATGCAAGATAATACAACCTAGATCTAAATTTATTTGATATTGGAAACATTTAATGCCTAGTATCCTCAAGAATTTTATTGTAATAATGCCAAAATACATCAAAATTTGTGTTCATAAAACATGTATAGAAGCTAGAAATTGAGCACTAAAACTTAATCTAAACAATAACAAAAACTCAATCTAAGGTATCCAATATAAAGTATGTTTGCATGAAGATAATACCTAGAAAGGAATTAAAGAGAAAACACAGCTAGATGGGTGAACTAACAATGAAAAAAAAAAAGCCTAAAACTAAGTAGAATTGAAGGAGAAAAATATGAAATTCCTAAGGGGAAGGCCAAGGATGCAAGCTATTTCTTCTCTTGGATATAATGACCAGAGAAGAAATAAATTGAATCTTGTTTGAATGAGCAAGAAAATTTTTTTAAAAATGAAGCAAAGAAAAGAGGAAAATCTATGGGGAAAGATGAGTGTAGAAATAGAAAGCAAAACAATGGAAGCTAAAGTAATGAAACTAAAACTATGAAAGAAAACTACTAACCTAAATTGGAGAGCAAATAAATAACTAGAAATCCAAAGGAAGAATAGCCCCCAAAAAAACCAAAGTCCCACTCCAAAGATAACCAAGCAAAGAGTGTAGCGTTTCGTGGTTGTCTCACCCATCCTTTACTTGGAAAAAAATGTTGGGAGACTTGGGGTGTTTATTGATGATTTAGCTTCCAATTTGATGAATGTATAATATAGGAATGATGATAAGATCTAGATCTAGGGCTAAGGTAGAGAATAAGGGAGGAATGTTAGGTGGAAAGTGAGGTGAGCAAGATGATGTAAGAGAGAGAGAGAGAGAGAGAGAGAGAGAGAGAGAGAGAGAGAGAGAGAGAGAGAGAGAGAGAGAGAGAGAGAGAGAGAGAGAGAGAGAGAGAGAGAAAAGGGGTGGGGGGGCACTGTATGGTTGGATTCTTAGTTTGGAAGGGGGTAGGCATCTTTTCCCTTGGATGGTAAGTGAATCTCCCTCCCTTCTAATTGGATGTTGATTGGATAAAGGAAAAAGAAGAAAAAATATGAGAAAGGATGGAGGAAAACCTAATGTTTTATGGGCTTTGAATGGAGTTAGATCTAGAATTAGGAAACCACTTGAATTTTTCTAACAAAGCAAAGGGAGGGCATCCTCTTCTAGGAAGGTAGCGCACTTGCCAAGTCAAAAATGTGGAACACTAGGGTGAATGGTGGATTAAGAATAGGAAATGGGTTAGGAAAAGGGATTTTTGTCTCTTGATGAGTCCTTTAATGCATGATAGTCTTACCTTTTACAATTCTCTCTCAAAATCCCTTGAAAATCATACTTTAAACATAGAAAAGTTGCTTAAATTGATGCTCCAATCATGTTCAGCCATGTAGCATTCATCCTTGGCTTGATGGCTCATTTTTTATAGCTTATTCCTTGGTGGCTTAAGTGGCTTCATTGCATGGTTTTAAAACTTGAGTTGCTTGGATTTGTTAAGTTTCTTAGTTCGACAAGGAAACCTCATATATGGCTCCAATTCTCATGCAGAGTGGTTGAAATGTATGAAATTTTGCATGGATCATTTTAATCACCTTTACTTTCTTCCCATTTCTTCTGAAGACTCCACCCCCATACCCCTAGGCAATGCCAATCCGCACCTTGCACCCTTGATGAGCTAACAGCATAACTCGACCCGTGAAAAACTCTGTGAAGCACAAAAGAATAAAAAAAAGAAAAAACTAATTAAATCCTAGAAAATTGTGATGCTTCACCTACTTACTCTAAATTAGCTTTTGAACCTATAAAATATCAAAATTTTGAATTATTAGGTTATAAATGCATGTGTTATGAATTTTTTATAAAACCCGAGAAATAACACTATATTTTATAACACATGGGCTACTAATCAGGTACTTTTTATGCAAAATTGAACACTCATCACACCCCCCAACCAGCATTTTCCTAGTTTTGATCAAAACATGTGTGAAAATCATGAAAACAAAATTTTTGTCATTCTTGTAGGTACTCATGATTGCATTTAGCATATACAACAAGCCCTTAAACCCCTAGTGGATGAGTTAAGCCTCTTAAGATTTTCTAATGAATATACCCATAAAATTCTATAAGGCTAAGATCTTAGAGAATTCTCATCCATTAGCACTCGCATGCCTTTAACAACTTAATAAAGATGGATGAAAAAAATCTCCAAGTTATCTACATACCAAAGCCATTTTATTCTAGTTCAATCTCAGAGTGCATGTGTGTGTATGGGCTACATCGGTCAGGACCTTTAAATACAAAAGCTTATACACTATTGGAATGATGTTTCAACCTTAATTATTCACTAGTATACACTCAAAAATAATGTTCTTCGAGAAAGGGGTCAAACAATATTCACTCGCTATGTACCCAAATCCAAAGATATTAATCGCTCACATAACTTTTAAACACAAATGAGATAAAGAATATGAACCCTTAGAATAAATGTTATTACCAAGACCATCAAGAATAGTTCACATTAATTCCTTCCTACTTATTTCTGTATCAAGGCTATATTCCACCTAAGATCACTAAGTCTATATGTTTTATATATTCCTTTCTCTTTCCTTATTAATTTTTTTTTTTTCTAATTTTTTTTTCACTTTTCCTTGGATTTCTGAGGAGGAACACTTTTTTCTTTTTTACCTTTGATATTTTTTACTTCTTTGAATTTTGCATTTTTTCTTCTTTTGTGCTACCATCTCTACTCATTTTTTAAAGGTAGGTAATGGATATTCTTTTTATTGGGTTTCTTGGTTAAGGTAAATGAGGTATAAAAAAGAAAGTCTTACCAAGAGGTTCAAAGGGTCTAACTAGTGGTATAATATCTAGGTAGACTTTATATCTCTAAGCTAAAATAAGGATGGCATATATCATTTTCTAGATTTCTTAAAACCTATCTAATGCCCACAAGGCATATAGGTCTCCACTAATTTCGTCAGGATCTCTATGTCATAACCATCTATTAGTCTAGACTATGCACTATATGTAAATATATTCTGAGACTTACCTTTCATAAAATACTTAAGCACATGAATAAAATACAGAATTAACTATATGCATTTCTATTGAGAACTTAAAGTAGTGGAACTACTAAACATCTGACAATCATGTTCTCATCATAGTAAAAGAACATTGACCTTAAAAACTTTTGAAAACTTCAAAAAAAAATTGAATTTTTTTTTTTTTGGACAAAAATATGAAGAAAAACTTAGAAATCCCGTGAATGTCTACAGCCCTTAACCTAAACGAAACATTGTCCTCAATGTTTTGAAATATAGAACATCTATATGATAAATGGGTAATATAGAACAATGAGACTCTAAAAATCCTAGGTTGCCTCCTAGTGAGTACTAAGTTTAATGTCTCAAACCAGACATATCCTATAACTAACCTAATATACCCTAGCCTAGACCTTACTAGTTTAACCTAAATTTTCCTAATCCAAAAATTATTCAATGAAATGAGAAAAATTTTCATGCCACATCAGAATTTTGCAGTAATCTATATACATTCTCCACCTTGAAATTATTGTTGGTGATAACATTAAAACATAATAGACCCCTACAATTTTAATTTTTGTTGGACCAACAAGATGATCCCCCATTTTTAAAATTTCATGGTAGTCAATACAATACCTCCACCTTCAAATTTTTGGCCATGATAACATTATAGCATGAAAGACCACCACTCATTGTCCCATTTCTGACCAAATATGGGCATAATAATGACCATTGCACTCAATTCATCTTTTACCTCATTCTTCCTTACATTTTTCTGAAATTGATGATTAAGCTAACTTTATATTTCCCTAAGAGGCTGTTCTTATTTTTATGTAGGCAAAGTAATGGTGGAGCTTAAATCCTTATCAATTTCTAATGTATACTCTAAAGTTGGTTGATGTTGAGCTGGAACATCAATTGGCCCTTCTTCTTCCTATTTTGTAGACACATGTAAGATTTAGGTGAACCTATATTTTTATTTAGTGTTTGATTAAATAAAGTTTGTACGTCTCAATTGGGCACTTCTTCAACACTACAAAGCTCAAATTGAGTTTCAGGAAGTGTAGGGGTTTCTACTTGCTCTTGCCATTAAAAAGTGCTCAATATAGGCTTAGTGTCTAAAAATTCATTCTCTTAGTCAATAAATTTCTCATCATTGTCATCATAAAAAGGAGCAAGGCATGACTCGAGAAGATATGTGTTGGAGGTTTGCAAGGATGGTTGGAAATCTTGTACTCATATAGTATTTCCATTTTTATAATTCTATCAAGGGTTTTCTCACTATTCTCCCTTGTTTGTTTCATTTCCTCATTCTGTTGTATAATATTAGTATGCATTTGATCCATTTTCAATGATATTAGCTCCATGCTTTCTCTAATTCAAGTTTCTTCTAATGATTCTTTAGACTTGTATGCTCATAGTGTTGTGGCTTGGGGTATTGAGAAAGTTTTGAACAAGATTGAACTATGATTATTCTCCCTCATATTATTGATAATCATGGTAGGGTTGAGCAGGTTGGGACCATGATGGTTCTTTCTAATATTCTTGATAATTCTATGACCATGAGTTGTTCATGATGCCTAGCCCATCCATTATAATTGGTTTCAGTATAATAATTGATAGGGTGTGTGAATGCATTATGTACATCCACTTGCTCCTGATAATATCCATTGCAAGTGAAGCTTAATTGCCATGAAGTAGTGGGATACTGTGAGTTAGAATAGGCATAGGTATTGTCATATTGAGGCTATTGATATGATGTAGTATCTTGCCTAAAAGTGTTGAACCTATTGATCTTACTTTCCACCCTCTCAGTCATAGCGATCACTCTGTCAAGTGTATCAGACAGATTAGGAATATCTCTTTATCAATCTCATACATATCCTCATAATATAATGGCTTAGGAGTGAAGCAGTATGACATTGGTGATTGACTATCCCCTACTTGGTTGGCCATTGCAGTCATAGAACTAGTATACAAGGAACTAGTACTTTCTTTTTATTTTTTATATTTTTAATGTTTTTATGTGAAAAAATCTAACTCTATGATGCAACCTAAATGCAACTTCTAACATTAAATTATGTACAATCAATCCCTAATAGTCTACTAACAAGTTGAATTATTGGTCTTTGAAGAAGTGTAGGGTGGTAGCTTTTAAAACTAAATCTAGATAGCTCCTCCTTTTGTCCAGGCTTGACCATTACCTATCATTTAGGCCTCAACAACCATCATTAAAAGACATGGAAAAATCACTTGGATTTTGCATACCCACTGTAACCACGATGCTCAAAAGCCACTAGAGTGACAATGCATCTCTTTCTAAAAGGGTCCTACAAGCTCAAAACCCTAAGTCTCTTGCTACTTGATTTTAAATTAAGCTTTCAATGGTTAGGATCACAAACATACAAGGAATTGATTTGATTTCCTGGGTGACCTAAGGATATGATGATGAAATCCAATCCTTATCTTGAGAGGGTTCCTGTGGGCCCTTACTGACATTGTGTTCCATCTACCATAAAGCAAAAAATGTGCAATGCAAGTAGTAAGCAAACTAATGCAACCTCTATGGTATCTAACTAATTAGATAGGCGGAATATGATCAATAACCTACATAAGATGCAACAAATAAGATTAATGACCCAAAACTACATGAATTACACTACCAAACAAGACACAAATTACACTAAATGCAACTACCCTATAACAATAAAATAAAGTGGGGAAAACTTACAGTAGGGTTTTTGATGAAGATCAAGTGTGGGCTACCATATCCCACACTTGCCCTATATTAATAAAACACATTTAAAGTTGAATAAAGAAATTGAGATTTACAATGGTCCTCACTACAAGTTCACTCAAAAGGGAAAATTCTAATCTAAGAAAGCAATAAATTTCTAATCTAATGAAACCTTAGTAGATGATTAAAGATAAATAATTTAAATAAAGATTCAACCACAAATCTATTATGATTCCCTAACAACGATGCAAAAAACTTGGTGTAGCTTTAATATTACGTGCAAACACATGAAACAAAGTAGTATTGCATGCAAGAGAGGGTGAACCCACGAGGAATCACAAATTTGTATATTGGATGGATCTTATTTAAAGTGCTTAACTTCAGCCAAAGAGAGCGATTGATTTGATTTGAATTTAAATTAGGAGAGTAAATACATGAGATTAGAAACTATGTAAAAAGGATACTTTCCTAATTTTAATACTTTCCTAAACTAGAAGTAGAAATTTTCTAAAACTTAAAAAGAAAACTTTATAAACCTAAAATAAGAGGTAAAAAACAACTTAACAACTACTAAACAAGATTAAGAAACTAAATCAACCAAGGATCAAAGAGGAAAGTAACATAGTACTGCGCATGATCCATGGAAAATATGCCTAAAACTAACTAGAATTGAAGGAGAGAAACATGAAATGCCTAAGGGGGAGGGCAAGGATGCAAACCATTTCCTCTCTTGGATGTCTCTATTAGAGAAGAAATAACTTGAATCTTGAGTGAATGCGTAAGAAAAAATAATGAAAGTGGAAAATAGGTTAGGAAAGTGGATGTTTCTCTCTTGATGGGTCCCTTAATGCATGATCATCTTACCTTTCTCAATTCTCTCTTAAAATCCCATGAAAATCACACTTTTAACATAGGAAAGTTGCTTGAATTGATTCTCCAATCGTGTGGCTCCATGTGGCATTCATCCTTGACCTGATGACTAACTTTGACAGCTCATTCCTTGGTAGCTTAAGTGGCTTCATTGCATGGCTTTAAGACTTGATTAGCTTTGCTTCCTTAGTTTCTAGTTGAACTAAGAAACCTTATGTATGGCTCCAGTTCCCATGCAGTGGTAGAAATGTGTGACTTTTTACATGGATCATTTTAATAACCTTTTCTTTCTTTCAATTTCTTTTGGTGCTACGCCCTCATATCCCTGGACTGGGGCATGTTGCCCCCTACACCCCCGACAATCTAACCACCAAAAACTCTGCCAAAAGCAATTTAGGTCATTGGACCACCTTCTCACTTCCCACAAAAGAGTAAAAAAACCTAATTAAATCCTAGAAAATTGTGAAAATTCACATACTTTGGATTAGCTTCTAAACTTGCAAAAATATCAAACTTTTGAATTATTAAGTATGAAATGCATGTGTTATGAATTTGTGAAAAAAACCCTAGAAAATACTATATTTTATAATACATAGGTTACTAATTGGGTACTTTTTATGCAAAATTGAACACTCATCACACCCCTACTAGTATTGATCAAAACATGCTAAAAGTCATGAAAGAAAAATGGTTGCCCTCTTCATAGGTACTCACAACTGCATTTAGCATATGCAACAATCCCACAAACCCCTAGGTTTCTCCTAGTGGATGAGTTAAGCCTTGTAAGGATTTGCAATGAATATACCCACAAAATTCCATAAGACAAAGTCTTTTATTTCATCTTGAAGATTTCTAATCCATTAGCACTCTACTTCCTTTAACAAATGAATAAGATGGATGAAAAATTCTACAAGTATTCCATACACCAAAGCCATTTTATTCTAGTTCAATCTCAGAGTGCATGTGTGGTACACTCTACATAAGTCGGGGCATCCAAATAGATATGCTTATACTCCATTGGAATAGTGTTTTGACCTCAATTCATCACTGGTATACACTCAGAAATAACGCATATAGAGAATAGGGTCAAACAATATTCACACACTATGTGATTGAATCCAAAGATACTAATATTTCACATAGATTTTAAGCACAAATGAGACAAAGAATATGATCCCTTAGAATAGATGCTATTATCAACACCATGAAGAATAGTTCACCTTAATTCCTTCCTATTTATATCCTCATCAAGGCTATGTTCCACCTCAGATGAAGAGGTCTTTAAATAAGACGAAAAATGGGCTTAGGATAGATTTTGAAAAGAAAGGTAAAAGGATTCAAAGTTTCAAATCTGAGTAGAAATCTTCAATTGATGTAAGACAATTTTTCTACCTTGACTATATTGAAGTGAATATCTCTTTTGTATTTTTATTTCCCTTTTCTTCATAAATTTTTCTTGTCATTTTTTTTCTGATACTTTTTTCCCTTTTCCTTGGGTTTCTAAGGAGGAACATTTTTATTTTTATTTTTTGTACTTTTGATATTTTTCATTTCTTTGACTTTTTTCCTTTATCTTCTTTTGCACTACCATTTCTACTCATTTTTTAAAAGGTATGTAATGGATATTCTTTTTATTGAGTTTCTTGGTTAAAGTAAATGGAGTTTTAAAAAAAAAGTCTTATCAAGAGGCTCAAAGGGTCTAACTAGTGGTACAGTATCTTGGTAGGCTTTATATCTCTAAGCTAAAACAAGGATGGCCTATATCATTACCTAGATTTCTTAAAACCTATCAAATTCAATAATATTAAGGAACAAAAGTTAGTACTTCTTCTAATTCCTAGCATTTTGACAAAAACAAAGATATTGAGATCCTTCAAAATTGATGTTCGCTAAAGAAAATATGAAATTACATACAACCCTCAGAAAAATGATAATCTCTAATACCCATATGGTATATAGGTCTCCACCAATTTCCTCATGATCTCTAAGTCATAACCATCTATTAGTCTACACTATGCACTGTGTAAGTGTATTTCAAGATTTAACTTTCATAAAACACTTAAGGATATGAGTAAAAAAAATAGAATTAATCATATGCATTTCTATTGAGAAGTTAAAGTAGTGTAAATACTAAATTTCTGACAATCCAATTCTCAATATAGTAAAAGAATGTTGACCTTAAAAACTTTTTTAAACATCAAAAATTTTGAATTTTTTTTTTTTTTTAACAAAAATATGAATAAAAACTCAAAAATCTCATGCATGTCTATACCCACCCCTTAACTTGAACTAAACATTGTCCCTAGTGTTTAGAAATGTAGGAATATATGATAAATGGGTATTGTAGAACAATGTAACTCTAAAAATACTATGTTGCCTCCCAGTGAGGACTAAGTTTAAAGCCTTCAACTAAACATATCCTATAACTAACCAAATGTATCTTAGTCCAAACATTACATGTTTAACCTAATTTTTTGTAATTCGAGCCCTAACAAATGAAATGGGAAATTTTTTTATGCCACTTTAGAATCTAGCAGTTGTCTATATACATTCTCTCCCTTAAAATTATTGGTGGCGATAACATTTGGACAATAATTTTATTTTTTGTGGGACCAACTTGATGATCCCGCATTTTTAGAATTTCACAATAGCCAATATAATTCGTCCATCTTGAAATTGTTGGTCATAGTAAGATTATAGCATGAAAGACCACCATGCATTTAAATTTCTTAGGATTAATTTCAAATGAATTGTCCCATTTGTGACCAAATTTGTGGATAATAGGGACCATCATACTCAATTCTTCTTTTTTCTCCTTCTCCCTTACATTTTCTTGAGATTGGGAATTAAGCTGACTCTATATTTCCCTAAGAGGTTGTTCTTGTTTTTTTGTAGGTGAAGTAATTGTGTTGCCTAAATCCTTATCAATTTCTAATATGTACTCTAAAGTTGGTTGATGTTGAGTTGGAATATCAATTGCCTCTTCTTCTTCTTCTTCTTCTTCTTCTTCTTCTTCTTCTTCTTCTTCTTCTTCTTCTTCATACACATGTAAGATTTTAGTTAAACCTATATTGTTATCTAGTGTTTGATCAAATAAAGTCTGCGGGCCCGAATTGGGCACTTCTTTGACACTATAAGGCTCAAATTGAGTTTCACAAAGTGTAGGGATTTCTACTCAGTCGTGCCATTAGGAAGTGTTCAATACATGTTCAATGTCTAAAAATTCTTTCTCTTTGTCAATGAATGTCTCATTATCATCATCATAAAAAGGAGCAATACATAACTCGAGTAGATACGTGTTGGAGGTTTGCAAGGATGGTTAGAAATCTTGTAGCTCATACATTATTTCCATCTTTGTAAATCAATCAAGGGTTTTCTCACACTTCAAATTTGTTTGTTTCATTTCCTCATTCTATCGTATAATGTCAGCACACATTTGATCCATTTTTAATGATAAGAGTTCAATACTTTCACTAATTCAAGTCTATTCTAATGATTCTTCAGACTTGTATGGCTCATAGTGTTGTGGCCTTGATGTACAGAGAATGTTTTGAGCAGGATTGAACCATGATTGTTCTCCCTGATATACTTGATAATCATGGTAGGGTTGAGTAGGGTGGGATCATGATGGTTCTTTCTAATATTCTAAATAATTCTGTGACCATGGATTGTTCATGATGCCTTGGCCATCCATTATGATTTGTCTCAGGATAATAATAAATAGGATGCGCGAATGCATCATGTGTATCCACTTATTGTTGATAATCTCCATTGTAAGTGGAGCTTGATGGCCATGTAGTAGTGGGATACTGTGAGTTAGAATAGGTGTAGGAATTGTCATACCGAGGTTGTTGATATGAAGTAGTATCTGGCCCAAAAGAATTGAATCTATTCATCTTACTTTCCACCCTCTCTATCATAGCTATCATTCTATCAAATCTATTGGACATATTAGGAGTATCTCTTGTATTTGTCTCATATATATCCTCATAATATAATGGCTTAGGAGTGTAGTATGATATTGGTGGCAGACTATTTCCTACATAGTAGGCCATTGCACCCAACTTTACATAAAACAAAGTAAATCTTAGTATACAAGGAACTAGTAATTTCTTTTTATTTTTTATTTTTTAATATTTTTATGTGACTAAGAAAAACCCTAAATATATGATGAAACCTAAATGATGCACAATCAATCCATAATACTCCACTAACAAGTTGAATTATTGGTCTTTGATGAGGTGCAGCGCGGTAGCTTTTAGAACTAAATCTAAACAATTCCTCCTTTTGTCCAGGCTTGACCATTGCTTACCAATTAGGTTTTGCTCTAATGTGGTTAATACAATTCTCATGGAATGATGTGTTTAGATCTCAACAACCATTAATAAAATTCATGAGAAAATCACTTGAATTTTGCGTGCCCATTGTAACCACGGCGCTCAAAAGCCACTAAAGTGACAATATATCTCCTCCTTCTAAAGGGTGTTACAAGCTCCAAACCCTAAGTCTCTTGCTATTTGATTTTAAATTAAGCTTTTAATGGTTGGAATCCCAAACATACAAGGCATTGATTTGATTTCCTAGTTGGCCCAAGGAAATGGTGATGAGATCAAATCCTTATCTTAGAGTTCCTGTGGCGCAATCTAATGCAAAGACCCTACATAAGATACAAAAACCCTATATAGGATGTAATAGATAAGGTGAATGACCATAAACAACATTAGTTATTATGCTGAACAATATGCAAATGACACTAAACACAATTACCCTAAGAAAATAAAATAAAGTGAGGGAAACATAAGGTGGGGTTTCTTAAGAAGATCATGTGTGGGCTACTATATCCCACACTTGCCCTGTATTAATACCACCCATTTAAAATAGGCCTCACTACAAGTTCAATCAAAAGGAAAAAACCTTACTTAAGAAAGAAATAAAAGTTGATGGAGCTTTGGGCAACAAAATTGCCTTTTCTCCTTTGATAAGTTCCCCTTGCACAAAACAAATAAGATGCAAAAATTTATGAGGAATTAGCAAGATATGCAAATGTAAAGAAAAAATCATAATCTAATGCAAGCTAAGACTACAATTAAAGAGAAACAATTTAAATAAAGATCCAACCACAAATCCATTGCAATTCCCGGACAATGGCCAAAAACTTGGTGTAGCTTTAATATTATTGGCAAGCACATGACTCAAAGTAGTATTGCAAGTGAGAGAGGTTCAACCGATAAAGAATCTCATAAATTTGTATGTTGGATGAATATTCTTTAAAATGTTTACCATCAACCAGAGAGAGAGAGAGAGAGAGAGAGAGAGAGAGAGAGAGAGAGATTGAGTTGATTTGATTTGAATTTAAACTAGGAAAGTAAATGTATGAAATTAGAAGCTACAATTAAAGGAAACTTGCTCAAATTAAAATTAAGCAATGGAATTAGAAATGAACCTAACTAGCATACACTTAAAAAAAGAAATTAATGCAAAATAAGCATGAATCAAACAAAGCAACTAACTTAAGGAAACTTTCCTAATTTAACACTTTCTTAAACTAGAATTACAGACTTTCTATAAATGGATCTTTCTAAAACTTAAAAAGAAAACTTTCTAAACCAAAAATAAGATGCAAACAACTAATTAACAACTACTAAAATAGGATTAAGCAATGAAATCAACCATGGATCAAAGAGGAAAGTAATCTATTACCAATACAAATTATCATGACATTCGAATAAAATACCTAGAAAGGAATTCAACAAGAAAGATGGTTAGATGGGTGAATTATGAAAAAAATGCCTAAAACTAAGTGGAATTGAAGGATAAAAACATGAAATTTCTAGCAGGGAGGGCAAGGATGGAAGCTATTTATTCTCTTAGCTGTCATTACAAGAGAAGATATAACTCGAATCTTGAGTGATCAAGAAAGCTAATAATAGTGAAGCAAAGAAAAGAGGGAAAGGTAAGTTGAAAGATGAGTGTAGAAGTAGATAGCAAAACAATGGAAGCAAACTACTAACTTGAATTGGAGAGCAAATTACTAAAGAATAACTAGAAATCTAAATGAACAATAGTACCAAAGAAAACCAAAGTCCAGCTCCAAAGATAACCAAGCAAAGAGGGCAATGTTTCAAGGTTCTTTCACCCAACCTCTACTTGCAAAAAAAATGTTGCAAGCCTTAGGGTATCTATAGATGATTTAGCTTCCAATTTGATGAATGTTTAATCTAGGAAAGAAGAGGAGATCTACATCTAGGGCTGAGGTGGAGAATAAGGGAGGAAAGTTAGGTGGGAAGTGAGATAAGCAAGATGATGTAAGAGAGAGAGAGAGAGAGAGAGAGAGAGAGAGAGAGAGAGAGAGAGAGAGAGAGAGAGAGAGAGAGAGAGAGAGAGAGAGAGAGAGAGAGAGAGAGAGAGAGAGAGAGAGAGAGAGAGAATATCTAGTTGGTTTCCTAATTTGGAAGGGGGGAGGTTTCTTTTCCCTTGGATGGCAAGTGAACTTCCCTCCCTTATAATTGGATAGTGATTGACTGGTGGATAGAGAGAGGGGAAAAAGAGGAACAAAAAATATGAAAAATGATAAAAGAGAAACCTAGGGTTTTATGTGCTTTAGATGAACTTAGATCCAGAGGTTTCCTCATTGGGAAACCACTTGAATTTTGCCAACTAAGCAAGGAGAGGGCGTACTCTTCTAAGAAGGTGGCTCCCTCCCTATGTCAAAAACATGAAACCTTAGGGTGAATGGGGCATTAGGAATGAAAACTAGGTTAGGAAGGTGGATTTTTCTCTCTTGATGGGTCCCTTAGTGCATGATCATCTTACCTTTTAAAATTCTCTCTCAAAATCCATTGAAAATCATACTTTTAACATATGAAAGTTGCTTGAATTGATGCTCCAATTGTGTGGTTCTATGTGGCATTAATCCTTGGTTTGACAACTCATTTTGATGGCTCATTCCTTAATGCTTAAGTGGCCTCATTGCATGGCTTCAAGACTTGTGTTGCTTGGCTTCCTTAGGTTTCTACGTTGGACTTAGAAACCTCATGCATGGTTCCAATTCTCATGCGAAGTGGTGGAAATGCATGACTTTTTGTGTTGAACATTTTAATCACCTTTACTTTCTTCCAATTTCTTCTAGGGGCTCCACCCCCATAATCTTGGGTAGGGGCATGCCATCCCTTGCACCACTAGTGAGCTAAACGCGTTGCTCAACTTGGGAAAAACTCTGCAAAGCACAATATAGGTTGTGGACCATCTTCTCACTTCTTACAAAAGAGAAAAAGAAAAAAAAAAACTCACTAAATACTAGAAAATTATAATGATTCACATGCTTACTATGGTTTAGCTTCTGAAACTGCAAAATATGAAACTTTTGAATTACTAGGTTAGAAATGCATGTGTTATGAATATCTGAAAAAATCCTACCAATAACACTATATTTTGCAACACATGGGCTACTAATTAGTACTTTTTATGCAAAATTATACACTCATCATGCCCGCTAAGGAAGTGGGAGGTTTGAATGAAATGAGGGAAGTTGTTTAATGTTGGTAAGCTAAAGGAGGTACCACACTTAGAAGATTCCTAGAAGATCACACCTAAAAATTCAGTTGGAGTCAAGCCAGTTAAGTAGCTACCTAACTTTAGAATAACTTAGAGAGGACTCTTTTTCGGATGACCCGGGTTTTCGAAACACACTTTTTAATATATATTTCAAAGGAAGGGCCCTTAAATGGTAAAAAAAAAAAAATCACAAAAAATACAGCAGAAATTCTTTTCATTTAAATTCATTTGTACAAAACCCAAGTCTCACATGAAGATATATAATACACAGCCATTTTGTATAAAATAACATTTTATTGAATACTAAGAATCATCCAGTAGTTCACTCTTACACAGCCCCTATATCATAATTACAAACCATTGTCCAAATTACATAATCCAAAGTTCAAACCTCACCTTACATTAAAAACACTCAATACAACCCAATCTCAATTAAAGAAAATTACATATCTTCAAGGGCATACCCTGATTTCTTTTCTTCAAGTCTTCTATCATCTTGCTACTAAGTCTTCAAGCTTTAATTCCTTAAGTCTTCTATGATCTTGAGCTTCTAACCCTCCTTCCCTGTATCTGAGGTATTGTAAACATAGCACCATTTACAATACCTCAACAAGCTATGCTTGGTAGGGGATACAAGCATATAATACTTCACTAATATAAGAATACATACCTCAATCATTAATCCACCCTGGTTATCCATCCACGAGTCCTCTCATACTCATACATAGATTATATACATTATTTATATAGTATGGGACAAATTAGTTAATATAGTGAAGATTTCTCAAAACTTATTCCTTCCCCAGGCTATACTCCCACTTAGGAAATCAGTATTCAGCCAATCATTATATGGGGATTTCCAAGAGCTCATGTAGTGGCATCTCATTATGCCATGGCATTACATTATGCCTATCTTATGTGCATCATAATGCAAAATACACAAGCACTACTATGCTACAGTCTCAATCCGTACGGCATGCCCAGATAGCTGTATGATCCTCCATTGATACCAACTATGGAATAACAAAATCCATGTCCTCATGGGGGGGACCATGGTTGTCACAGTGGTGGCCTTCCCATTATTGACCCACCCAACATTTAGCCTCTCTTTGGGCATGGTATCCATTATATAAGTTTCAAGCAGCCAGTGGCCAAACCCTCATAACTTCCCTAGCATAGCATCCTCAATCCTAAGGATATAGAAAAAAAAGTCACAAGCCCATGCTTGTATGTAAAATACCCTGTACAAATTAGATGATGTGTCTGTTTAACTAAGGCTAGAATATTTTCTATACCCTATTCCTAGGGTTTCCTTAGTCTCCATATCTTATTACTTTCATCTCATTAAACTTGATAATCATATTAGATCAATTTTGATTAGATTATGAGATTGGATCACTTAGTTGGATCGCATGTTTTGGATCACTTAGTTGGACCATAAGTTTTGGATCATGACTATGCTAAGGTACTAAGCATAATTATATCAAGAAGGTTTATACTTCTAGACAAAAAATCATGGATGTATACACATGAGTCTCTAATATATCTTTGTATAACCACCTACCTCAAAGTGGTGGCATTGTCTTGATTCATACATTCCAAGTGGTATTCCTCCACATTGCTCATCCTAGTCTGTATTCATACATCTGTCCACCATACATATCAAGTTATTCATCTATCCAAGTATGTATCCCTATAATGGATGTCCTAATTTTCCTTGAATCATGTTTGATCAAGGGTTTGAATTCTCTATCTATGTTCTTCTACATACCCATACATAATTTCTACATACACATACATAATACAATACTACA
The DNA here is from genome assembly GCA_035236585.1 of Warburgia ugandensis. Taxonomy (NCBI): domain Eukaryota; kingdom Viridiplantae; phylum Streptophyta; class Magnoliopsida; order Canellales; family Canellaceae; genus Warburgia; species Warburgia ugandensis. The sequence goes on along the minus strand of CP141133.1, from coordinate 30,157,370 downwards.
TTAGTATTCTTATTGTTTTTTATCATTCAAGATCATATGGATCTTGTTTGATCATCCTTATCTTGACTACAATTTTTATTAGGGTTAGATGATTTACTAACCTCTTATGCTCTTTATTATTATTACTCAACCAATTAATGTTTTACTAGTTGAGGGTTGCTTATTTCATCCTAGGTCTAGAAGCTCCTCTTATGTCAAATTAGCTAAGGCTTACTAGTTAAATGGTTGAACACAAAGTGGCTACTTGACTCCTCATGTAAGGAGGCATTTAGACCTCACAAACGTCAACGAAAGGTGGGGGGAGAGCAAGGCTCTATAAGATAACCCCCTTAACCACTATGTCCATCATTCACTAGCTTAACCCTCACTCAACCTTTATTAAGGTTCCTATGAGCATTTAACCCTAAGTACGCTTTATAATTGATTTTAATTAAATCCATGAACTAAAATGTCATTCATGGAGTTTTATTATTCTCCTAATTTGGACCAAAGAGTATTCATTCCTTATATTATCCTACTCACTATGGTCCTTACTAACATTAAGTCCATGTCATATATTCCATGTAAATGTCTTTCCATTCTAATTTCATTTAATCACAATTTTCAATGAATTTTTCATTACATTAGCAATAAAGCATAAATCAAAGGCATAAGTAAACAATTAAATAAATAAGTCCATAATTAACCCTACTAAGCAATGAAAGACAATAACCAAAATGTTTAATAATTCAATGCAAATCTAACCAGATATAAACACCTATCATGATCCAACAGTCTTAGTTGATCCTTATTCATTTTTTCCCTTTTTAGGGTTTAGATCTTGATCCTTCATTTTCTTTTAGATCGAACATTTCTTATTGATGTAATTTCATTGTCAAATCATTGATGTATCTCATCCATTGATTTGATTGATATGATCTTCCTTGATCTATCTCATCAAGGAGATCTTAAGTTACTTTATCCCATTTAAGGGCATAGATCTTGATCTAGCCCAAATCACTATCATCCATTCCATAATTCCATGAAATATTAACTTAATATTATCATCAACACATACCCATATAGTCCAATCATCCTTGATTGACTTGATCAAGGAGATTTCCATCCCTTTTTATGGTTTTTATTATTTTTAAGGCTAGATCTCTTAAGATCTGCCCATAAAATTTCATATAACTTACTTATTTAAGTTTATGAATTAACATATCATCATCCAATAAGGTTTGATTGGTTTGTTCATCCTAGATCTTGTAGATCAAGGACATTAGTACAATTATCTTCTTAATCTTGGAAATTTTAATAAATTAAACATGTGATTTTATTACTTCAGTAGATTTTCCTCATCAATATGAATCCAACACAACTTTATGATCTCAATTTGGAGTCAAATTGAGATCAGAATTGAGTTTTTAATATTTCGGCCTGTTTTAAGGGATTAATCTCAATCTTACTATTTTTGGTTTAATTAGCTAATATATCTACATAGAAATCTTATTTTGAACATAATCTTAAGAGTTTTGGGTCCCTCTGAACACATCCATTAGTTCAGATTTTCATTTTTGGATCGCCTTGATCATGATCTAAGGGTACTCGTATGGATTTTAATAATTATAACACATTAATAAAGATTAAAACATGAATTTCAAAAGTTCAATACCTAGATCAAGTGATAAGGAATCCACAAAAAAATTTCAGATCTAAGATCAGGGCTATATCAATCTTTGCATTGAAGATTTAATTCTTCAGTTCAAAACTAGATGGCCCAGATCAAATCTGGTTTTACGAGTGCGGGACGTCCAATGGCTCGCGCTTGTTACTGTCCATAGGAGGTTGTTACTGGCCCAGATTTCTGGATCATTGGATCGCCCATGGCTAGATCTCCTCCGTCCGTTAGAATCAAAGGGTCAGATTTCATCCCCTAAGGGTTTTGGACCCTAGAAATCCATCCAATGGATTAGAAATCTCATCTGAGCCATCCAAGATGGTGGATTTTCACTTTATAGCTAGATCCATCATCTCCGATGTATCAACAGCTAGGGAGATCTCTCTGAGGTCAGAAAACTTAAGTAAACTATTGGAATCAGCATAGAAGAGTGAGGTGCACCTACCTGGGTTGTTCCAAGTTTGTGGACGCGCTAACAGGAGAATAAAATGTGAAGAGGGAGAGAAGAAAAGAGAGAGAAAGGGGAAGAGTTTTGAGATGAAATTTTGGTATAGTCTAGGGAATTTTGTGAAAATTTTTGGAAATTTTTCTTAGGGGTATTTATAGATGTTTTGAGTGTGTTTCATGATGACATGTATTAATTATGTTTATTTCCTTTTATTAGTTAATATTCATTGGATTCCCACTACCACCTCCTTCTCCACTAGCAGGTGGTAGTGGTTTGTCTCATGATTTCACGTGGTCTGGTCATTAGATTCCTTTGTGGGTCCCTTGTGGGCCCCACATGGTGTAAAAAGACCATTTTGTCCTTTAGGTATAAAAATTAGGGTTTATTCCCATGATCTCAGAATTTTGCATACTTAGTGGTGTTGGATTCATATTTCTGACTACATTCTAAATTTTTATGTCTTAAGCCTTGGCTCTTGGTAAAATTATCATTTTACCCTTTTGTTCATAAAGTGGAGAAAAATAAGACTCTTTCATCTGGATCCAAAATGAGTCGTGCTTACAATCATTCTAAAGGGTTAGATGAGTTTGATTTCAATTATACATGTCTTATCCTTTGATTTTACTTCTATAAGAAGTGCATTCTAAATAACCCTAATATTCCAGCCTGATTTTCCTTGAAATTCTCAATTTCACTCTTTATTAAATTACAAAAAGTTAAGGGTGTTACACTTTGCCACTATGTAAGTAATGCAAAAAATAGAGAGATATAAGAAAATCATAATAAGAGAAAGCAGCCCTTGGAGAGATTTTTGAAGAAGAAAAACTTTAAAACTCACTTGGTTTTATTTTAGTTCTTAGATCTGGGAGTTGGAGCCACTTTAAGAGAAGAATAAGATGCAGGAGTTGCTGATTCTCAGTTAGTGGTGAATTAATTAGAGAGATTATAGATTCAATTCTATACAAGGTACATTTTCTATGGATTCATATTTAAAGATACTAATTCAAATGATTCAACATTGACCATATCAAGTTTTTTTAAGTTCTTGATTCAAATAAAAAAAATGTTTCATACCTTCTACATGTTTTCTAACATGGTATCAAAGCCTTACCAAAAATCATGTGCTTTGTACTTTGTTTGAATTGATTTGATTAAGATTTTAAGATATTATATAGTTCGTACATCGAGATTTACATGTGATTTGTTTTATGCATAAACATCTACTTTACTTCGAATTTTGACCTAAAATCTTAGAGGGTTATATAGTACATCATAATAGTTTGTCTTTCCAATGCTACTAGTTTCACTTATTTCTAAATATGTTTAATTTTAGAAGCTAACTATATCTACAAAGTCTATTTTTGTTGGTGCTTGAATTATGCATGGATTTTTTCTTTGAAATTTTAATATGTAATACAATTTTTTTTTTAATTAGAATGGCATAAGTCTCACCAATTTCTGAGGTCATTTAATAATTTTTCTCATTTTTTGAAAGTAAAAGTATAGAAATTATCATTTTGGATCAAAACTAGGTTTTTTATTTTCTATGAAATTTAAAATTTGAACTTACAATTATTATTTTTTATGTTTGCGATTTAAGGTGTGCCACCAAATTCATGATGTTTTTTTTCAATTTTGAGATACAATTAAAACCCTAGTTTAAAGAAAAAGAAATTTTGGATTTCGATTTTCAATATGCTATAAATGGAATTTCACATAAAACATTAAGATTTTAGTTTTGTTATAATTCTAAAAAAAAACCATGTCCTAGTTTCTTATGTCGAGTGAATTTTCTTAAACAACTCTAATTTCATGGTTTTAGTGAAGTCATTAAGATATATGTTGATTGAGATTCATGTGCATGTATTAGGACCTTATACAAAAACTATGAATATTATCAATACTTGATATACTGAGATCATTCATTATAGATCAATAATTTAGAATTATCATATCATGGGATGATTAGTTATTTTATTTGTGAAATTATTTATAAATTATTTATTTTATTTTCATGAATGATGGCATGAGACTAAAATAACATAACTAAATAGGATATTATATGAATATGATTAGGCCGTGTTTTAATTGTATATGTTGGAAACATATCAACTCTTAATAACTTTAACTTAGCAAAACCATGAGATTACTATTTAAATTTCATAGTTAAACAATGTATGATTTAGTTTCACTCGAATCATAGTAATTGAATGCAAGAGAAGTTGATCCCACAAGGAATCTCACAGTTTTGTAGGTTTATTGGATCTTATTTAAATTATCTATCTTAGCCAAAAGAGTTGTCTTTTATCTTAATCTAACAAGGAAACATGAACATGCATGGAAATTACAAACCTTCTAAAAGAAATTCTAAGTCTAAAAATGTAATAACCCTAAATTTTTAAAATCTTATTCTGAATAATTTTTTTTGTAGAGATAGGAGAAAATAAAAGGTTTTAGTTTTGGAATTCTAATAAATGAGTTTTATATAATCTAAATAAAGTTTTGAAACCTTAATAATTAGATTATACTAGAAAAAATGAATATAAAGACATTAAGAACACTAAAAACGATGTTTGGACGTGAAAGTTACAAGATTTTTAATACTAAACACATTTTAGTAATTTTGTAGTGGGACCCATTTACATTAAAATAAAAAGATGAGGCTAGAGGTAGAGGGGACCATTTTTTATAACGACATCCACCTACAACAAACTTTCCACTCATCACCAACCCCAAACACCCCTTCTTCTTTTCCCCCAGCAAGGCAAACTATCATGGCCGATGATGACGTAACAAGACAGACCATTATCATGTGTCACCTACTTTCATGCCTTCTTTCCCTCACTTGCCATCACCTGGTTCCCACACCTGTTCTCTCTCTCTCTCTCTCTCTCTCTCTCTCTCTCTCTCTCTCTCTCTCTCTCTCTCTCTCTCTCTCTCTCTCTCTCTCTCTCATTTTTCTCACTCCTTTATCTTTTCCTCCACTCCTCCCTCTCTCAAATTGAGGGATAACATTAACCATTATATTCATTTTATCTTTCTTTTTTTCCATTTCCTTTACATTATCCTGAAATTGGCATATAAGCAAACTCTACATATCGCTAAAAGGTAGTTCTTGTATTACTAGAGGTAGGGACATGGTTTAGTTCATACCCTGATTGTCTTCTAATGTCTAACCCTATAGTAGGTTGATGTTAGTACATCAATTGACTCTTCTTCTTCTTATTCTGTGGGCATAGGTAAGGTTCCAAATGAGTTTATATGACTATCTTGTGAATGTTAAAATAAGATTTGTAAGTCCCAATCAGGTACGTCTTCTATATTGCAAGGCTCAATTGGAATTTTAGGCTCTATAGGAGTTCTACTCTAGCTTGCCAATGAGAAGTGTTCATTAATGGCACAGTATTTAGCAACTCATTCAACACAACAATGGATGTCTTCATCAAATTCATAAAAATAATCTAGATACGATTCTAGAGGATTTGGGTTGGATGTTTCTATGGCTTCATTTTCTTCATCAATGGAAGTTTTTTCATCAATCATAACAAGGAATAGGATATGGCTTGAGTAGATATGAGTTGGAGGTTTCTATGGATGGTTGTGGACTTTGTGGCTCAGAACAATCATAAGAAATTTTCATCATATTATCAATAATAAATGTCTCTTCATTATCCCCAATTGGTTCTAATTCATAAGTCCTTTTTATAAATTTAACAATGTTTCTGTCAGTATTTTTTCATATTGGTTTCATTTTGTCTTCTGATTCCTCCCTCTCTCGTTTTGTTTAAGTTTACTTGGTTATTATAAAAAACACATGGTTTATAGACTGTTCATGGATTCCTATACACATAGTGTAATAACCCCAATTTTTGTAAATTGATTGAGAAAAATCAATAAAGTTTGAGTTTTAGATATTTCGGGCTGAAATATTAGGGTTATTTAAAATATACTTTTTATAAAAGTATAATCAAATCATAAGACATGTAAAATTGAAATTAAACTTAGAAAACCCTTCAAAATGACTGTAAGCACGACAAATTTCGAATTCGGATGAGAAATCCTTAAGTTTTTCATTTTTTGGACAAAAGGGGTAAAATAGTAATTTAACCCAAAAATCAAAATATTCCAAAAATCAAAATATGAAACATCAAAATTTATAATGTACTAAGAAATACGAATCCAACGCCACTAAGTACACTCAAATCCAAGATCATGGGAATAAAACCCAAAGTTTTATGCATAAAGGGCAAAAAACGGACTTTTACACCATGTGGGGCCCACATGGGGACCACCACGTCCCCAACAACCAATTTGATCAGCAGCCCATGTGAAACATGGGTCAACAAAGATCAGCTAGTCATGGGGAAGAAAATTTAGGCATGGGAGCATTGAAGACTTTCATGTCATTTTATATTAAAAAAATAACATATTATAATCATGTAAAAAGACCCAAAATGCCTATAAATACAACCCCAAAAATCTTCCAAAAATCCTCATAAAATCCCCACAAAATTATCTTCAATCTCCTTGAAAAATTAGATCTAGAATCCCTCTCCAAAACCCCAAAATTTCCAAGAGTTAGATCTCTTTCCAACTTGTTTTTCTTTTTAGATTAGAACAAGAGACCTAAATTCAATTAGGCACTCTGTTCTAGATCTAATTTGATCAATTCCACCGTTCAAAACATCCCAACACATCTATTCTACAAAACCCCCAAAGAAATTTCAAGATCCAACGGTTCAACAACGGTATTTGCAAGAAAGGTGGATTTTAGGCTGTATCTTCATCAACAAGGTATTTTTTTAAATTGGGCATATAAATGAGGTTTTCTCTCCAATCAAGTAAGTGGAAATCCTTTTTATATATTTTTAGTATTGTTTTATGTAATTTTTATTTTACTGTAATTAATTTTGGTAATAAAAAGGTAAAAATAAAGTAAACAACAGAACCCTTAATTCATGATGATGGAGCGCTCAGATGAAAAATCTGACTCCACCAATCAATCCAGAATGGTCCAAAACCCCTAGGGTAGAAGTTTCAGAAAGATCGGAGCAGTTTTGCACCCTCAATTAGAGAGATTAATTCTGGTGGGCCTAGATCAAATCTGGACCTTAGGAACGGCTGAAAACTTCAATTTAAGATTGTGGAGTCATATGAACTCCAAATTGAGATCCGAAAGAAGCTATGGAAATCTTGTAATGTCTAGTTTCTAATGAAGTCATAATATTTCTAAAATTTATTTCTGTATTTTTCTGTATTTTGGAAATAAGCGTCCAATTTCTAAGATCTTCAAGATCTGAGGTGATCAGATCTTGGAAATTTATTTTAACGATGATATAATAATGTAATAAAGTAATATCTATGGTTAATTTGGACAGATCTTGGATAAAATAAGGGATCTACCCTTTATGGTAGAAAAACCCAAAAAAATACAAAGGGACCCACTTGATCAATGAGATCAAGTGTGATCAGATCCTTGGGATGGAAAGAATAAATGTTTATATGATGAAATCCAAGGAAATCATGGATGGATTATGATAAAAATAGATCAATGTGATCTTTTGACCTTAATAGAGAAAATTCTCTAAATATAACTAAAGTTCTTAATCAAAGGAAAAGATCTAAGATCAAATGGTTGGATCATAAGTAAAGGTTTCTAAAAATGTAAATATAATTAGTTTCATTTTATGTTATTATGTTATAAAGCATGCTAGTATAACATTTAGAGTTTAGTATGATATGTGCTCATTCTTATCATAAGGTGCTAGATTTAATTTAAGTACCTTGCCTCATTTTCATTGAATGTTAAATTAGGTAGTTTTATGCTTTAAATTTATAATTCATTTATGGTTGAATGTTAGTAGTAGATTTACTTGTTATGAGATAAAGAGCATAAAACATCAAAAATGTATTCTAATGAGAAAGTAGAGTTTCATGACACAAATAAGAATGAAGTACTTTGGACTTAATTAGTAAGGAGCTATAGTTAATAGGACAATATAAGTATCATCAAATCCTTGGCCCAAATTAGGAAAGAATAATAAACCCCATGAATGACATTATAAATATTCATGGACTTAATTAAAATCCATTAGAAAGAGTACTTAGGGTAAACATGCTTATAGGAACCTTATGATGAAAGGTTGAGCTATGGTCATTCTAGTGAATGATGAACATAGTGGTTAAGGGGGTTATCTAATAGAGCCTCGCTCTTCCCCTACCTTCTGTTGACGTTTGTGAGGTCTAAACGCCTCCTTACATGAGGATTGAAGTAACCACTTTGTGTTCACCCATTCAACTAGTAAGCCTTAGCCAATTGGAAATAAGAGGAGCGATCTAGATTTAGGCTTGAATAAGCTACCTTCAACCATGCACATTAACTGGTTGAATAATAATCATAAGAGCATAAAAGGTTAGTAAATTACCTAACCCTAATAAAAACAGTAAGTAAGATAAGGATGATCAAACAAGATCCATTAGATCTTGGATGATCAAGAACAAGAAGAATAAGAACACTATATTGTACTTAGTATGTATGTTTAGTAGTATACTTGTTATAGTTCATTAGATTAGATAATCCAAACCCTTGATCAAAGGTGATTCAAGGAAGAAAACCAAGATCATCCTCCATAGGGATGATCCAAGAATTGAACTTAGATCAAAGAAGAACTAGGTCGATAGAAGATCTAGGACCTTGATCTTTATCAACATGAGTAGATTGTCAATCAAAGGATCTATGAAAGATCAAGATCAAGGAGATGAACATACAAAGACTTAGAGATAGAAAAATACTTAGATATGAATGATCTAAAGATCATTCTAAACATCAGATCTAGTGATCAATAGGATTGTTCATAATTTATATATTGACAATATGTATGGATGTACGGATTACATACATCGGTCAAGATCATGGAAGATTGGGGAAAAGAGATCAATCCTTAAAGGTAGGAGGATTTGATGAATGCATTTACATGAGATATTCATGATTGTACTCATGATCTTATGTTGACAAGAGTAATGATAATACTTGTAGTATATCTCTTGAAAACCTTATGATCCAACCAAACACCTATAAGATGGTTAAGGACTAAACTATAAGTGAATAGGGAACTAGAAAATATTTCAGCCCTAAGTAAACAGACGTGTGGTCCGATATATATGGAATCTATTTTACATACAAGCTTGGAGGCTTGTGAGTTTGTTTTAATAGGCATAAGCCTAGGGGGATGCTATTGCTAGAGGAGTTATGAGGGTTTGGCCACCTGCTCCTTGAAATTTGATGATATGATGATACCTTCGCCCAATGAGAGGCTAAAAGCTCGGGTGGTGGCAATTATGGGAAGGCCACCACCGTGAAAGTCTTGCCCCCATACGGGCGTTGACATAATATTTTCCACCGTGGTATCGGTGGTGAGCAGGCGATTATCCGAGCGCGCTAGTACGGATTAGACTGGACAAAGATAGCAACCTTTCTGATTATTTTGCACTATGATGCATATGGGAACAGGCATAGTGAAATGCCTTATGTTATAGCATAATGAAATGCTAGGTAATTGTATATTACCAATGTTTCCCATGAAGGGAAATTCAGTATGAGATTAATTAGTGTAATACTAAATTCTCAAAATAAAGAGAATTGATCGGCTTAGTTGGGAATGAGATTTCACTATTTTCACAAATTTAATTGGTTTACCCATGAAGGGTATGTATGTATATAGATATACATAACTTACAAAATAAAGAGTATGTTTGAGGATAACGAGATTATGAAGGACTGGAATTACATTGTCAATTATTATGTTTCTTGAATCCACTACCAAGCATTGCTTGTCGAGATATTGTACTTGTTGCAATATCTCGGATCGAGAAGGAGACTTAGGAGGTGAAGACTATAGAAGACTTGAAGAGAATAATCTTCAAGGTATACCCTTGAAGACATGTATTTTATTTGAGAGTTTTATTGTATGGTGAGCTTGAGTTTTGGATTATGTAATTTGGACAAGTATTGTACTAGATTTGGCATCGTGAACCACTTGGATGGATCCCTGGAGTTTAATAAAAGTATATTCCTTCAATGGAATTTTATTTTGTACACAAATTGTACTTATGTTATGTATGAAGTGGTGACTTGGGTTTTCAAAACAAGTTCTAAAGAAAAGAATTTCCGCTGCTTTGTTTTGCGAAAAATTTTTACACTCTTAAGGGCCCCTGCCTTTCAAAATACTTTACAAATCATGTTTTCAAAAACCCTGTCGTCACGGTTGGTATCGGAGCGATTCATCCAATCACAAGATCAAGACAAATATGTCCAAAAGAGAGATTGTAATCCATGTCTAGATTAAGATAGAAATAGTTGTATAGAGGATTGATAGAAATTTTGAACATATGCCACCAAAGAGAATCACAAGATAGGCAACTCAAAATACTCCAGTTGACAATATGGAAAGAGTAACAATGAGCAATGTGGAAGAGATGATAACAAGAGATGATGACAAGGGTGATGTAGGACCTTCTTCCTCACCTATATATGAAACCCAAGGTTCATCATCTTGTAGAAATACCAAGTAAGTTGAGGCTCGGGTTCAACCTAAAGTGAGTGAATAAGAGATAAGTTATCGTTGATGAGAAGGAGTTATGTGATAAACTCATTAGTTAAGAGATAAGTATAAAAGGAGGTAACTCATTAGTGAAGGATAAGTCTTGAAAGAGTAGCCTCATTTGTTGAAGAGGATGTAAAGAGTTGACTCATTAGTGAGGAAAGAGTTAAACTCATTATTTGAGGAATATGGAAAGAGTAGACTCATTTGTGAAGAAAGAGTAACTCATTTGTGAAGGATGAGTATAGAAAGAGTTAAACTCATTAATTAAGAATAAATATAGAAAGAGTTAGTGTAATGACGGAATAGTATAGTATAAGTCGATATTACTTAGTGAAAGGAAAGTCGATATACTTAGTGAAAGGACTAGAAATACTACTTAGCAAATAAGAATTCCAATAAAGGGAATAATAAGATATAGAAATCCATAGGAAAAACATTACAATAGATGTAAGGTATGATGTTAAGGTCTAACCTAAAGTCCTGAGTAAACATACAAAGTACGTTAATACAAGTATGTATATAACCATTATTAAGTAAAGTATGTATATAACCATTACTAAGTGAAGAAATGGAGATAAAGAGAGAAAAAACGATAAATTGGAAAAAGAAGATGAAAAAAAAAAAAAAAAAAAACAAAGAAGAAAAAATTTAACCTTATAGAAAAGATGAAATGGAGATTTATGAGAAATAGGTGTTAAAGATGAAAACATTAGAAGTATTGTAAAATTCAAAGTTAACATTACATATATAAAGAAATATAAATGTAGGAATTAGAATTGCTACATGCATAGTATTATGAAAATTAGTTAAATGAAATTAATCATCAAAATAGAGAGAGGATATGGCTTGAAAGAAATTTAAGGAGATAGGTAAGAAAGTGCAAAATTTGTAAATGAGAATAGTTTGAAATAAATATGAGTAAGAAGTTAAGCAAGTATTTTTCTCCAAAATTAGTGAGGCAAAGGAATTAGTGGAGAAATGATAAAATTTTAGAACATGAAGGGATGATCTTTGATATTAGAATAAAATGAAAAGGAAAAAGAGAGTTAGATATGTTAAAGGGACAAAAATAAGTATTAAGAAAGACAATTAAACCATGAGAATATATGGTTAAAAAAAAAAAAAAAATTATAGCTCTATATATGGTACAACAATTATGAAATCACCGAAGTTAGATATTATAAAGGTATGACAAATCATTGTGGAAATTAGCACTAGAGGATTTTCAAGGATTAAATAATTATTGATATAATAACTTTGGTGCTATTGAAAATAATTTTGGGACTATCATTGATTAGCATTGATTAAGTCATTGATTATCATGGTCATGGATCATGAAAACAAAGAGAAATATTGATTAGCATTGATTAAGTCATTGATTATCATGGTCATGGAACATGAAAACAAACAGAAATATTTATTAGAAAAATATAGTCATTGAATATCATGAATAGGAGTACATCTTATTGATCAAGGCAAATGAAGAGCTAACTATGAATAAAGATATTACTTCCAATTACATGATGGAGTTGGTGATATTGAAAGATTTAAGAAATATAGTAAGGGGAAATATAATTTTTTGAAGGAAAGGTGAAATAAAACATGAGAAATGAAAACAAATATTGGTTGTTAAATTTAAGTTTAAAGATGATTGTGAATGAGATATAAATCCAAATTGTTGGAGAAATAAGTGGTTAGAAATTTTAAGATAGTTTGAAGATTTTCAATCTTACATGAGATTGAATGAGAAAATATCTATAATAGTTGTGGAAAAGAACATCAAATTATATGAATGAGTTGAAAGAACAACTTTTTAAGGATATGGAGTGATTATAGCAATTTACATTATGAGAGTAACAAATTTCTTTTAGGAAAAGAAAAAGGAGGAATCAATATAAGGATGCATAAATGATGTTGAGGAAATTAAGTATCCTTTTTCTCTATAAGGATGATCATTTTCAAATTTATTATTAATTGGGAATTGGAAATGCAACATCAAAGTATAAAATCAAAAACAAATTGTAAAAGTTCTATGAGTTAGATAAACTGATGTTCATGAATTTGGGGAGAATGAAATATATTGAATGAAGTGGTAATGATATATGGAAAGAGATTTCAAGAAATCAAGAGCATTCAGGGCATATATGTTAGACACTTACAAAACTTGTCTTATAAGTGTACATGTGATTAAAGAAAGCAAAGTTTAGGTTATATAAATTTTAAGGATAGCATGGAATTTGACCCAACAAAGGTGGAATATGAGATCGAAATATTAAATGACAATGACAATTAGAGAAATATATCTCTTATTGATTTTATAACATAAGGACATTCTTTTAGTGAAGATTTGCCATTGGGTACATAAATCCTAAATGAGTTGATAATAGATTGTTGAGAATTAAAGACTAGTTGATAAATTATGGTGTTTGTAAAGACATAAGAAGGGATGATTACAAAGTCAATATGGACTCTTTTAATTGAAACTATCAAGAATATCGCAAATAAAGAGTTAGTATGATATGATAAAGGCTATGAGGTACACTTGAAAGAAGCATAAGGAAATGCAAAATCTAGAAATTTTGAAGCCTATGAAATATTTTCTAGTTCCCTATTCACTTATAGTTTAGTCCTTAACCATCTTATAGGTGTTTGGTTGGATCATAAGGTTTTCAAGAGATATACTACAAGTATTATCATTACTCTTGTCAACATAAGATCATGAGTACAATCATGAATATCTCATGTAAATGCATTCATCAAATCCTCCTACCTTTAAGGATTGATCTCTTTTCCCCAATCTTCCATGATCTTGACCGATGTATGTAATCAGACATCCATACACATATTGTCAATATATAAATTATGAACAATCCTATTGATCACTAGATCTGATGTTTAGAATGATCTTTAGATCATTCATATCTAAGTATTTTTCTATCTCTAAGTCTTTGTATGTTCATCTCCTTGATCTTGATCTTTCATAGATCCTTTGATTGACAATCTACTCATGTTGATAAAGATCAAGGTCCTAGATCTTCTATCAGCTAGTTCTTCTTTGATCTAAGTTCAATTCTTGGATCATCCCTATGGAGGATGATCTTGGTTTTCTTCCTTGAATCACCTTTGATCAAGGGTTTGGATTATCTAATCTAATGAACTATAACAAGTATACTACTAAACATACATACTAAGTACAATATAGTGTTCTTATTCTTCTTGTTCTTGATCATCCAAGATCTAATGGATCTTGTTTGATCATCCTTATCTTACTTACTGTTTTTATTAGGGTTAGGTAATTTACTAACCTTTTATGCTCTTATGATTATTATTCAACCAAGTAATGTGCATGGTTGAAGGTAGCTTATTCAAGCCTAAATCTAGGACTCCTCTTATTTCCAATTGGCTAAGGCTTACTAGTTGAATGGGTGAACACAAAGTGGTTACTTCAATCCTCATGTAAGGAGGCGTTTAGACCTCACAAACGTCAACGAGAAGGTAGGGGAAGAGCGAGGCTCTATTAGATAACCCCCTTAACCACTATGTTCATCATTCACTAGAATGACCATAGCTCAACCTTTCATAAGGTTCCTATAAGCATGTTTACCCTAAGTACTCTTTCTAATGGATTTTAATTAAGTCCATGAATATTTATAATGTCATTCATGGGGTTTATTATTCTTTTCCTAATTTGGGCCAAGGATTTGATGATCCTTATATTGTCCTACTAACTATAGCCCTTACTAATTAAGTCCAAAGTACTTCATTCTTATTTGTGTCATGAAACTCTACTTTCTCATTAGAATACATTTTTGATGTTTTATGCTCTTTATCTCATAACAAGTAAATCTACTACTAACATTCAACCATAAATGAATTATAAATTTAAAGCATAAAACTACCTAATTTAACATTCAATGAAAATGAGGCAAGGTACTTAAATTAAATCTAGCACCTTATGATAAGAATGAGCACATATCATACTAAACTCTAAAATGTTATACTAGCATGCTTTATAACATAATAACATAAAATGAAACTAATTATATTTACATTTTTAGAAACCTTTACTTATGATCCAACCATTTGATCTTAGATCTTTTCCTTTGATTAAGAACTTTAGTTATATTTAGAGAATTTTCTCTATTAAGGTCAAAAGATCACATTGATCTATTTTTATCATAATCCATCCATGATTTCCTTGGATTTCATCATATAAACATTTATTCTTTCCATCCCAAGGATCTGATCACACTTGATCTCATTGATCAAGTGGGTCCCTTTGTATTTTTTGGGTTTTTCTACCATAAAGGGTAGATCCCTTATTTTTATCCAAGATCTGTCCAAATTAACCATAGATATTACTTTATTACATTATTATATCATCGTTAAAATAAATTTCCAAGATTCGATCACCTCGAGATCTTGAAGATCTTAGAAATTGGACGCTTATTTCAAAATACGTAGAAAAATACAGAAATAAATTTTAGAAATATTATGACTTCATTAGAAACTAGACATTACAAGATTTCCATAGCTTCTTTCGGATCTCAATTTGGAGTTCATATGACTCCACAATCTTAAGTGAAGTTTTCAGCCGTTCCTAAGGTCCGGATTTGATCTAGGCCCACCAGAATTAATCTCTCTAATTGAGGGTGCAAAACTGCTCCGATCTTTCCTGAAACTTCTACCCTAGGGGTTTTGGACCATTCTGGATTGATTGGTGGAGTCAGATTTTTCATCTGAGCGCTCCATCATCATGAATTAAGGGTTCTGTTGTTTACTTTATTTTTACCTTTTTATTACCAAAATTAATTACAGTAAAATAAAAAATTACATAAAACAATACTAAAAATATATAAAAAGGATTTCCACTTACTTGATTGGAGAGAAAACCTCATTTATATGCCCAATTTAAAAAAGTACCTTGTTGATGAAGATACAGCCTAAAATCCACCTTTCTTGCAAATACCGTTGTTGAACCGTTGGATCTTGAAATTTCTTTGGGGGTTTTGTAGAATAGATGTGTTGGGATGTTTTGAACGGTGGAATTGATCAAATTAGATCTAGAACAGAGTGCCTGGTGAATTTAAGGTCTCTTGTTCCTAATCTAAAAAAGAAAAACAAGTTGGAAAGAGATCTAACTCTTGGAAATTTTGGGGTTTTGGAGAGGGATTCTAGATCTAATTTTTCAAGGAGATTGAAGATAATTTTGTGGGGATTTTATGAGGATTTTTGGAAGATTTTTGGGGTTGTATTTATAGGCATTTTGGGTCTTTTTACATGATTATAATATGTTATTTTTTTAATATAAAATGACATGAAAGTCTTCAATGCTCCCATGCCTAAATTTTCTTCCCCATGACTAGCTGATCTTTGTTGACCCATGTTTCACATGGGCTGCTGATCAAATTGGTTGTTGGGGACGTGGTGGTCCCCATGTGGGCCCCACATGGTGTAAAAAGTCCGTTTTGCCCTTTATGCATAAAACTTTGGGTTTTATTCCCATGATCTTGGATTTGAGTGTACTTAGTGGCGTTGGATTCGTATTTCTTAGTACATTATAAATTTTGATGTTTCATATTTTGATTTTTGGAATATTTTGATTTTTGGGTTAAATTACTATTTTACCCCTTTTGTCCAAAAAATGAAAAACTTAAGGATTTCTCATCCGAATTCGAAATTTGTCGTGCTTACAGTCATTTTGAAGGGTTTTCTAAGTTTAATTTCAATTTTACATGTCTTATGATTTGATTATACTTTTATAAAAAGTATATTTTAAATAACCCTAATATTTCGGCCAGAAATATCTAAAACTCAAACTTTATTGATTTTTCTCAATCAATTTACAAAAATTAGGGGTTATTACAATCTTCCCCCTTACAATAATTTCGTCCTCGAAATTTGTAATACAACTCACATAGGAGTTTTCACAATTCTTTCATACCTTACACATGTAGCCTTGCCACTTATGGAAATTCTATTTCCTTTCGTCCTTTTCTATACTACCTTTTTCTCAAAGGTTAAAATGCTCATCCATGACTAACCTTAATAATGCTCTATATAATAAAGCTGGTTATTGCTAGAATTTCCCAAAAGATGATTAATAACTCTTATTGAGTTATCCCTTTTTGTTTCAAAACCTTCCATTTCACTTGATTGGTAATTTTCACCATTCTTTCCATACTTCACAATTTTCCATTATACCTTCTATTGCTCATAAATCATTCTTTTTCAACTTATAAAGTTTTGACATAGCTTTCCTACTATGTATTAACATATAAAGTTTGGACATAGCTTTCCTACTATGTATAGTCCTTAGACTTCCTATAATACATATTGATAAGATTCTATAACTTCAACTATTGTTCTTTGTAACAACCTTCCAATCTTTGGAAGTAATTTTCTCTTTTCTTATTCTTCCATTATTTGGAAGGGTAATGGTCTGATATATATGGAATCTATTTTACATACAAGCTTGGAGGCTTGTGAGTTTGTTTTAATAGGCATGAGCCTAGGGGATGCTATTGCTAGAGGAGTTATGAGGGTTTGGCCACCCGCTCCTTGAAATTTGATGATATGATGATACCTTGCCCAATGAGAGGCTAAAAGTCGGGTGGTGGCAATTATGGGAAGGCCACCACGGTGAAAGTCTTGCCCCCCCATACGGGCAGTGACATAATATTTTCCACCGTGGTATCAGTGGTAAAACGGGCGATTATCCGAGCGCGCTAGTACGGATTAGACCGGCAAAGATAGCAACCTTTCTGATTATTTTGCACTATGATGCATATGGGAACAGGCATAGTGAAATGCCTTATGTTATAGCATAATGAAATGCTAGGTAATTGTATATTACCAATGTTTCCCATGAAGGAAATTCCCGTATGAGATTAGTCAGAATACTAAATTCTCAAAATAAAGAGAATTGATCGACTTAGTTGGGAATGATATTTCACTATTTTCACAAATTTAATTGGTTTACCCATGAAGGGTATGTATGTATATAGATATACATAACTTACAAAATAAAGAGTATGTTTGAGGATAACGAGATTATGAAGGACCTGAATTACATTGTCAATTATTATGTTTCTTGAATCCCCTACCAAGCATTGCTTGCCGAGATATTGTACTTGTTGCAATATCTCGGATCCAGGAAGGAGACTTAGGAGCTGAGACTATAGAAGACTTGAAGAGAATAATCTTCAAGGTATACCCTTGAAGACATGTATTTTTATTTGTTGAGAGTTTTATTGTATGGTGAGCTTGAGTTTTGGATTATGTAATTTGGACAAGTATTGTACTAGATTTGGGTCTTGTGAACCACTGGATGGATCCTGGAGTTTAATAAAAGTATATTCCTTCAATGGAATTTTATTTTGTACACAAATTGTACTTATGTTATGTATGAAGTGGTGACTTGGGTTTTCAAAACAAGTTCTAAAGAAAAGAATTTCCGCTGCTTTGTTTTGCGAAAAATTTTTACACTCTTAAGGGCCCTGCCTTTCAAAATACTTTACAAATCATGTTTTCAAAAACCCGGGTCGTCACACATAGATCTATAGAAAGTTTACTTGGCTATGTTTTACAGGAAAAAATACATGGCTTATGGACTGTTCATTGACTAGCATACAAATAGATCTATAGAAAGTTGACTTGTATGTGTTTTATATAAAAAAATACATGCTTTATGGACTGTTCATGGTCTACAGCGCATGTAGATCTATAGGAATTTACTTGACTATGTTTTATATGAAAACACAAATGATTTATGGATTGTTCATCGACTGCCATATACATAGATCTATAGAAATTTGCATTGTTCTGTTCTCTCACAAATTTGTTGCATATTCTCCTCTGATGGTGGTTCTTCAAGCTGTAGAGGAAATGACTCATAGGGTTGGTATTGCTATGGCATTGGGGTACTGAAAAAGGACTAATCAGGTTGAATCCATGATAGTTGACCCTAATATTCTTGATAATCATGGTAGGGTTAATTGGGGTGGGACTATTGTGGTTCTTCCTGATATTGGTGATCCATGATGGTTGTTCATGATGCTTAGTCCATCCATGTTGATAATCTATCTCAAGATAGTAGTCATTGCTAGGGTCTGTAAAAGCAGTGGTTGCATCCATTGGCTCGCAATAGTATTCATTGTATGTGAAATTTGGTGGCCATCAAGGAGTGGGATATTATGGTTTAGAATAGGCATAGTGATTGTTGCACTGAGGTTGTGTAGCAGCTTGCCTACAAGCTATCATCCTAAACAATTGACTCTCAATAATATCTATCTTGTCCATCGATGTATCTAATCTATGAAATCCATCACCTTCCTAATCGGCCTTTGTTCTCAACTTTGTATACAACGAATGAGGGTTTTTTTTTTTTTTTTTTTTTGTAGAAAAACTAACTATATGATACAAGCTAAATGCTTTTCCTAAGATACTAATGCACAACCAATCATAGTTTTCATTAATCAAGCAGTATCTTGGTTATCTTTTCTTACTACATAGGTGGTAGCTTCTTAGACCTAGACCTAGATAGCCCTTCCTTTTATCTAGATTAGACTACTACTTACCAGTTGAGTTCTACTCTAAATTATCTAATACAATCCTAGTGTCAAGAGGAGTTTAGACCTCAACTGATGTCAATGAAAGACATGGGAAAATCATTTGGATTTTAAGATGCCTACTATAACCGCTATGCTCAAAGGCCACTAGAGTAACAATAAATCATGTCCTTCTAAAAGGATCCTATGAGTTCAATACCCTAAGTCTCTTTCTACATGATTTTAAATTAATGTTCGAGGGTTAGGATATCAACATATAAGGATGTTGATTGACTACTAGGTGGACCAAGGAGTTGGTGATGAAATCCTTTCCTTATCTTTTAAGGGTTCCTGTGGAGCCCTTACAAGCTTTAAGTTCCATTCCACCTTAAAGCTATAAACATGTAATGCAAAACAAAAACCAAACTAATGCCTACCTATATGCTACTTAACAAAGGGTCATGCGGCTTAGTAGATGGGACACTACAACCATGCAACCTATGCTTTAGTTATAGCCAAGCTCAGTCTACCCTTTATTAATTAGGTGCTTGAACTAATGCAACAATCCTAAGTATAATGCAACATTTATCAATGCCTAACCCTAATCTATATGAGTTATACTACCATCAAAAATGCAATTCTACAATAAATTCACTTTATCCTAAAAATTAAAATTTGGGTGAGGATTGCTCATAGTGAGGGGTCTGATGATGATCAAGTGTGGGCCACCATACCCCACACTTGCCCTTTATTACTATAACTCATTTAAAAATTAAATAAAATTAAAATTATGATGGGCCTCACTACAATTTTACTCAAATTCTAATCCACGAAACCAATAAAAACCTAATCTATATTGATGAATCCATGGCCAACATGATTGCGGCCACTCCTTTGCCAATTTCCCTTGCACAAAAATCAAACAAATCATCAATATGAGAAAAATAGCAACAAATGAAAAAAATAATGCAAACTCCTAAACTAATGCACTCTAGACCTAGACTAGAGGTAAATAATATAAAGTATGGTCCATTACACAAAAATGTCGTGACTCCCCAACATGGCATCAAAAACTCATAGTGATTTTCAGTTGAACTAGCAAGTGCAAGAACCAAATGTAGTAATTCCCCCGAGGAGGTCGATGCCACAAGGAATCAAACGAATTTGTGATTAGTGGGTCCTTCCTTAAATTATCTAACCTAGCTAAAGATCATGGGATTTTTAAGCTAAATTAATGATGGAATCTAAAAACAAATGCAAGATATGAAAGATGGAATTATGCTAAAAGTAAACATGCTAAACTTAAAAACTTTCCTAAAACACACTTTCTAAAATAATACTTTCCTAAATGAAAACTTTCTAAATTTTAAAACTTTTCTAAACTAACTATTTAGAAACTAAAGTAAGATGCAAATTGTAAACATTGGAATCTAACTAAACTACAACTAAATAAGAGAACTATAGGGAAACAATTACTAGACAAGCAAAGAAAGGAGAGCTACCCAAGCACCACACGTATGATCATGGAATGGTACTCATGATTCATTGGGTAGGAATGGATCTAATCAACTAATATGAAAACTTAGAACATGCAATATAACTTAATCATCAACTAAGAAATCTACTAATCCAATTGGGTTCTTCAAAAGTCAAGTAAACTTGAAGTGTATGATGCTAGAAATTAACATAAACAATCCATCCAAACAAATTCCAGCACCATGCTATTTGAATCATTCAATGAATGAAATATATAAAACATGAAATTAATAAATTATAATGCAAGAAAATATTTGGACATAAGTATGAATTGAAAACTCCAATTAACTTCATTGAATCACATCAAGAATTTATCAACATAATGCCTCAATACATGTAATCAAAATCTGAAAAGTATGTACTATTACAATGAATGTAACTTGATCTTAATCAACCCAAAACTACAAGATAAACCTTCATCAATGCTTCAAAATCAATCATGAATAAGCATGCATTGAAATCAAAATAAAATCTACTAGAAAGTTAAGGCAAACTTGAGGAACACTAAGGAAAGTAAGAGGGATTTCAATGAAATGAAAAGATATCTAAAGGCAATGAAAAGGATAGATTCAAGGTGACTTTTCGTTGGCTGTCACTTCGAGGGAAAATAGGACATTGGATCTTGATCAATAAGAAAAGAAGAACTAAAGGAATTGAAAAGCATTAAACTAAGCACCAGTGGAAGTTAAGTGCAAGCAAAGAGAAAAAGATGAAAAGGAACCAAGGGCTTGGAATCAAACATGGAACACTAGGAAGAAGAGTAGCCACCCTAGGAGAACCACCACGAATGCTAGAAAGCAAGGGAAGGGAGAAGGAAAAGGACACCTACTCCCTTTGGAGTAGGCATTCTTTTTCTTCCTCCAACAAGTGTTCTTGTTGAATCCCTTTTTTGATCTTTTATATTTTGTTTCCTAATTTTTCTAGGGTTTCTCCAAGTAAAGGTAGGAAGGGAATGAAAAATAAAGGGAATTAGATGGCTAGGATTAGATATAGAGGGCTGCCTGGGGTTTTTAGCATAGAGGAAACAAGGTAAGCAAAGTTAGAATGCGTGAAAGTGGGAGACACCAATTTTTTAAGAGGAGGCATCTTCCCCCTTCAAAAATCATGGATCTCTTTGAAAATAGCATGTTTGTTGGTTGGATAAGGTAAGAGAGAGAAAGGAAGATGGGAGAAAAGAAAGGGATAGGAAAAGATAAGAAAGATAAGTGGGGTGGGGAAAAGTGATTGGCTAGTTAGTTTCCTAATAGGTGGGGCTTAGTTGGATGATTAGAATAGAAGTTCAAGTAGGTGATAGAGTCTTAGAAATGTGGGACTCTTGAGTGAAAAGTGAAATTCGTAGTAATATTTACTAGTTAGTTGGAAAGTGAGAAAAAAGTGAAAAAAAACATGAAAAAATAGTGAAAATGGAGTGGTATCTTCCTATTGGTTCGCATGATACCTTATGCTAATGGATTTTTCCTCAATTATCTTCAAAATATCCCATTAAATTGTAAGGATAATTCTTTGAATTCTCCTCCAATCATGCCCTTCCATCTACCGTAGCTTATGTGGCTTGATGGCTAAGTTTGAGAGCTCCATTGGCTTGGCTTTGTGGTTGGCTTAAATGGATGTATTAGCTTACTTTCATGGCTCAAATTCTTGGCTTTGGTTCTTGGCTTGGCTCCTTGGCTTGTCCTCTTGTTCATGGCTTCAATATGGCTAAGTAGCTTAAGTGAAACACATACAAAGGTGGTGGACTTTGCATGACTTGTGCCTGGGCCCACTTTGGCTCCTTTAATTACATCCATTGCTTGTCCAAAAGATGATATTAACCTTTTATCTCACTTTATATTGGTGATTTTTAGGTCTTGACTTGATCTTTCAATCTTGATTGTTAATTTCATCTCGATCAATCTTGACTTCAGATCACCATTTGGCTTCCTACAAAGAGTAAAAAGCTCTAATTAAATTCTAAAAATATGATTAATTCTATAATTACTTCATATTATCCACTTGACTTACAAAGTATCAAATTTTTAGTCATTGGGTCAAAAATGCATGTGTTATGAATTTTGGACAAAAATTATATTTTACCCCTATAAGTTATAATACATTTGGTAACTAATTGGGTGGTTTTTATGCAAAATTAAACACTTATCAAGTCAACTTTGATTACAGTTGATTTCCAACACTTGACATACAAATATTGGGGGATTGAACATCGGACACAACTATTGGATTCCTCATGAACAGAGGATCAAAATCCCTTTGGTTATTCCCTGATAGGAGTAGATCTCAATGTCGATCAAATGGAGATTCCAACTATAGCAACACTACATTTTTCGATGATAGTTGAACAAAAAGATCTCCTTTTTTTGGCATCAAATGACCACAAAATGCTCCAAACTTGATGGGAGCCTCAATGAGTACTAATTTACAAACCCTTTAAAGGAAATTCATTTTGACATAAAAATCATCACGGACAATGACAGCACCAATCATCTTCCCCGACGATGGTTTAACAACCATCATTCACCTCCAATGATTTGGACTTTTTAGTTAAAAAGTACAATCCTAGGGTTTTTAACCCAATCTCCACGATGGAGATGTTAGATCTTCGATATGGGATCATCTGACCATCTAAATTGGATGCGATCGTAATCATCGAGCACAAGGTTTGATGTAAAAGATCTATACCAATCATCACAACCCTCACAATGCAAAGAAATAAAAACATCATTTGATTAAACGATCAGTGAAGATCTGTTGGTGATCTAAAGCTGACAATGATGTACAGTCATGATCGTGTTGATCAATGATTGATTTCACCATACATTGTCATCTAGCCCTTGATCTAACATCAAATATGGGATCCATGATCAAATCCACAAGCCCCCACATGATCCAATCATTAGTCAGTCACTAGCACCCAAATCTGTGATCAATATGACCTCTTATCATGATCCAACCATTGACCAGCCACTAGATGCTTAGATCTACGACCCATCTGACCCTTTAAAATGATCTATCCTTTGATTAGATGTTTAGGACCTAGATCTATGATCAATTTGAGCTTTCAAATAGATCTAATCATAGATTGAACATTACAACATCTGATCTGTGGTTGAATTAGCCTCACATTGATCCAACCATAGATTAGTGATATAACACCCTGATTCATTATTGATCTGAGTATTCACCCTAATATAATCATAAATTCATCAACGAAAACCTAAAAAATGACATAATGTCCTTTTTCCACAATTTAACCATTGATTAATGGTCAGGTCCTTATACTGTAAAATCAGGAAATGATCAAATGGTAGAGATTTGGTACGACCTTAATCAACCTGATCAGAGGCAATCAGAATCGATCAGACCACCTCAGACACTGCATCATACTTTGATTTTAGCCATTAAAGGTAAGACCACTATCAAAATTTATTACAATTTTTGTACATATATCATGCTTAGTAAATTATAAAAAACTTAGCAAATAGGTGTGATTCAAATGGATTGGACTTCAAGAAGGGTAATTAGGTTATTAAAACTATTAATTAGAGTAAATCTAATGGTTTAATTACTCTGTTGACCTTGAATTAGAAAATAGGACACAAGAATGATTGAAAACTATTGATCTGACCATGATTAGAATTCAATCTAATTGTTAGATCAATACATCAAAATTTGATATTTGAAATAGACTATCTATAAGTCAAAGAATAATAGGAATTAAGAACAATCAAATGATCTGGATCGTTGACCTTTTATCAATGGCTAGGATTCGATATTATGGTAAGAATAAAGAGTACTTATGATCAAAGAGTGGTAAAGGCAATATCATCATGTTAATGATGATCAAAGTCTAAATAAGTCACAATTAAGAAATCATAAGTAATATAATGAAATTGTAACATACATGTGTTGACAGAGACACTGACTAGCACAAATAGAACCTATTTCGAGGATTGGGATAGCCATGTTCAAGGTAGGTAGTTTTAACATCTATTTCTCATTGGGATTTTGAGCATGTCATCATCTTTACTAAAATAAATTTTAAATAATCAAATCATACCAAGTATTTGATTATCGTGCTTTTTATTTAAGACTACTTGACTATCATAAAATTGATTTCAGCTTTTAAAGAATGAAATATTTACAAATGAGATATGTGAGTTATGCATGCATGCATGCATGTATGTATGTATGTATATATATATACATATATATATATATATATATATATCTTCATACCATGATGCATACTTTTGTCTTGAAAATGAAAATGATATTGCTCATTTCATTACATGTAGTTGTATGTTTTGAAAGCAATGATGGTTCTTGATGTTGCATCAATCTCATGCTTTGAGATGAGTTATAGAAATGCATCATTTTGCATTAGACATGTGTTATATGATTTAATGACATTTGGATTGAGAGATATATTTGTTCAGGTTAATAAGCCTAGTGGACACTGTGCTAAAAGGTTATTTGGTTTGGCCTCCCAGCCTCTAATCACCAAAGGTGGTAGGTATCTATGCCCAAAGACACATTTGTTTTTCTCGTCTATTATGATAGGAACAACCACTAGAGGTTGTCATGGCACCCTTTCAAGACATATTCATAGTTGCCATGGAGGCTACAGTGGCTGGTCTCTAAATATAAGAGACACATGATTCAGTAAGTTGGTCATCAGCATAGTGTTCCATGAGATATCTATTTTATGATCCCATATAGGTGGTCTTGATGAGGGTCTTTAGATGGGCACATGATTGTCTTGTCTATTTGGGATTGTCAACATTCACAGTTTAACCAATTACTACTTTAATATTTTGAGGGTCTCATGGTATTTAATTTATGAAGTCAAATGGTGCATCTTTTACATAGTTTAAAAGTTATGTACATATGTGATTTTATGTTGATATTATCTCTAACTTGATCATTCTATTCTTTAGAGTTGTATAAAATGTGATTTTAAAATATTTTTTAGAATTGGATTTCAAAAAAAAAATGTATAATAGATGTAAACTACCTACACAAGTGCAAGCTTGCTAAGATATTGTAAATTTGTTTACAATATCTTAGGATTATAAAGAACTTGACTTGAGGCAAGGAAATTTGAGGTGGATGCAAACCTTGGATGAAGACAAAGATTCAACTAACTATATAAACAATGTAAGTATATGACTTATGTTTTCTGAACATGTATATATAATTGTTACAATTGAACTATGAGCTATTACTTATTAGATCTGGGATGCATGTATTTCTATTTTAAATTTTATCATTAAAATAATAATAATATTTCATTGATTTTGCTTCCTGGATGCTAAATGACACTTAGGGCTTTCAAAAATGAATTTAAAAGAAAAATATTCTTCTACTGCATTTTTCTTACAAATCTGTTTTCAAATAGGGATTGATCTCGCATTAGAAATTAGTTTTGCATTTAAAAATGCATATGAAAACCTAGGTTGCCACAAAACATAGAAGCTTTCTAAATCTAAACCAAATGTAATCAATTCCCTAACTAGAACCTAGACATGATCTAAGATGAAACTACTAATCAAATAAACATGCAAAACTAGAAAAACAAAGACAAGATGATGCATGAACCTAAGAGTTATGAGCATGATTCTGAAATCTAATAAATGGCTAAATGGAACATGAAGGGTGAGTATAAGAACTTGAATGAATGGTGCATGGAAACTAAGCTTAGAACATGTTTTTCAAAGGACTACAATTCATTAGAACTAGCAAGGAAAAGTGCATACAAAGAATGGAAGCTTATAAAGAAAATTGTGCATACTCTTTATCATTCAATTACCAATTACCCCATTCAATTTCAAGTATCCAAAATCCCAAAGATGCATGTAAGTGAATCCAAAGAGAATCAAGGAAGAAGAGATGAAAAGGAAGATGGGATGGAGCAATGAATATCAAGGAATTCAAGGATCAAGAAATCAAGGAATCCAAAGATAAGATGATGCATGAACCTAGGAGTTATGCACAAAAAAGGGCAACCTCAGTGTACAAAGCTCCCACCAAAGCAGGGTCTAGGAAGGGGTGGACCATAAGGGCCTAAAGTACATAGCCTTACCTTGCATTTTCTAAGAGGCTATTTTCATACCTTGAACCTGTGACCTCAAGGTCACATGACGACAACTTTTACTGTTGCGCCAAGGCTCCCCTTCTCTAGGAGTTATGCACATGATTCTAAAATGTAAAAAATGCCTAAATGGAACATGAAGGGTGCACCCAAGAACTTGAATGAATGGTGCATGGGAACTAAGCTTAGAACGTGACATTCAATGGACTAAAATTCATTAGAAATAACAAGGAAAAGTTTGCACAAAGCATGGAAGCTTATAAAGAAAATTTCACATACTCGTCATCATTCAATTACAAATTACCCAATTCAATTTCAAGTATCCAACATCCCACAGAAGGATGTAAGTGACTCCTAAGAGAATTAGGGTAAAAGAAGGTGGGATTGAGCAATGGAAATCAAATAATTCAAGGACCAAGTAACTTGATCCATGAGCTACAATCACTTGGTTGTCATTATAAGAGATGTGTAGTCCTTGAATACAACAATCTGAGGTTTGAACAAGAAACAAATAATCAAGGAAAATAAAGCAATCAAAGCAAGAACTAAGAGCATTAATCTAAAAACCAAACAAGCAAGGAACAAAGGAATAAGCAGAGAACTAGAACAATAGAAATAACCTTGAAAATAAATTGCAGCCAAGGCGGAGGGAACCCAAAAGGACCCATAGAGGAGCAGCCTAAGAGATGAAAATATCGACATCTTTGGTGGACAAAAAAACATGGAGGACCAGCCCATGGAGGGGACGTGGAACTCCTCCTATATGAGATGATGAAATGGTGGCTGGTACTTACAAGTGAATTCCTTTCTTACAAAAGATAAGATTAGATTAGGGAAGGAATTAAAGGTAGGACACTAAGAAAGTGAGTGGAAGATGGAAAGAGATGGAGATTAGGAAAGTAGGGATTAGAAGGAAAAGTGGATAAGATATGATAAGAATGAGGAAAGGTACTTGGATAACTGAAGGAAACTTAAGAAGTGGAAACTAGAAAGAAGGATTTGGGAATTAGAAACCTAAAGGAAATTGCTTGCAAGTGGGAAACCTAGGAAGATGGAGAAAGGAAAGTTTAAAAGAGTTAGATCTCTTCTCTTATTGGTCTACATGAGCATGCCTATCTACCCATGTTAATGGAGTCCCACTACCTTCTAATTATGCTCTTGGAATTTCACAATTATAGCATAGGAGAATTATTTGAAATATGCTCCAATAGTGTAACTCCTTGTGGCGTGGCTATCACGTGACTTGGTGACTTACTTTGATGGCTTGAATGGCTAAGTCCTTTGGCTTCAAAGCTTGAATGGCTTAGCTTCCTTAGGTTTCCTTTTTAGACTAGGAAACCGCATGCATGTCTCCAATTCTCATGCAAAGTGGGGGAATTGCATGGCTTTTTGCATGGGCCCATTTAGTTACCTTTGAATCTTCCTATTGCTATCTTTCTTATCTTAATATAATCTTGAACCTTGACTAAGCTTTGAAATGTTGAAATTTAGGCCTTGGCTTGATCTTTTGATCTTGATCTTCAATCCTTATCTTGATCAATCTCGGCCGATGGATCACAATCTCAACACCTACAAATGAGTAAAAAGCCTAATTAAATCTTAAATTTTTATTATTATTTACATACTTCCTCTAGCTTAGCTCTTGAACCTACAAAATATCAAAATTTTGAATTATTAGGATAGAAATGCATGTGTTATGAATTTTGAAAAAAAAAAATCCCAAAATAATACCTATAATTTATAACACAAACTACTATTTGGATACTTTTATACAAAATTGGACACTTATCACACGCCCAACTCGCATTTGCTAGTCTCAAGAAAAACATCAAAAAATATGAAAACTAAAATAGTTATCATTTTCATAGGTACTCACTATTGCATTTAGCATATGCAATAAGCCCTTAAACCCCTAGGTTTTCCTTAGTTGATGAGTTAAGCCTTGTGAGCTTTTGTAGTAAATATACCCACAAAATTACATAAGGCTAAGTTCTTTATTTTATCTCAAAGAATTGTCATCCATTAGTACTCAATTGGCTTTAACAATTTAATCAATATGAATGAGAAATTCTACAAGTTAGCCACATACCAAAGTCAATTTATTCGAGTTTCATCTCAGAGTGTAGTGTGTACAAGTTACATAAGTTAGAACTTCTAAATAGATATACTTATTGCTCCATCAAAAAGTTGTCATGACCTTAAATTCTCACTAGTATACACTAAAAAATAAAGTTCTTAGAGAAAAAGTGTTCAACAAAATTCACTCGCTATATGACCAGATCCAAAGATACTAATGGCTTACATAATCTTATAAGCACAAATGAGACAAGAAATACTATCCCTAAGAATAGATGTTATTACCACGATCATTAGGGTTATTTCACCTTAATTCCTTTCCATTTATATCCTCATCAAAGCTATCTTCAAACTAAAGATTAATAGGTCTTAAATAGGATGAAACATAGGCTTGGGAATGGTCCTAAAAGAAAGGGTAGAAGGATTCAAATTTTCAAATATGAGTAAAGGTCTTCTATAAATGTTATTGGCCAACTTTACTTTTGTGTGCATTGAAGTGAATGTCTTTTCTATTTTTTCTTTCCCTTTTCTTAACTTTTCCTTTTTTCTTATTTTCTTGATATTTCTACTTTTCTTTGTAGTTGTTTGAGAAAGGCTTTATCTATGTATTGACTTTGATATTTTTCACTTCGTTGACTTTTGTCCTTTTTCTATCATCTCTACTCATTTTTGAAAGATATGTAATATATATGTTTCACTAGGTTTTTTGGGTCAAGTTAAATGAGGTTTTCAAAGAAAAGGCTTACCAAGAGGCTAAAAGGTCTAATTAGTTGATAAGTGTTTAATTTTGCATAAAAACCACTCATTTAGTCACCCATGCATTACAACTTATAGGGGTTAATTAGGGTTTTTGACCAAAACTTGTAACACATTCATATTTTACCTATTGACTTAAGAATTCTGATATTTTGTAGGTCTAAAGACTAATATGAGATAAGTATATTACTAATCATATTTTTCCTGGATTTAATTAGAGGTTTTTACCTTTTGTAGGAAGTGAGATGTTGATTCAATGACTGAGATCGATTAAGATGAACATTGAATATCAAGATTAAAATATTGAGTCAAAGCCTAAGGGAAGTCACCTTCAATATAATATTTCCCTTTTCTTTCCAATGCCTTTTACCTCTTTTTTGGTTTCCTTAAATTCTAGCATTCTTCCTTAGTTCCTATGAGTGCAGCCTTATTATGCCATCAGATTTTCCCTTAAATGTCAAGCTTGTTGGAGGAGGTATCATCATTAAGATCTGGTTTTGAATTTTGATTGAGTGAAAGAATGGTGTGTACTCACCTAGAGTGCAACGCACCATCCATGTAAACATTAGTTATGTAATACAATTTGATCTTTCATGGAATTTCTTTGGTTGATGGATGATGATGTTTAATTTACATGTTTATCTCATGACTGAATAGTTAATTTCATATTATTGTTCCATCCATTCCTACCAATCTAACCAAAAAAGAAATCAAAACCATGCATGCAATCAATTGGTGGAATACATTGTTTTGGCGGCTTTTAGGGTAGAAGTTTGCATAGCTTTGTTAACTTGATTGGCCATTTATATTCCATTAATTTAATACCACATCTCAACAAGTGTGAAGTTCATTCTCAAAGTGATATGCACGGTTCTGATTGATTTGGAGGAAATTGATGTTGTGGCATTCATTCATGTTAGGAAAAATAGTTAGTTAAGTTAATCTTATTTAGTTTGTTAACATGTTATTAATTATTGTTAGTTGTTAAAGTTCATCCTCTTAATTTTCATTGCATTATTTAGAATTTGCATGATTTGGAAAATTATAGCTTGGTGCATATTTCCTTAGGTTACTTGTTAAATTTCATGTTTAGGAAAGTTATTAAGAATTGCATTTTTGTAAAGTTTTATTTTAGGAAAGTCATAAATTTAGAAATCTCTTAATTTAGGAAAGTGTTATTTTTAGAAAGTGTGTTTTAGAATAGTTTTAAATTTTAGCTTGTTTCTAGTTTTTGCATAATTTCCTTGTTCATGTGATAATTTCCATTCTGAGTTTAAGATAAAGATCTCTTGAATTTTTGCTAGGTTAGATAATTTAAAGTAGGATCCACTAGCATCACATTCATTCGATTCCTCGTGGGATCGGCCTAACTAGCATGCTACACTATAACCAATTTGTGCTCTTGCAAGTTAACTTTAACATCACAAACCTAACGGTATACCCTACTGAGTAGGCTTTATATCTCTTGGTTAAGACAAGGATGACTTATATCATTTTCTATGTTTCTTAAAGCCTATCAGATTCAATAAATGCTCAAGAAACAAAGTTAGTACTCTTTTTAATTCTTGGAATTTTGACCAAAACAAAGATACTGGGATATCTCAAAGTAATGGTCATTAGAGAAAATAGGAAATTATTTTTATCCCTTAGAAAGATGATAGTCTCTAATACTCGCAGAGTATATAGGTCTCCACTGATTTTCCTCAAGGTCTCTAAATCATAATCATTTATTAGTCTAGGCTATGCATTGTTGTGTAATTGTTTTTTGATATTTAACTTTCATAAAATACTTTAAGATAAAAATAAAATGCAGAATTAATCATATGCATTGCTATTAAAAAGTTAAAGTAGGAGAAATATTAAGCTTCTGAAATCCAAGTCTAGTCACAATAAAGGAACTTTGACTTTAAAAACATTAAAATTTCAATTCTTTTTTTCAAAATTCAAACATTTCAAGTATATATACACCCCCAACCCTGATCTAAACATTGTCTCCAATGTTTTGAAACATAGCACTCCTATATGACATAAATTAGTGACATAATCTATGACACTCTAAAAACCCTAGGTTGTCTCCCAGTGAGCCTTAAGTATAATGTCTTTAACCAGACTAGACTAACTAATTTTCTCTAAACCAAACTGATTAACCTAATCCTAACTCTAACAATGGAGGAATTTCTCACTCTACATAAGAATTTTATAGTAGTCAATATACGTCCTCCACCTTGAAATTGTTGGTGGTAAAGAATATAGCATAAAAGACCACCATGAATTTAAATTTCTTAAGACCAATTTGAGAGGAATAGCCCCATTTTTTATCAAAATTAAGGATGAAAATGACCATTGCAATCAGTACATTTTTTTCTTCCATCTCCCTTACATTTTCCTAAAATTGTGGATTAAGCTAACTTTGTATTTCCCTAATAGCTTGTTCTTGTTTTCCTAGGGGCAAATCAATGGTGGGACTCAAAGCCTTATTTGACTTTAATGTGTGCCCTAGAGTTAGTTAATGTTAAGCTAGAACATCAATTGGCTCTTGGTGTATGTTTTAATTTATTGCAAGTGCACAAATATATTGTTGTAGATGCACGTGAATGAGGCTAATCCCATGAAAAATCTGTGTATTAAGTAGATCCTTATTTAAATTATCTAACCTAGACTAAGGATTTAAACTAAAATTAAAACTAAACATACATGTATTAAAAACATGGA
Organism: Warburgia ugandensis; assembly: GCA_035236585.1. Lineage (NCBI taxonomy): Eukaryota > Viridiplantae > Streptophyta > Magnoliopsida > Canellales > Canellaceae > Warburgia > Warburgia ugandensis. Next base: position 30,124,942 of record CP141133.1, on the reverse strand, counting down.
ATGATTAAAATTCTAAAAGTAAACAAGTGAAAACTTAGAAACTTTGCAAAAAGATGCATTCTAAAACATAAACTAATGCAAAACTAATATGAATTAATCTAGGAAACATGAACTTAAAGAACATGGGACAAATTGAAACTTTCCTAGAAAGTAAGACTCTCTAAAAGTAACACTTTCCCAAACTAAGATTAGAAACATCCCACTAAACTAGGACTAAATACAATGAAACAAGGAAACTAAGTGGGAATAGCAACTAATCAACCATTTAAAAGAAAGCTACCCAAGTATCATGCACATGATCCATGAAATGGTGTGCATGATTGATTGGTTAGAAAATGACCTAAATATTTAATTTAAATGCCTATAAATATGAAATATAATTCAAGCATTAACTAAACAATCTAAAAATCTAATTGGGTTCTAAATAAACCAAGTAAACAAAATGTACATTGTGCTAGAAATTAAACAAGATAGTCCATTAATAAATTCAAGCACACGCTGTTTTTGAACATGCAATCAATTAGGATTTGGAAATCATTGTAATAACATTCAATCTTATCTCAAATGATATGCAAGTGGATTCCAAGAGAGAATCAAAAGAAAATATGACTGGATTGATGAACTAAACTAAGGAAAATAACACTTAAAACTATGTCTATCTCTAAGGAAAAAGCATGGAATGCAAAGAAGGAAATCAATGATTCAAGTCACTTCTTCTCTTTGGATGTCACTACTCGAGAAGAATTAACTTGATTCTTTGAGGAATAATCCAGGAAAACTTAGAAGTTAAAGTCAAATATTCAACAAAAAACAAGAAAGCAAAGCAAAGCACAAGGCAATGAAAGTAAAGCAACAAGGAATTAAAATAGACAAGGAACTAACCGGAACTTTTTCAAGGAAAAACAAAACAAAAACAATCCTCAATGAAAAGAGCTTATGGTTGAAGCAAAGAAGAAAAACCAAGCAAGAAATGTAGTAGCTGTGGAAGGTTTTTGGAGGAAGGGGGGTATACGTTGAAGATTTTTGGAATGGAAAAAGGGTGCAAAAGCCTCCTTCTTAGGAGGGTGCATTCTCCCCCTTTCCAATATACTTTTCATGTGAAATTCCTCTCCCCCTTTATATGGTTTGGCAGCTATCTAAAGGAAAAGTGGTTAGGTGGCATGGAGGGATTGGATAACCAAATTATTAACCTAGGACAACTAAGGACACCTAAGAGGGGGATAAGGTGGGAACAAGGTGAGAGGTGCCTACTTTTTGGGGTGGGGCATCTTCCAGTTTGTGAAAATCATAGAAAGCTAGGAGAGTTAGAAATAGAGGGAGATAAGGATGGAGACAGGGGGGAAAGTGAAAGAAAGTGATGAGGAGGAAAGTGGGTGATGTGGAATTAGGAGGGTTGATTTGCTGGATTCAATTGCATTTTAGGAAGGTGGGAGGCATGTCCTTTTTACGAGAGTGTGTCTGCCCCTCAATTGAAAATCATGGGAGAAATTTTGATGATGTGGAGAGAGAGAGAGAGAGAGAGAGAGAGAGAGAGAGAGAGAGAGAGAGAGAGAGAGAGAGAGAGAGAGAGAGAGAGAGAATGGTAGGAAAAGAAATGGAAAAAAGGAAAATAAAGTGGGTTGCATGCTTATCGAATTTGACTTTCACTAAAATATCCTCTAATTATTCTCTTAAACAACTACTTTTTACCATGGGATAATTGAATGAAGTTCTCCTCCTACAATGGCATTGTAGCTTGGTTTAAGTGGCTCTAACGGATTTCTTTGAAGGCTCATTTGGCTTAGCTTCATGCCTCACACCCTTTGCTTTAATGTTGGGCTTGACTCTTAGCTTATTACCCTCTTATATGGATAAGGTGGCTTAAATGGCTCCCATGCATAGGTGGTGGACTGCATGACTCATTCATTATTTCATTTTAAGCACCTTTATCCCTTCCAAATGCATCCATTTCTTACCATAGAGATGTTCGTGATCACACCTTTGGATTGATGACATTTAGGCCTTGACTTCCTTATGTTTTCTAGTTAGACTAGGAAACCTCATGCATGACCCTACTTCTTATCCTGGTCAATCTCAGCCATTAGATATTCCTACAAAAGGTCAAAAAGTCTAATTAAATCCTAGGAAAAATCATTATTTATATATTTACACCATATTAGCTTCTAACCCTACCAAATATCCAATTTTTGAATTATTAGGTTATAAATGCATGTGTTACAAATTTTTTGAAAAACTCCATAAATAACACTATTTTGTATTACATGGACCACTAATTGGGTAGTTTTTATGCAAAAATGGAACATTCATCATACTCCCCCAACTAGCATTTTTCTAGTCCCTAAGAAAACGTGCAAAAAATCATGAAAATTAAAATGGTTGTCATTTTTGTAGGTGCTTACAATTGCATTTAGCATATGTAGTAAGCCTTAAACCCTGAGGTTACCCCTAGTGAACACGTTAAGCCTCATGAGGGTTTCTAGTGAATATACCCGCAAAATTCTCAAAATTTTTATGAAATTCCTTTATTTATCTAAGAAGATTTTCTTCTATTCAGTTTATATTAACTACCTAACTTTAGCTTACTAATAAAGATGAACAAAAATGTCCAAAATCCTACATTTATGCTAAAGATATCCCAATACTTCGGAAGGTGAGTGTGATATAGAAAATATATATGATTACAAGTTTTCAAGTCAAACATAACTAAATTACAATCCAAATGTATGCTATGACTTCAATTCAAATAGGATATACTTGTCACTTAGAAATGAGTACAAATCTCTCATTTGTATGTGAGTAGAATGTTGTTCATCAAGTTCAAAAATCTCACATATTTCATACAAAAGAAGGATAACTTAGAAAGAAGGGTAATTATCTCATGAAAGGATTCCACCTACTAAGAATTCATAGTCTACCAAATTCCCTACTCATTCATAATCACATCCAAGCCATACTTCTCCACATATTTAGTGAGGACTTCTATTAGGATGAAACATACGCTTAGGTAATGGTTATCAAAAGAATAGGTATAAAGGTAAACAAAGGTGTTCTGAAAAATATGCAAAGTTCTTCCAATAGTGTACCACAACTTGTCCATTTTCCTTTACAGGAGTGAACATTCTTCTTTTTCATTGGATATATTCTTCTTCTTTTTTCTTGACTTTGTATATAACCTTTTTAAACTTTTACTTCTTTTTTATGTTCATCTATTGAATTGTATTGTTCATACTTTTTTCAAATGTTCTTCAATCTTCTCTACATATTTTTGTAACAAATGGGTTATGGATATATTATATAGGTGCAATATAAGTAAAGGTTGTTTTGCTAACAAAGAAAAGGCTTATATTTTAAAGGTTCAATGGGCCTAACTAGCCAAAAATAGCATAGGGAAGGCTAAATGCTCTAGGTTAAACAAGGATGGCTTCTATTATATCCTAGGTTTCATACGACTTAAAAGTGACCATAAACTTAAGAGATATATGGTATAGTCTTTTGTGATTCCTCAATAATTGACCAAGATGAAGAATAATGAGACCAAATAAGAACTAATGTCCACTAAAGAAAATTTTGAATTTACATATAACCCTTAGAAAAAGAAGAATGGGTTAGAACTCACTTGGATTATAAGTCTCCACAGATCTTCTTCAAGATTTTTTAAGTTATATTTACTTTTCAACTTAAACTATGTATACTATTACTTTGTGCAATTAATATTTCAAGTTTAATTTTTTATGAAGCACTTTGAAAAAAGAATAAAATAATGATCTAATTTTATGCAACTCTATTAATAAGCTAAAGTTCAAAAGATAGCTAAATATTTAGAAAATCTAAATTCTCATCTTTACAAAAAAACTTATCATAATTAAATTTTTTTAAAATAAAGAAAAACTCAAAAATCTCATGCATATCCACATCCCACCATCCTAAAGTAAAAATTATTCTCAATGTTTTGAAATATAGAACACCTATATGATGAATGGGTAATGCAGAATATTAAGACTCTAAAAACCCTGGGTTGCCTCCTAGTGAGCTCTAAGTTTAACATCTTAAGCCAGACATATCTTATAACTAATCCAACTATCCTAAACCTAACATTAAAATTGGAAAAAATTTCACGCCACTTCAAAATGTCACAGTAGTCTATATACATTTTCCATCTTGGAATTTTTGGTGGTGATAACATTAAGAGATAATAGGCCACCGTAATTTTGGATTTGGTGGAACCACATGGAAATTGATGGTCTCCCATTTTCAAAACTTCATGGTAGTCAATATATTTCCTCCACCTCAAAATTTTGAGGCGGTGGGAACATGAGAGCATAACAAATAATGGTGAAATTTGTTGGACCATATTGAATGGTCTCCTTTTTCAACAAATTGAGGGATAATGGGGCTTGTGACAATCAATACATGTTTTTCCTCCTCTCTTACATTTTCTTAAAACTAGGGTATAAGCTGACTCTACACTACCCTAAAAGGCTATTCTTGCTTTAATGGAGGTAGGGTAGGGCTTAAACCCTTAGTGTCTGCTAATGTGAACTCTAGAGTTGTATGATGTAGGGCCAGTACATCAATGGACTCTTTTTCTTTCTATGCTTCAAACACAGCTAAGATTTTAGGTTGACCTATATTGCTATTTGGAGTTTGATTGAATAAGGTTTGTAGGTCCCAATTGGGTACTTCTTCTACACTCCATGGATAAAATTGAATTTTAGGATATGTGAGGCTTCTAGTTAGTCTTTCCAATGAGAAGTGTCCATTAATGGCGTAGTATCCAATAAATCAATTACTTCATCAATGAGTGTGTCTTCATCAAATTCATAAAAATGATAAAGACATGACTTCAAAGGATCTGATTTAGAGGTTTGCATGGATGGATGGAGATCTTGTAGCTCTACGTGACATTACAATATTTCCATCATATCATTGGTATCACTGGTTAAGGGTGGTTGGAAATTTTGTAGCGCAGAAGGGTCATAAGATAGTTTCATCCTATGCTCTTCCATTTCCATCATTTGTTTCATTTCCTTGGTCCTTTTTTTTAAATTTAAAATGTTTCTATTAGTATTTTCCTTATTAGTTTCATTCTCTCTTCCCTTTCATAAAAGTCAGCCATAAATTGTTGTGTTTAAGTCAATTATACTCAAGCAATCGTTGAGTCTTTTCACTAATTTGGATCTTTTTGAATGATTGTTCCTTAAGAAACAACTTAAATGGTTAGTATTGCTATGGAATTGGGGTATGGAAGAAGGAGGACTGAGTAGGTTGAACCCATGGTGGTTGTCCCTAATATTCTGGATTGTTCTGATGGGGTGGATCAAGGTGAAACCACGATGGTTCTTCTGGATATTGGTAATCTTGAGCCCATGTTGTTCATGATGCCTAGCCAATCCATTATAGTCTTAGTAGTTAGTCTCAGGATAATTGTTTTTGCTGGGGCATGTGAATGTAGTAGGTGCATACACTAGCTCTTAATAATATTCATTATAGTTTGAGCTAGATTGCCATGAAAAAGTGGGATATGGAGGTTCAGAATAAGCATAGTCATTATTATACTAAGGTTGTTAGCATGACTCAGTATAGTAATTACCATACTGAGGTTGTTAATATGCCTCAGTATTTTTCTCTGAAGCACTTAACCAATCTAGTATACTCTTCATCCTATCTATTATAACATCAAATTTCTTGGACAATTCAAGAGTAAATCTTATCTCCAATCTAGTATACTTTTCATCCTATCCGTCATAACATCAAATTTCTTGGACAATTCAAGAGTAAATCTTATCTCTATCTCATACATATTCTCGCAAGGTAATGGGTTTAGAGTAAAAAAAGTAGCACAATGGTTTTAAACCATCCCTTCCTTAGTAGGCTATTGTACTCAACTTTATATGTAATGAAACTAATCATTATATACAACAAATGACTACCTACTTTCCTTCTTTTTTTAGTCGAAAGTCCTAACTATATGATGCAACCTAAACGCTACTCCTAAATCCTAACGATGAACAACTAATCCTAATAGCTTGCTAATGAGTCCATTATATGATCTTTGATAATGTGTAGGGTGGTAGAATTTAGACCTAAATCTAGACAACCCCTCTTCTTATATAGGCTTGAATATTGCTTACCAGTTAGGTTCTGCTTTCAAGTGGTTAATACAATCCTTGTGACAACCTAGGTTTTTGTAACATGATTTGTAAAGTATTTTGAAAGGCAGGGCCCTTAAGAGTGTAAAATTTTTTCGCAAAACAAAGCAGTAGAAATTCTTTTCTTTAGAACTTGTTTTGAAAACCCAAGTCACCACTTCATACATAACATAACTACAATTTGTGTACAAAATAAAATTCCATTGAAGGAATATACTTTTATTAAATTTCAGGATCCATCCAGTGCTTCACAGTATAGCCAAATCTATTACAGTACTTGTCCAAATTACATAATCCAAACATCAAGCTCACCATACAATAAAACTCTCAACAAAGAAAAATACATGTCTTCAAGGATATACCTTGAAGATTATTCTCTTCAAGTCTTCTATCATCTTTAGCTCCTAACTCTCCTTCCCTGTATCTGAGATATTGCAACATTTACAATATCTCAGCAAGCAATGCTTGGTAGGGGATTCAAGAAGCATAATAATTGACAATGTAATTCTAATACTTCATAATCCCATTATCCCTCGACATATTCATGTATCTACTCTTTACTTTGTAATTTATGTATATCTATTTACATACATACTCTTCATGAGTAAACCAGTTAAATTTATGAAAGTAGTCAAATATTATTCCCAACTAAGCTGATCACTTCTCTTCATTATGAGAATTTAGTATTACAGCTAATCTTATACTGAGAATTTCCCTTCTTGGGAAATATTGGTAATATACAATTACCTAGAATTTCATTATGCTACAACATAAGGCATTTCACTATGCCTATTCTCATATGCATCATAGTGCAAAATAATCAGAAAGGTTGCCATGCTGCAGTCTGATCTGTACTAGCGCGCTTGGATAACTGCCCTGTTCACCATTGATACCACGGTGAAAAATATTATGTCACTACCCATATGGGAGGGCAAGACTTTCACAATGGTGGCCTTCCCATAATTGCCACCACCCGACTTTTAGCCTCTCTTTGGGCAAGGTATCATCATATTATCAAATTTCAAGGAGCGAGTGGCCAAACCCTCATAACTCCTCTAGCAATAGCATCCCCCTAGGCTTATGCCTATTAAAACAAACTCACAAGCCTCCAACCTTGTATGTAAAATAGATTTCATATGTATCAGACCATATGTCTATTTACTTAGGGCTGAAATATTTTCTAGTTCCCTATTCACTTATAGTTTAGTCCTTAACCATCTTATATGTGTTTGGTTGGATCATACTGTTTTCAAGAGATTTAATACGAGTATTAACATTACTCTTGTCAACAAAAGACCATGAGTAAAATCATGTATATCTCATGTAAAGGCATTCATCAAATCCTCCTACCTTTAAGGATTGATCTCTTTTCCCCAATCTTCCATGATCCTGACTGATGTATGTAATCTGTACATCCATACATATTGTCAATATATAAATTTTGAACAATCCTATTGATCACTAGATCTAATGTTTAGAATGATCTTTAGATCATTCATATCTAAGTATTTTTCTATCTCTAAGTCTTTGTGTGTCCATCTCCTTGATCTTGATCTTTCATAGATCCATTGATTTACAATCTACACATGTTGATAAAGATCAGGGTCTTAGATCTTCTATCATCTAGTTCTTCTTTGATCTAAGTTCAGTTATTGGATCATCCCTAAGGAGGATGATCTTGGTTTTCTTCCTTGAATCATCTTTGATCAAGGGTTTGGATTATCTAATCTAATGAACTATAACAATCATACTAATAAACATGCATACTAAGTACAATATAATATTCTTATTCTTATTGTTCTTGATCATCCAAGATCTAATGGATCTTGTTTGATCATCCTTATCTTACTTACTATTTTTATTAGGGTTAGGTAATTTACTAACCTTTTATGCTCTTATTATTATTCAACCAGTTAATGTGCTGGTTGAAGGTAACTTATTCAAGCCTAAATCTAGACTGCTCCTCTTATTTCCAATTGGCTAAGGCTTACTAGCTGAATGGGTGAACACAAAGTGGTTACTTCAATCCTCATGTAAGGAGGCTTTTAGACCTCACAAACGTCAACGGAAGGTAGGGAAAGAGCAAGGCTCTATTAGATAACCCCCTTAACCACCATGTTCATCATTCACTAGAATGACCATAGCTCAACCTTTCATATGGTTCCTATAAGCATGTTTACCCTAAGTACTCTTTCTAATGGATTTTAATTAAGTCCATGAATATTTATAATGTCATTCATGGGGTTTATTATTCTTTTTCTAGTTTGGGCCAAGGATTTGATAATCCTTATATTGTCCTACTAACTATAGCCCTTACTAATTAAGCCCAAAGTGCTCCATTCTTATTTATGTCATGAAACTCTACTTTCTCATTAGATTATATTTTTTATGTTTTATGCTCTTTATCTCATAACAAGTAGATCTACTAATAACATTTAACCATAAATGAATTATAAATTTAAATCATAAAACTACATATTTTAACACTTAATGATTATGAGGCAAGGTACTTAAAATTACTCTAACATGATTTCCAACTAATATACCTTAATGACTCAATTTAAACTAACATGGATTTAAGGTATAATATCATACTATAGTATAAACTTATATGAAATTCTAGCATGGTCTTAAGTTAGAATGGCATGAAATCATACTAAAGTGCCCTAAGATAATTAAATCTAACACCTTATGATAACAATGAAATCACATATCATGCTAAAGTCTAAATGTTATGCTAGCATGCTTTATAACATAATCATATTTAAAATGCTATTATATAAAATGAAACTAATTACATTAACATTTTTAGAAACCTTTACTTATGATCCAATCATTAGATCTTAGATCTTTTCCTTTGATTAAGGGTATTAGTTATATTTAGGGGATTTTCTTTATTAAGGTCCAAAGATCATATTGATCCATTTTTTTCATAATCCATCTATGATTTCTTGGCTTTCATTATATCAACATTCATTTTATCCATCCCAAGGATCTGATCACACTTGATCTCATTGATCAAGTGGGTCCGTTTGTATTTTTAGGGTTTTTCTACCATAATGGGGATCCCTTAATATATCTCAGATATGTCCAAATAAACCATAGATATCATTTTATTTCAATAGTATATCATTAGTAAAACATATTTTCAAGATCTGATCATCTCAGATCTTGAAGATCTAGGTAACTGGAAACTTGTTTCTTTAATACAGAAAGTTTTACTAAATATTATGTCCATTTTATTATTTCATTAGAAAATATAGGTTTCAAGCTTTCCATAGCTTCTTTCCGATCTTAATTTGGAGTTCAAATGGCTCCAAAATTTGATCTGAAAGTTCACAGTCCTTTCTAGGGCTTAGATTTGATCTGGCCCCAAGGAACGGACGGCCCAGATCTTTCGGAGGAAAAACCAAGCCGGGAAAAATGCTCCCTCTCATTGGGCGCGTCCCCCACAAAGGCGTGATGGAAGTACCTATCTGGGACTTCCACCCACACGAACGGGACGAGAGGGAGACTCGTCGTCCGCGCGCCCGTAAATGGGACGCTCGTCGGGCGCGTCCGCTCGTCAGTTTGACGGACGCGCCATCATCTCGCTTGGGATGACGTCCTCCATGCGCAATTCACACCGAACATTTCAGTGTGCGCCTTTTCCGACGCTGAGTCACGCGTGTGTCTTGGGCGCTGTTAGATCCAGAGATCAGATAGTCCATTCTAGACCGTTCAATCAATCCTCTCTCAATTGAGGGCCCAAAACGTCTCTGATCATTGTGAAACTTCTACCCTAGGGGTTTTGGACCCTTCTGGATCGATTGGTGTAGTCAAAATTTTCATCTGAGCACCCCATCATCCTGAATTAAGGGTTCTTGTGTTTATTTTATTTTTACATTTTTATTACCAAAATAAATTATAGTAAATTAAAAATTACATAAACCAGTAGTAAACATCTATATAAAGTATTCCCACCTACCTAATTGGAGAAAAAATGTTGTTTATGCGTCCAATTTAAAAGAAATACCCTTTGATGAAGATATGGCCCAAGATCCACCTTTCTTGCAAATTACCATTGTTTGAACCATTGGATCTTGAAATTGATTTGGGGGTTTTATAGCTATGATATGTTGGGAAGTTTTGGACGGTGCAATTGATGAAATTAGTTCTCGAACAGAGTGCCTAATTGATTTTAGGTCTCTTGTTCCAATCTAAAAAGAAAAGAAATTGAAAAGAGAGATATCTCTTGGAAATTTTGGGTTTTGGGGGAGGGATCTAGGTCTAATTTTTTAGGGAGATTGAAGATAATTTTGTGGGAATTTTATGAGCATTTTTGGAGGATTTTTGAGGTTGTATTTAATTTTTATAATATTTAATTTTTTATTATTAAATGGCATGAAAGTCTCCCATGCTCCATTTTTTTCTTCCCCATGCTCTATTTTTCTTTCCCAAGACTAGCTGGTGTTTGTTGACCCATGACTTCATGTGGGCTGCTCATAAGATTCGTTTTTGGGTCCCTTGTGGGCCCCACATGGTGTAAAAAGACCGTTTTGCCATTTATGTATAAAATTTTGGATTTTATTCCCATGATCTCGGATTTGAGTGTACTTAGTGGCGTTGGATTCATATTTATTATTACATTCTAAATTTTGATGTCTCATATTTTGATTTTTGGGAGATTTTGATTTTTGGATAAAATTACTATTTTACCCTTTGTCCAAGAAATGAAGAAACTTAAGGATTTTTTATCTGAATTCAGAATTTGTCGTGCTTACAGTCATTTTGAAGGGTTTGCTAAGTTTAATTTTAATTTTACATGTCTTATTATTTGATTATACTTTTATAAAAAGTATATTCTAAATAACCCTAATATTTCAACCTGAAATATCTGAAACTCAAACTTTATTGATTTTTTCAATCAATTACAAAAATTGGGGTTATTACAATCTTCCCCCCTTACAATAATTTTGTCCTCAAAATTTCTAATACAACTCACTTAAGAGTTTTCACAATTCTTTTACAGCCTCACACATGTGGCCTTGCCACTTATGGAAATCCCATTTCCTTTCGTTCCTTTCCTATACTGCCTTCTTCTCAAAGGTTAAAATGCTCATCCATGACTAACCTTACTAATGCACTATATACTAAAGCTGGTTCTTGCTAGAATTTCCCAAAAAGTGTTAATAACTCTTATTGAGTTATCCCTTTCATTTCAAAAACCTTTCATTTCACTTGACTGGCAATTTTCACCAATCTTTCCATACTTCACAATTTTCCATTTATACCTTCTATTGCTCATTCTCATTCTTTTTCAACATAAAAGGTTTTGACATAGCTTTCCTACTATGTATCAACATATAAAGTTTGGACATAGCTTTCCTACTATGTATAGTCCTTAGACTTCCTATAATACATATTGATTAAATTCAACTTCAACTATTGTTCTTTGTAACAACCTTCCAATCTTTGGAAGTAATTTTCTCTTTTCTTATTCTTCCATTATTTGGAAGTGTATACTTTATTTCTTCTCTACAGTTCATACTTCTTTACTATTTCCTTCTATTGACAACTTCTTGTCAAATTCTGTCCTTGAATAATAGTTTCCTTGTAATGAATCTTTCCTCATTCCCATCCATTATTTTTGTAACACTCTTTGAGTGCCATTTTATTCATAATACTTGACTTTCTACATTTTTCCTTCCAAGATAGTGTCATTTAACTCTGCATATATATTCCTGATCCTCTTTTGTTATTTCTTTCTCATATTTAGAACAATATTCAGACCATTCTCACAATCTATGATAATATTTATCTCTTTTCCTCTCATATATATATTTATATGTCATAGGCTTCAAAATTTCTAGATTTTGCATTTCCTCATGCTTCTTTCAAGCGTACCTCATAGCCTTTATCATACCATACTAACTCTTTATTTGTGATATTCTTGATAATTTCAATTAAAAGAGTCCATGTTGACTTTGTAATCATCCCTTCTCAAGTCTTTACAAACACCATAATTTATCAACTATTCTTTAATTCTCAACAATCTATTATCAACTCATTTAGGATTTATGTAACCAATGGAAAAACTTCACTAAAAGAATGTCCTTATGTTATAAAATCAATAAGAGATATATTTCTCTAATTATCATTGTCATTTCATATTTTGATCTCATATTCCACCTTTGTTGAGTCAAATTCCATGCTATCCTTAAAATTTATATAACCTAAACTTTGCTTTCTTTAATCACATGTACACTTACAAGACAAGTTTTGTAAGTGTCTAACATATATCCCCTGAATGCTCTTGATTTCTTGAAATCTATTTCCATATATCATTACCATTTCATTCAATATATTTCATTCTCCTCAAATTCATGAACATCTGTTATCTAACTCATAGGTTTTTGATTTTATACTTTGATGTTGCATTTCCAATTCCCAATTAACAAAAATTTGAAAATGCTCATCCTTATAAAGAAAAAGGATACTTAATTTCCTCAACATCATTTATGCATCCTTATATTAATTCCTCCTTTTTCTTTTCCTAAAAGAAATTTGTTACTCTCATAATGTAAATTGCTATAATCACTCCATATCCTTAAAAAGTTGTTCTTTCAACTCATTCATATAATTTGATGTTCTTTTCCTCAACTATTATAGATATTTTCTCATTCAATCTCATGTAAGATTGAAAATCTTCAAACTATCTTAAAATTTCTAACCACTTATTTCTCCAACAATTTGGATTTATATCTCATTCACAATCATCTTTAAACTTAAATTTAACAACCAATATTTGTTTTCATTTCTCATGTTTTATTTCACCTTTCCTCCAAAAATATATTTCCCCTTACTATATTTCTTAAATCTTTCAATATCACCAACTCCATCCTGTAATTGGAAGTAATATCTCTATTCATATTTAGCTCTTCATTTGCCTTGATCAATAAGATGTACTCCTCTTCATGATAATCAATGACTATATTTTCCTAATCAATATTTCTCTTTGTTTTCATGTTCCATGACCATGATAATCAATGACTTAATCAATGACTATATTTTCCTAATCAATATTTCTCTTTGTTTTCATGTTCCATGACCATTTTACCATCTATACCAAAGGTACTTCTCTTTATGATAGTACCAAAATTATTTTCAATAGCACCAAAGTTATTTGAGTCTAGATCTGTGACATGTGACTGAATACTTTTGTTTAACAGTTTGGATTAGTACATGTTTTCTAATGTGGGGCTAGCAGCTCTCTTTCTCCATCAACCTGGCAATGACTTTCTTCTTAAGATTGAGAACATATCTAAGAAATTAGAGGGTAGGAATGTTTGATGCATAAAAATTGCAGCCAAAACCAATCTAAAAGAGCAGCAAAAAATGAAGGGTTCAGATTACCACAAACTTGCCTTGATTTGCCAACTCCAACAGAAAGTATGTGGCTATTGTTAATCAACCATGATATAAAAGCTCCAAATGTAAAAGCCATAAAACATGCACATGATATGAACTATAGTCCCTTTTCAAATCCATACACTAACAAATGAATCATAAGCTAATTGTTGACCGACCATGATATAAACGCTCTAAATGTAAAAGCCATAACACATGCACAAGCTATATACTATATTCTCTTTTCAACTTTGTACATTTAATAGATGAATCATTAAAATAATTGTTGACTAATCCTAACAGGGGAATGCTTGAGATCACCAAAATCTTGCTCAACTTAAAATAGAAATATACACAAAAACTAAATAAATAAATTCATTATGGGAAGTCAATAGACATACTTGGTTGGTGGAGGAGATGAAGAGGGCTTTAAGAGAGAGAGAGAGAGAGAGAGAGTTGGATGTGGGTCAATTATCATGTGGCAAATAATAGAAAATGCCACATGGCAAAATATAAAGAGTTGGTGTTAGGTGAAAAGCTGTATTGCTGTAAAATATAGTAGATGTTTTCACCATATGCTTCCTAAGGAAAGTGAATTACATGTTTGCTAGAGTTAATCGTCCATGGAGAATTGCAGGTCAGCTACTCATCTTAACACCTCAGACACCTAGAATGACTACTGATAGTCTCTTTTCCTACTTTCCCCTATTGGGATATGTTTGCCCCATCACCCGCTTTGGGTTTTGAACTGAACTATGCCTTTCCTATAGAAAGGAAAGGGTCAAAGCAAAGATCTTACATGATTAGCTAGGAATCCATTCGAAATCTAGCACAAGTCTACAGAAAATTCAAACTCAAGCTTCCATGGAAAATTATTAAGGACAAACAAACCCTATGGGTTAAGATAATCAAAGCAAAGTACATCAGAAAGAGAGATTTCCTAAATCACTCCTCATCGTTCTGTATCACCAGCATGGAAGGAAATTGCAAAGCATAGGGAGACAATCTCTGACAGAATCAAATGTTTGATTGGAGATAGATCAACTGCTCGATTTTGGGCCGATAATTTAAAGTAATTAGGCCCACAAAAGGAGGTTCGAAGATCGATTTCAGAATTCTTTTAATTTGAACGATACAAGAGATCATGTACTATTCTCTATTAAACATATAAAATTTTGAGCCTCGAAGCGGACCCAATGAAAAGACCGAACAAATGAAACCTGCAATGAAATCTCAAATACCAACAGCCTGTCAAACTCTTTCGTTGGTAGCTATTTCATAAAAAGCTTCCAGTTAGAACAATCTGTGCATGGGTCAATGCGAACCAAACTTTTATATTAAAATCTTTTGGCACCTTGTGGCGGTTTATATGCTTTACGAGATATTGAAAACAAGAAACAAAGTTGCCCTTGAATCCTTCATACCGAATGAAGATATATGAATCAGGGCGTCCAAACCAATTGCTTTCACTTAAACATTGCACTCAAGGGCCATTGCAAAATCCAAAGAAAATTAAACAGAAGTAACTACACCATTACATCCACAGTTACCTAGACCGAGTGAATAGCTCCACCTCAAGAGTACATCTAGCTTTAGTTTGATGGAGCATCAACTAATAACCAAGGTTGTGCAGGATCATCAGGAATCCTTATAGACTGCTTTGATTGCTTCATCATCGGGTTTTCTCCCTATACAGGTAGAAAATAAAACAATGTGGCAAATGGGAAGCAATTCTTTTTTAACTAAAACTGGCTAAACAATTAATTGTATCTCATTTGCAGGTGTGCTATCCTCATCCACAGAATCTAACCTCCAACTACTCAAGCAAAGGGAAGGAACTAATCATGGTGGACCCTTTAGATGAAGAGTGAATGTCAACAGCTACCTCAGCTTTTCTCTGTCTATTTTATTTTCAAGTGTGTACCGAGATAGCAATGATCAGGTCGGGGCAAATTTTTGCCCAATCCTGACCTTGACCCCAGTGCTTTCTTCGTTCCTTTAACCCGGTCCTCCCTGCTTAGGTCAAAATTTGTTTTGTCCCAACCCTAACCCAGCAGGTCGGTTTCCCAATTCGGTTTCCTAATTGACCAGAGCTTGCTTACAGCATTCCATGGTTTTCTAACTAAGGTTTTTTCTTTTCTTTTGATCAAGCTGACATTCCTTTATTTGCCCTGGATCCCTCATCCATCTCCCTTTCAGAGAACAGATACTTTATCTTGTTCGTTGTCTTTAGGGGCAGCAGTTGAGGGTTTTTGGTCTTAATCAAGATAGGTCAAAGGCATGTCGGAACCGTAGCTGCTTAGTCTCATCCAAGAGTCCAATCTCTTTGTACTACTTTTGGGTCTTTGAATAAAAAGAAAGAAGGGATAGATTTAGGCTCGTTCCCTTCCTCTGTATAGCTGCGCTAGCAGGGACTATGAGCCCTCTATCAGGAAAAAAAAAAAAGGGCAGCCCCGGTGCACTTCATTAGCTCCCGCCTATGCGGGGTCCGGGGAAGGGGCGGGCCACAATGGCCTAAAGTAGGCAGCCTTACCTTGCATTTTTGTAAGAGGCTGATTCCACGCCTTGAACCCGTTGTCTATCAGGAAAGAATAGACAAAACTTTTTCTATATATATATATATATATATATCCGAAATGATGAACCCATTTTTTAGGAGGTGGGTAGAGAAGAACCCAGATTTCAAAGTTTTAGATTTTGAAGAGGAAGAAGCAAAAGAAAAAGAGAAAAAAGAGGAGAATGAGAGTATAACAATAGCGGAAACCTAGTTTGCTCAAGTTTAGTTACGTGTGTTACTGGTGTCTGAATATAACTATCACAATTCCCTCATATTTATATTATGGAAAGACTTAATTTGAAGGCAGTTTTGTGATGCGATACAATGTATATAAGTTACATGAGTCCCTATGTTCTTTTATCAATGATCCTAACCTGACCTTAGCTTTACTCAAGTCATAAAGTTTTTGCCCCTAACCCTTACCCTCATGAGTTATTTTGGTTGGGTCCCCTTAAATGATCAGATCCATTGCCATCCCTAAATGCGTATCAAGTCTAAACAATTAAACATGTGGCTGGGTGTTTCTCCTAAGTTTATTAATTATGTTTTGTTCCACGATCTTGTGGAGTAAAGGAACCCATAAATTTTATTTTTTTTACTATGTTACTTTTATGGAAGTAATTTTCTTGACCCAAAAAACTAGCGAATATCTAATATCAATATACATATATGAGTCCCACTACATACACACTCAAGAGGAAAGAAAGGTGTATACACTTATTTTTTCATCCAAGACAAAACTTTTATTACAGATCTAAGTCATTCACAATATTAGGAAAGAAAAAGATAGGTTAGAACTTAAATTCATGCTCATTGAACAGCTATAACTTACTTTTTTAGGTAAAAATTATGACCATCTATTTTTATTGATTTTTTCAAAGACACAGAACAATTTCTCATGACTTATCTAGTTTTGGAATTCTAAACACAATGGATGGCTTAGATCTAAAAAAAAAGTTCCTTGCATGGAAAAATGAGCTTGTACACCTTCCTTTACTTTGCACGTGTCTGCTTACCAAGACTCGTACATGTATTTCTTCCATAACGTAAACCATCCATATCTTACACTGATTTACATTGAATTGTTCTGATCAAATCATCTGCAGCAACCATACATCTCATGGAAACAAAAATATATTCTGAGGTGAGGAATGCTAGCTAGACACGTGACCCTCCCTTGCAGACACGGAGGGAAATCTACAACTAGCGTACTCTAATTTCAGTAAACAACACTGTACACTTGCAAATTGCCTATCTGTCTACAAGTGAGAGCTGCATGTTTCGAAGCCTGCATGTGCCCCGGCATTTCCCTTCTAAGGTATATCAAGATTCGGAAACATATTGGAAGGTATATTAAGATTTAATTTCTGGTTCAACCAATCCTTTCTAATTCAAATCTTCGTTGAAATTTTCATTTTATTATGATATGATATTATGATCAAATTGGGTACCAGAAATAGATTCGGATTTGATCCATTCTCCATGGATGATATAAAGGTTTAATAAACGGGAATAGAGTTATCTTTCCAAGCATGCATGCACAGCCAATAAAAAACTCTCAATTTTACACTTCCCTCATTTCCCTCTGGACCAGTTCTGGCTTTGAGAAAACTACACATGGGAAAACTTTAAGAAATGCAGCATTCCCATCAAGGGTTGACATAAGCCGCAAAAAGGTTGTAGGACCCACATATTTAGTGATCCAAACAGCTCCGCT
Source organism: Warburgia ugandensis (assembly GCA_035236585.1). Lineage (NCBI taxonomy): Eukaryota > Viridiplantae > Streptophyta > Magnoliopsida > Canellales > Canellaceae > Warburgia > Warburgia ugandensis. The sequence goes on along the minus strand of CP141133.1, from coordinate 30,107,130 downwards.
TAAATTGCCATACGCCAAATATTCTCTACCAAAAATGACAACCTAAATAGCCATACACCAAATATTCTCTACCAAAAATGATAAGCACTAATGAGAGCTGGAACCATCTGGGATAGATGCAAATCAACCCAAGCCAGTCAACATATTAACATCATTCAGTGTGGAGTACGAACAGTTTGGTTCGCCAACCACGTCTAGGCCACCCATATAGCTGCATATGCACCCCGAACCATAGTCACAAAATTCGGATTTGGAAAAATCAGCAATCCAAATGTATGTAAAATTCAGAAAATGTTTGTAAAAAATTCAAAAAAGAATCAGAGAAAATCATTTTTTAGATATGAATTTAATCTTTTCATTTGTATTTTAAACTCGCCCGACAAATAGTTTATGAGAATTTAGCAAATATTATTATAAAAGGAGTAAACGAAAAATAGTCGGGTAAAAGGGCACAATAGAGAACTCTGCACTTTCTTCTGTGACAACAAGAACACCAGGTTAACCAGCGAGTTGCTCTTTAAACCATCCACACACTTCATCAGTGGACAACCACGGGATTCTCTTCCACGTAGCAATCTAAGTTGGCCTCCATCATCTTTCTCATTAGCAAACCAGCCTTCTCCCGCAGTTTTGTGGAGACCCGAACTGATAAATCAGCAACCAAAGAAGAGAACTCGGGGAAACTTACAGCTTCCCAAACATACTGCTCATCTTTCTCAAAGAGGCGGAGGAGGATTTCAGCTGAACCCTCCTTGCTCAACGTACATCTCCCCTTCAAGACATCAACCAGTAGACCTACAACCCCATCCGCCGCTCTTATTGCCTCAAGCCCTTCTTCAAACCTTGCCAAAAGACCGAGAATAGTAAGGGATGACCCAGCGAGGTCTTCACCAGCTGTGCTCTTAATCAACTGAATTAGCACAGGGACAGCCCCCGCCCGAACTGCCAGAGTGGAATTACCATGGAACTGCACAAGCTCTGCCAAAGAACTGAGCAGGTGATGCGAAGCAGGGCACTGCGGATCTTCAAGGGTCTTGACCAGTGTTTGGATAGTTGCAGCTACCCCGAATGCAGCCTTATTCTTATCTAGCATGGCCAAACTACAGATCAACGAACCAGCCAACTTGCCAGATTCTGGAGAACAAGGGTTGAGAATGATGTTGTTGAGGTGGTGGACAGTCTCCATTTTAGCAAGGGATTGCCTGAGATTAGGGTTGAGTGAGAGATTGAAGAGAACTGAGAGGGCAAGGGTACATGTGGTAGGGTATTTGGAGAGGGAAAGCAGGATTGATATGGATTCATTTGTCTGCGCAAGCAAATTTCTGTTGTGCGGGCTGACCTTAGTAAGGTAGGAGAGGGATTGGAGTGCCTCATGACATTCATGAGATCCGGATTGGGCTTGAGCTAGATATTTACTTATTCTTTCAGAGATTTGGGTGGACATGGTTAATGTTGTTGCACGTTTCCATCCTATGAGGACCTGGTTCAAGAAATAATCACATTGGGCTCGCAAACATTGATAGTTCCAATGCCTTGGACATCGAAATAAGCTCCGGCAGACGCGTCTGGTGAATTTTTCTAATACCTCCCTTCGAGGCTTTGGGTTCGACAAATTTATAGTTTAGAACATCATGCCCTATGTGACTAGAATCAGATAAGTACAAGAGCTCTATGATGGCCGATATTTAATTGCTATCTAACCATCCAAAATAAGTGTATACTACCGATGCTGCTTCCAACATTCACTCCATAGGTTTTCATATCTACAAGAGCTATTATGGCCTCTATTTAATTGCTAATGACTAGTCCTCCAAAATAGTGTATACTACCGATGCTGCTCGCAACACATACCCCATGGGTTCTCAGATGAATACATGACGCCTTTGATCGAGTCAATCATTTGGTAAAATATGGCCCAAAGACTTGAATCAAAGGAGTCGAGAATACCATAACCCACAGGTGAAGGTTAAAGTTTCATTCAATTTGCTGGTCAGAGAGCTACAAAGAGAAATGAGAAATACGGTCATCAATTATTCTAATGATGCCCTGAAAGAGGCTAAAAAAATCCATAGTCAATTGGATGACCAGGCAAGGGTACAAAATCCACCGAGCCAAACAATGTCTAACTCTGGAACCAAAAGAATATAGAAAAGCAAGAGCACCAAAAAAGCTGTTTGCAGCTACACAGTATAACAGAAACTGTCTTGTCTCACCAATCTTTATTCCGGTAGGAAAACTTGCACCCATTATCAGTGATCATCGTCACCATGGCCATCTGGAGGTCCACCTTCACCAATCACTTCAAGCTGCAAAGCATTAGATGAATATCATGTAAGCAATTCAATTCTGAGAGCAATCCAAGTGAATAGGATTAATCAGGTCTTCTGTAAAACAGGAATCAAATGTTTAACAAGGGCAAAAAACCCTAAGGGGCAACTGATGCTGAATGTACTCATAATACATCCGCCTTTTCTATAGACATTACCACAGAACATTCAATACTTCTCTGTTGACATGAGTTACGAACTAAATGAGGGGCACAAAATCATGGTATTATCCAACTTCTAAAATCTCTCAGGCAGTCGAACCCAAAGTTGATTTGAAAGCAATTTAGTCAACTTGACCAATCAAATAATCAAGTCCTTTTGATCGACTGAATTGGCCACGTATCATTGGAAAATAATATACAATACTGACATCCCAGCAAACAAACAAACGAGGGGCACAAAAATATTGTATTCCAAATACAAACTATCATATGGTCACGCCATGTCACTGCTCAAAGTTGATTGGAAAGTCAACCAAGACGGCTTGATCAATCAAATGTTAAGTCCACGACCAGATTAAAGCGTTACAATAATAACTGAAAGACTAATTCGGTCAAGTCCCAGTTTGACCTTAGGCTTTTAAAGTGTGAAAATTTGTCATCCTGACTACATCATGACTCCAGCAATCCCAATATCCTTACTCTTTAACCTATTAGGACATGGATTCAGATCATCAAGTCCATCATGAATTCAATTTAGAATATTTCACAAATAAATTATTGTATTTGCAAATTCACTGAATTTAACTAAGATCACAGGTTGTTGGATTTCTGTATGTTCTCTTCTACCAAAAGGAAGGAGAGTGCTAAATAATTTCAAAAGAGAAACTCAAAAGAACCCATCAACTGCTCTACCTGTCTTTGCTTACAGGGTTGACAAACTTGTGTTGGGTCAGAATTCAACTTTTAGACAACGTCCTTGTAACAAGAAAAGCTTTGTAACTTACTAGAAACTTATGTTTTCTTTTTCATTATTTTAATCACGCAGACTGTCATAAGAGTATAATAAGGATTCAAAGAATTCCTCTTACCATGAAATACTGAGAGCACACAGAGCATTCGTGCGGCTTGCCTTTCTCCAGCCAAAACCAAACAACATCATGCTCATCCTCTGGTAACAGATCAAGTTAATCAGATTAAATAGGTTAAAACAAAATCAACAAACTATCAGCTGAATGGAGACCAGTTTTAACATACCTCCTTCACCACCAGGACATCCAACTATTCTTTTGTCGTAATAGGATTGCACGATGGCAGGCGCTTCCTGCAGATAGACACAGCATAAAAGAAATTACAAGCAAAGATCAACACCCACGGTTCCTCCAGCATGCCTATACCCTCTCAAATCTCAATACACAGGACTATGTCACAAACAGAGAAATAGTAATCATAAACATGACAAGTGCATAAGTCGTATGACTAACATAACTGACTTTTAACTTATGACTGGTTTTATCTGAGTGTGCTTCATAACTTGTCTCTCAAGGGAGTACAAATTCAAATACAGGAAATATTAGTCAACCTAAATTAGGAAAAGACCAATAAACAGAAGTTCACACATGAATTTCATGTAGAATTTGTTATGTTTTGTATATTAAGAGCAGTTGGCCAGAAATTCATCGCAAAACATATTTAAAATAATAAGGTTCGAAAACAAAAATGCCTCTGAGTTTACTCGTCACACCATGAACGAAAGCTAGTTTACATGTGTGATCTACAAAACAGCATTGATCACCATGGCTTCATCCCATCATATACTCTACAATTATCCCAGTGGTGCTGCAGTAGCAGAATTACATGTCTTACCGAAGATATTCTTTTAGTCATCTGATGCATTTCTAGCAACTCAGTAGTCAAATAAAGCAAACTCCTGCTCATTAGTCAAGTAAATGTGTCTAACCATTAAAACCTATGAGTTGTCTTATGAGGATGTATTGGTTATTGAGTTGACTTCATCTGACCAGGAAATGCACACAGGCCCAGTGGATATCAAGAGACACTTAACACGCATTAAACATAATTAAATTCACTTTCATCTTAGCAACTGTTTGAGCCACTCTAGCACTTGGATCCCTAAGTGGAATTTGTCTAATGAAGACCTCTAACTTTCTACCCTCGTAAGATCTAGTCTTCAAAAGTTCAAACAAAGACATGGAATAGACCACCATCCTCACCTTCAAGGAAGCTCTCAAGGTATCACCAAAATAAGTTGACATTGAAGAAATACCCACCTTTCTTAGATCATAAATGATCAGAGAGACAATGGGCCTCCCCTGTCACACCAACCCATACCAGTACACCATCAAGCAGCATCCATATCTGCTTTACCCAGAAGTCTTTGCAGAGAGAATATCAGCTGTATCTATGGATATCAAATGATCACAGAAATTACGGGTTTGAATTGCCCCACCCATTTAATACAATCTTATATCATGAAATAATTACACTGAAATTTCTATCCAGAACTCAGCAATAAACTCTAAAATCCAAGGGAGGAAAATAAAAACAAAATGGTGTCAGTGTTTGAAAATTCCCAGAAAAGTGTTGTAACCTCTAAACTCAATTTATCCAACTAGTTACAGAGAAAACTCAGAATTCATGCCCAAGACAGAGAAAAGCAGAACAAAGAAGTAAAATCCCACAGAAAAGAGTGTCCACTACTTAATTCACAGAATTTTCTCTGAACTAAATTGCATATGTTCATGAGGACTCCAATCCTTAGCTGCTTCTAAATAGGACTCCTAACAGACTTAGAAGCCTTCTAAATAAGACAGCAACAGAAGACAGAAAACTTCTAAGTGCAATAGGAAACCTTCTAGGTGAGCGTCCAACCTAAAACCGACACCCAAAAATAATAACTCCTAAACAGTCCAAAAATTTAAAGATACGCCTTGGATATTAGCAGGGACAGTACAGTGTGAACAGTAATGTGCTTGAATAGTACATGGAAGGTACCAAATATTGCTCATCTTTCTCTCTCAGATGCTCAAACCTCTGCAGAAAGCTATCTGGCGCATCTTCTATCATTCTAGACAATCACACTGCATCAAAATCCTTTATAGTTTGGTAATATAAACATTGCACATCAATTATATTCAATGTCCATTAGTACGAAATGTGTGAATGATTGATATATTCTGCGGGGAATTTCAGTACCTGCAGCACTACTGTTGTATTTAAATGGCCATTTGAATACTAATGAACCAATTACTAATAGTAGAGGTCTCCAAATCCAAATTGTACAAAATAAAATTATTTTTCCTCCAGAATGCAGTGGTGAAGAAGATGTCACCTCCAGTTTATCATTCCACAGCCTTATCCAAGGGACAACATAAGACAATTTCCCTTCCCAGATAATGGTGTTCAATTAGATTAATCCTAGAGAAAAGGATGATCAACTGAAACACTGATAGAACCAATTACTTCATCCATCATTTCCTCCAGTTTTAGAAGGAAAAGTAGATGAACATTTCAAGAGCATATTTAAATTGAGTAATTCCTGATACAGACTCACTAAGCTTGAATCAACTATGGCTACCAACCATTTAGACACTCACCTTTTTGGTTGGGCTCAGAAGTGGGCACAGTCCAGGGTTATTAAGGATGAAGAGGCATGGCCAAATGCACATTGACACTGGAACGTGGAAACTCAACCTCTTAAAGGACCTGCAAATAGCGTAAATAGACCCATCCACAGCCATTTACCGATAAAATGGATGGGAAATCTATCTAGTGACTGCCAGAATTCATCCTACCACATAGAGCTGGTTTCTGTCTCCACAGTAGTTTACCTACAATAGGGAGTATATTCCCATATTGAAAGCAGAATCTGCATCTCAAATAAAGCCATGAAACAGATAGCGATAATTAAATTTGAAAATGGCTCAACTTGCACAGTTAGTAGCCACAACATAATTCACTTCTAGTAATCCACCAGTAATGTCTCTTCATCAGCAATCAAGTTTCAAGAGTTCCTGAGCTTCCACATCTCTATATTATCCCAAACCTTAAAAGTTACATACCAATGTTTCATCATTAGCAAGCAACTAAGAAGTTTGAAATGAAATTTGGGAGAGAAGAACCTAGAGTAGTAAAACTTTGTGAAAGAATAATTTTGTTGTGATTGTTTTCATTATGAGTGCTTCTCCTTAGTTCTTTACCCATTTTAAGATTGCATCAACATCCTTAAATGCTTGCTCAAAAAAATATGGTTAGTAATATTCTTATAGGAATGATCCATCCAAATGACCCACTTGCAACTTGTCACAAACAAGTCCACACTATGCATCCACATCATTGAGATATGGATGACTTGAGATCCTAAAATTTAGGAGGTCAAAATGATGACGTGGATGCATATAGCGCACTTGTTTGTGATAATTTACAATTGTGCTCTTGGATTTATCATTCTTCATATTCTAAAAGGCCCAAAAGATAAAATTTACTTAACTTTTTCAAGAAGCGATTCACTGCACAAAAGTAGCACTGTAGTAACGCTAATGAGATGTGATTGGATTGTGTGAAACCCCCAACAAAGTCAAAGAAGAAATTTTGGCACATACTAAAAGTTACAGTAGCCGACACCCAATCAGGATAAGGCTTTGATGATATGATATTGAAAGTTACAGTAATGATGAAAACAAACATGCCAAGAATTTTTAGATCAGTTAGATATTGATGGTAATAATGACAGGAACAAGATTGATAACCAAGTGCAACTCACAGATTCTGCAAACTCCTTTGTGAACCTTAATCCCAAAAATACAGACAAGGAGGATATGGAGATTGGGACCAGACTTTGAGATTGATGGTAAGACAACATCATTAAAGAGTTTGGCAGTAATTATAAGAGAGTTACTTATGATTGATGCACATGTTCATTAGGAAAAGTTGGTTCCACAGCTCAAATAATCCAAAAATCATCAAATTGTGAATCTTACTACAGATTTGTCGACAAAAGAAAAAGGGAAAAAGAAACACCTCTCCACCATGTATACTTCCAAGCCTTTGCTTTGTGAAGAATTTGTTCTCCAATACACACTCTTGCACTTTGATTTTATAACTTTCAAGAAGACCAAAAATATGGGACTTGCAAATTCAGATGGATCTAATTTTGACATATAGTTCATCCAAGTTTCCATAATTGGCCCCACTTGTGATCTTGATGCTCATATTTTCCAAGAAATGTGCATCTCCATCATATACGAAACACATAGTAAGACGGTTGCAAGCCATTTCTCTTGACACCCCTTTGAAAAAGTTCCCAAGCAATATTTGGGCAAGGGATGAAACCAAGTTCTTCATGCGCTAGTACGTCAACTTTTCAATCATCATCAAGACCTTATCTCAATTAGGGGTCGGCCACATGAATCTTGTTCCTCCATTCCCCTCTATTAAGTACCATGGTTTCATTTAGTCTCAAATTTTTTAAATCTTTTCTCACCACTTCTATCCACATTCTTTTGGGCCTTTCCCTTACCTTTTTAGAACCTTCTACTTGCATTGCCTCACTCCTTCCAACCGGTGCCGTTTTGGGTCTCCTTTGGACATGTCCAAATCATCTAAGTCTAATCTCCCTCATCTTGTTGCCTATTTGTGCTACTCCTAAGTTTCCTCTCATATTTTCATTCCTAATTCTATCCTTTCTTGTCTTGCCACTCATCCATCTCAACATCCTCATTTCCGCAATGCTCATCCTATGAACTTGATGTTCCTTTACTGTGCAACACTAATCCATAGAGCATGGCCGGCCTTATGCCCATCCTATAGAATTTACTTTTAGTTTGAGTGGCACCTACCGATCACACAAAACTCCAAATGCGCATCTCCATTGGTTCCAACTCGCTTGGATTCTCTATGTAACCTCCCTCTCAACCTCTCCACTCTCATGAATCATTGATCCTAAGTACCTAAAGTGGTCTTTTACGGGAACTTCTTGGTTATCAATCTTAACTGGGGTTCCACTCCCACTCCTTTCCTTACTAAAATTGCATTCCATATATTCTGTCTTAGTTTGGCTAATTTTAAATCCTTTAGATTCTAATGCTTCTTTCCATAACTCTAGTTTTATGTTTACACCCTCCCTTGTCTCATCAATTAAGACTACATCATCTGCAAATAGCATGCACCATGGCATCTCCTCGTGCAGATGTTTTGTCAATTCATCCATAACCAACATGAAAAGGTATGGGGCTCAATGCCAATACTTGGTGCAATCCTACAATAACAAGAAAATCACCAATCTCGCCACTAGTGGTCTTAACATTTGTTACCATTCCTTCATACGTATCTTTAATAATATCTATATACCCCGGCAAAACCCCTTTCTCGCCCAACACCCTCCATATTAACTCTCTAAGGACTCTATCATAAGCTTTCTCAAAGTCAATAAAGACCATGTGTAGGTCTTTCCTCTTCTCCCTATATTTCTCTATCAGTTTGTCTTAGTACGAAAATAGCCTCTATAGTAGACTGCTCAGGCATGAAACCCAACTGATTCTTCGATACACTTATCTCATGTTGTAGCCTCTTCTCAATCACTCTTTCAAAAAGTTTCATAGTGTGGCTCACAAGTTTGAATACAAGAGTTTAAACATATTTTCATCTTACACAAGAAACGATAAAACATTTGTGTAAGCTTAGCCAGACAAATATACTTAGTTTAGGCAATGGCCCAAACTGTAATCACGTTTAGGAGGGTCTTTTGATGCATTAAATTACAAAAAGAAAGCTTTGAGAACTCCTCTTGAGTAGTGCAGCAAAGTTGCAAAGACAATGTGCTAGAAACAAGAACAGATAGTAAATTCAATTACATACTAGCTAGACATTTGTTGGGCTTAAATGTTTGATGGATCCTAACATCGTAACACTAGCTTTGTCATTTGATTTTAGAGTCCAAATAGGAGTCAAATGCTTGAAGTCAATGCCTCATTTTGACCTATGTGGAAAAAAATTTAATAGATCTAAGCCGTTCTCATGTTGGGAATGTCTTAAATGGGTTAGGTACAAAATTTTATGGCAATTAAATTCTTTTAGCCTATGTTTCTTTGAGTTGGAAATATCTACCATCTAATTTGATTATTTTTTTCAAGAACCTTATACATGTGGTTTGGATCATTTGAATGCATAGATTCCGCAATGACCTGGAATTAAGTCCAGAAAATAAAATAAAGATGTGGTTTTTATGCCACACCAGCATTTCGCCAAGTCAGCATATACCACATCTGCAATCCTACTTGGAAGTTGGAAAATTGTATAGTATGTTTCCTTGATTGGTTGAGTATGGTTCGATTATGTGCCATATGTCTTAAGTAGACAACATTTGTCATCTTAGAAGTAGTTATCTTCTACCATATAACTGCCTAGTTGGCTGGCATATAGGTCTAGGGAGTTATTTTCAGCAACTACTTGCTGGTTTTCTTCAATTTTAATAGAAAAGAAAGAAGATGAAGAGGGAAAAATGAAGATGGAATTGTGAGCTATGTAGTTAAAGGCGCGCCTAGGCGCAAGTTGACAGGTAAGTGCCTGGGAGAGTGCTAGGCGCGCCCCCAACTCCAGGCACAGACCATTTACACGGTAACGTATAAACCTCGTTTTTTTTTTTCGTTTTTCACCTTCCAACCCTAATTTCAATCTTCCAACCTACTGAGAAGGTGAAAACGACCATTCCTCTTCGATCTTTTCATAGATCTAAGCAAAAAAAGGTATGGATTTACCAATTTTAGCATTTGTATACAGTTTCTATAAAAAAAAACGTAAAAACCAGTGCCGTTTTTTCAAATTTTTTGTTTTTTTTGTTAACTATTTTCCATAGATCTTGATGGGTTTTAGTTCTATATGTATAAGAAAACATTCCATTTGAGTTTTATACTTCTTTGCTCTAGATTTGAGTTTGTTTTTAGGTTTTTTACTGTTTTTCCGAAAAAATCAGTTACGAAAATAAAAAAAAGTCGTCGTTTTTTCGTATTTCTACATTGAAACGTATTTCTATCCACATATATATAGCTTTCCCATGCTTGTGTCTTCATGTGTGATAATTTTTTCATTTTTTTTGTAATTTAGGGTTATTTTTTTAATTTTTTCGAAAAAAAAAGTTACAAAAATTAGGAAAAAATTGTTCTTTTTTTATATTTATTAGTTAATACCTATTCTTATCAACATATATAGCTTACTCATGCTTGTATCTTCATGTATGATGTACTTTTCATGCTTTTTTTGTATTGTAGTGTTATTTTGTTCAATTTTTTTGAAAATAAAACTTACGAAAATTAGAAAAAAAAATTATTTTATTTATATTATTATTTAATACCTATTCTCATACACATATATAGCTTTCCCATGCTTGTGTCTTCATGTATGCTGTATATTTTCATGATTTTTTTGTATTTTTAGCTAATTTTTAGCATTTTTAGCTAATTTTTAATTATGAAAAATATAATTTTGCGCCCTAGACTCCAGCCACGCGCCTAGGCGTGCCTTGGTGCGCCTCACGCCTTTAACTACATAGATAGTGAGTATTAAGGGTTTTAATACTTGAATTAAGTACCCTTCTCATTCTTCTCATACCGGAATCTTTTGCCAAGATCTGGCCGTGGATGTTTCCCTAATTTGGGTTTTTACCACATTAAAGAAAACTGTTTTCACTTGCATTTTATTGTCTTTTGCTTCTGATCTATTATCACATTCCCTTGTACACATAAAACTAGTTTTGTTTTTTATATGTTGGTATAACAGTATAGAAAAATATGCCCATTTTAGACCAAATGTTTTGGTATCAAAACAGGTTTTATTGGTGTGTTTGCAAGGGCGTAGGTCACAATAAGTTGATCTAATGGAACTTAGTTCTGAAATTGGAAGTAGAAAGTGGAAATTAGAAATGTCAAATGCAATATCTGAACAACTTTTCTCAACGGGTGGCCAACATGGAGAAAATGCTGCATGAGATGATGGGTATGTTGAAAGATGCGTTCTCAAATAAGAAAAATGACAAAGAAAATGTCTCACGAGTAGGTGAAATTTTGCTACAAATTCCAATATGGAGCCAGCTGTTGAACCACTTAAAGTGGATGTGAAGATTGAAATTCCGGTTTATGGTGGAGAATTGGATCCAGAAAAATTGGATGGCTGGTTGAAGCAACTAGAAGTGTATTTCAGCACCAAAAACCACCCTGAAGTGCAGAAAATCTCTTTTGCAAGATTGAGACTCAGTGGCCATGCATTTATGGTGGAAAGCTTATGTAGCTGGTTTGGAGTTCGACAATCAACCAACCATCAGAACTTGAATGCAATTTACCACAGTAATATGAAGTCAATTTATCCTACTGGCTATGAGAAAGGTAGAAGGCAATTTTTGCAACAAAACAGTTATAAAATATTCCAGAATATACAATTGAATTCAGGATGCAAGTTGTTTTGCTTGGCGTGAATTTAAGAGACCAGTCAACTTTAAAAATATATATATATAAGGAATGCACTATCATCTACAACAGAATTGGCTTTCTTTGAAGTGAAAAACATTCATGATGCTTGTACCAAAGACTTGTATATGGAAAAGCGTGACAAGATACCTGTGTATCATCAACAAAATTCCCAAAAAGAAAATGGGAAGAATGAAGAGAAGGCCAAAAGGTGGGATAAGAAAGCTAATCCCACTATTAACAAGAACGAGGATTTTGTGACCATTGCAAGAAGAGTGCTCGCATTCAATATAAGTGTTTTACTTTACATCCAGCTAGGAAACCAAAATTCTAAAAAAATAAGAAAGTAGCAACTATTTGTTATGGTGAAGATGAGACGGTTAAATGCTCAAAGAACCCAATGAGAAGCTGGTGTGCATAGTCGATGAAAGCTATGACAGCCAAGTTGTTCTTCAAAAAGGTGAATAGGGCAAGAATGAAGTCCATAAAGGTGCAGATGTTCCATAAAGTGTCAAAGAAGAATTGTTTTGGACTTATATTTAGATTCAAATGTCCAATGTGGATGCCCTATAAGATTCCGATTCTCAACAGGATCTTATATCAGGGAAGCTAGTAAAACAACTCTTGAAGTATAAACCCAATCCCCAACCTTATCCTCTTTGATGGCCAAATAAAAATTCTAAACTACAAGTAAATATTAAGTGTACCTTCGTGTTTGCCATAAATGAGATTTAGAAAAATGAGGTGACATGTGACATTTTGCCACTAGACAACTATCAAGTTGTCTTCAGAAGTCCTTATTTATGGGAAATGAATGCTGCCTTCTTTAGAAGAGAAAACATTTGGAGGCTGGTCAAAGATTGCGCTGGTTATCAAATTTGTTCTGCTAATGATCGAAGGAAAATCTCTTTGGTTACTGCACAACTAGAAAATACACACACACATGTATGTATGTATGTATTATGTAACTAGTGATTGTACAATTGCCCAAAAGCAAGAATTGAAGCATCTATTGGCAAGTTTTCCAAGAGTGATGGAAGATTCCAAGTGTTTGCCTCCAATGAGAGAGTGCAACATAAGATAGCTTTGCTGCCCAATGTACCAAATACCAAACATTAGGACGCATCACCCATCAGTTACTTAATCGGAGGAACAAGAAGTTAAAGGGTTGTTAAACCAAGGTTTGACATGACCTATCAAATGAAACAAGTTGTTAGACCAAGGTTTGATATGACCTAGTTCTTCACAGGCTGGTTATCCTATTGTGTTAGTACCAAAGAAAGATGGTAGTAGGAGGATGTCCATTGATTACCGTGCTTTGAACAAGATCACTATAAAAAACAGGTATCCACTTCCTCGTATTGAAGACTTGCTAGATCAGTTAAAGTATGCTACTTATTTTAACAAGTTAGATCTAAAATGTGTTTACCATCAGGTCCACATGAAAGATGAAGATATTTGGAAACTAGATTTTAAAACCAAACAAGGTTTATATGAATGGACGGTTATGCCTTTTGGTCTCACTAGGTGCATTTGATGAATGAGGTACTGTGGCATATCTTGGATAAGTTTGTATTGGTTTTCCTTAATGACATTCTTGTCTATAGCAAGGCATGGGAAGAACAAATTATGCATTTGAAAGCTGTGTTTGAAATTCTGCAAAATGCACGACTGAGGTTGAATGTGAAAAAATGTGAGTTTGGGAAAGTATCACTCATTTATTTGTGTCATGCCATTGGTGGTGAAACTATTCAGATTGATCCGGCTAAGGTTAAGGCCAAAACTTTGCATTGTGATTGAGATGCGTAGCTTTATTGGTGCATCACAATATCTCAGGATGTTCGTAAGGAAGTACTCTCAAATAATCATGCCATTGTTGAGGCAGTTACAAAAAGACAAAGGTGTCACATACTATGTAGTTGAAGGTGCGACTAGTCACTAGGCGCAGGCATGCAACACAATTCAAGGTAAGCGCAAGCGGCATAAGTCACACTGCAACTAGTCGCCCGCCCGGTTGCACCTTGCATCTAATACAGCCCCAACTCCAAGAGCAAGGTAAGTGAAATAAAGCCCTATTTTTCACTTCTTTTTTCCTTTCTTCTTCTTCCCAGGTTCCCTTTCTTCTTACAAGAGTATTGAACTAGTCATCTTTCATCATTGATTGAAGCCCAGTTGAAGCGATTGAAGTAAGAATCTAACTTTTATTTGTTCCTTTTTTCTTTCTTTTTTATGTTTTTATGTAAAAATACAGTAAAAGCAGTAACCTTTATTTTTTAAATTTTCATGTGTAATGCTTCATTTTTCTTTAAAATCTCAACATATCTATACTCTAAAGCTAAAAACAAAAACTCCATTTCATTCTTCCCATCTATTTTTATAGATTTCATATATTATGCACTGTTTTTGTAGTTTTTTTGTATTTTTTTACCGAAAATGTAAAAAACATCAGTAATTTGTATCTCTTGGTTTTTCTTTTTTAGCAAATCTCCATATTCTCACCATCACAATGCTAAAAATAACTGAGCCATGAACTCCATTGATGTTGTGTGTGCCTATCTTTTTTTTCGTCATTTTAAAAAAAATACGATTTGTATATTTTTTTCTTGTTTTTGTAACAAATATGTAAATGTAGCCATTAGAATGCTAAAAACAACTGATTCTCCTTTGATGTTTTTTCTTCCTTTTTTTGTTTTTTGTCGTTATTTTTCACTAAAAGCAGTAGGTTTTTTATTTAATAATTTGTTTTTGTAGCAAATATATAAATGTCATCATTATAATCCTAAAAACAACTGATTCATGGACTCCTTTGATGTTTTTTCTCCCTTTTATTGTTAGTTTTCACTAAATATTTGAAAAACAGTTAAAAACAGTAAGTTTTTTATTTATTAATTTGTTTTTGTAACAAATGTGTAAATGTGACCATTATAATGCTAAAAACAACTGATCCATAACTTTGTTTTCATATTTTGCAGGTTTCTTTTCACTTTTCTTAAGTTTTGTTTTCATAACTTTCTTACTTTTCAATATTTCTTACTTTTGTAATTTATTTTATTTTATTTTTTGATTAATTTAATTCTTCTATTTGATTGCAAGGTTCATCTTCTAATTGTTTGATTTCTTTCCATTCCATTCTATGACTATTAGGTTCCTATATTCCTATACTTACTATAATATGTCGTCATCAAGGGGCTCCAACAATACTTCTTCTAGAGTAATGGATCCAAGGTGGGAATATGGAGAGTCAAGGGATTCAAATGATAAAATTTGTTATGGTGCAAGCTTTGTAAAAATAGGTATAAAGGGTAGCCCCGGTGCATGAAGCTCCCACCTATGCGCGGTCCAGGGAAGGGGCGGACCACAAGGGCCTTAAGTAGGCAGCCTTACCTTGCATTTTGCAAGAGGCTATTTGTAAAAATAGGTATAGCAGTTGAATATTCAGATTTAAATAATATTTGACATGTGGGCATAGGAATGCCAAAAAATGCGCACTTGTCACTCCCGAGATATCTAAGAGAATCTTAAATTATATGAATGAAGCAAAGAAGAAAGACTATAGAGAAGAGAACAAAGGAGATGGAACAGCCAAAAAATTTATTTGGCTTGCATGATGAATATGACAATGATGAGGCCAAGATGGAGGAGATTGACAATATCAGGGCTGCTAGTATTTCCAATGGAGGCAAGAAGCATAAGATGGCCACGCAACAAACAAAAGGGGCCTATTGACTCTCTGCTCCAATCCTGAAGCTCAGGGTAAGGGAAAGGCACCCATGCAGCAAACGACAATCAACAAAGCTTATAAGGAGTTTAGGACGAGCATGTGATTAAGTGCCTCTTGGTTCTGTGAACATAGCATTGCATTCAATGCTGCTCGCAATTGCTCCTTCCAAACCATGTTAGAGGCAGTTCCACAACATGTTCTAAGTGTCTACTATATTTTTAATAATTAATAGCTTAATAGTTGCTTTAGCCTGTTATCTAATCTTATGTGACTAAGATTTCAAGGTACCCTCGTATCACGAGTTGAGGGTCAATCTTCTTCGAAAGCAAGTAGAGAAGACAAAAGAATACATAAATTAGCGGAAAGCTGATTGGATTAGGTATGTGTTCAGTGTTCTTTTTTGCACCCTTGTATTACTATATATTCCCCTAAGTCTCAAGGTGACACTAACGACAAGGTTGCTCCATTATGCTTTTATAGATATGGTACTCTATTATGTCAAATTAGTGAACCGATAGCAAGGGTCACACCTTTGTCAACTTTCTGATCAACTGTCCAACTAAGACATTTTTTTGAAATCTATTGATGGGTCTGTGCGTGTCAAGCACGCAAGCTTAATACTTGACATACTGGAGAAGGTAATTGATGAAGTTGGAAAGAACAATGTATTTCAAATAATTGTTTAGTTTTATATTTATAATCTGTTATGTATTTAACTTGTTTATGACGCACGTATACCCCATATAATTTTACCTTTACTTATTTTAGGTCATAACTGACAATGCCTCCAACTAAGTGACTACAGGAAGGGAATTGATGGCGAGGAGGCCACGTTTATATTGGACCACTTGTGTGGCACACTGCATAGATTTAATGTTAGAGGACATAGGCAAATTGCCAATTGTAAAAAGAAACTGTGGCAAAAGCTAGGGTGATGATAATGTTTATTTACAACCACACACATATCATTCATCTTATAAGAAGAGTTACGAAGAAAAAAAGATTTGATTAGACCTGCATTGACGCGCTTTGCCACCAACTTCTTGAGTTTAGAAAGCATTCACAACTTGAAAACAAAGTTGAGGGCAATGTTTCACTATTCGGAGTGAATGAATAGTAAATGGTCTAAAAGGCCTAAAGGTAAAAGAACTGAAAGAATTGTGCCGCATCCCAACTTTTGAAACCACGTTTTCTTTTGTTTGAAGATCACAACCCCACTTGTAGTGGTTTTTTGGGTAGTTGATATTGAGGAGAAGCCAGCAACCGGATACATCTTCAATCTATAGTCAAGGTCAAACAAAAGATTCAAGCCAATCTAATAGGGGATGACCGTCGGGCCACCCATATTTGGGACATCATAAACAATAGACGGAGTTCTCAGCTTCACCAGCCTTTGTATGCAGCTAGATATTATCTCAAACCATACTTCTACTACGACCATGACATTGAAATTGAGTGCAATAGTGACCCTAAGAATGGTCTAATGCATGTCATCAATAGACTATATGATAGAGCAGAGGCTGACATGATGGTAGATGAGATATGCTAAAAGCTTGTTTGGCAATGACCTAGCAATAGGCAAAAAAAAAAAAAAAAAAACCTAACCCCTTTTTAAGTGTTTCATATTATTCTATATTTTAACTATTAACTTCTAAATTTTATTTTTATTCTATTCTAGTTTTGTTTATTTTTCTATCTTTAATTTTCTTCAACTTTTGCAGGCGAGTGGTGAATTAACTATGGGGCTGAAGTCCACACCTTTAAACATTCACTGTTAAAATCCTCTCCCAATGCATCTTCGTGCAAGCATAACTAGAGTGTCTTTGAGAACATAAACTACTTAAATATTAAGATTTAATGCTTATAGTTATTTAGTTATTACCTTTACATTCATTATATTCTAAATTTACAAGTATTTTTTCTTTTCAGATCCACACTAAGAAGAGGAATAGGCTGCATGCTAAAACATTAAATGATCTAGTATATGTTTAGTACAATCAGCGCCTTCATCGTCGATATGAGGATCGTTTGAAAATGCAAACATATACAAATCCTATTCCGTTACAAGAGGTCAACGAAAGTGATGAGTAAATTGTTCGAGAAAATGCTAGAGATGATCTGATACATCAAGGTGATGACCTCACCTATTTAGATATTGAGTTCGTTAAAGGATTAAGTGAACAAAATGCTCCATCTACTATGCAGTACCAGGCAAGGGAGTGGGTAGAGGGGGAGCCGCATTTCTTAGTCTCAACAAGAACCAAAGGAGGATGTTGGAGAAGAGCAGGACGATGACACCAATGAGGAGACTAAGGAGGAGGAAGTTTATATCTCTCGGGGAGATGATTCTAATGACGATGTTGATCTTCCTCATGAGGAAGAGGTGCAGGAAGATGACTCTTAAGTCTTACTAGCTAACTCTAACATTTGCTTTACTTCATTTATGTAACCATTATTTGATTGTTTATTGTTCCTAAATTTACACCAAGATGGTAGCAATGATGACAAGGCCACAAGGGATTGAGGGAGTAGCAAGGAGACTAGTACTATGATAGCATCACTATCATTGTATTTGTATGTTTCTGAACTTACTTCTTTGTGTCTGATTTGTTTGGTTTAATGTTAGGTTGTTGTTGTTGTTGACATGTTGATTTATTACATAAGAATTCCATCTCACTCATTTGACAAGTATTTATTCATATCTTTATATTTCTATGTTTTCTTTTCTTTTTTCTTTTTGGGATTTATTTTGAATTTTTTTTCTTTTTCAAAAATTTAAATTACTTAATTTTGCACCTTATCACTTAGTCAAGCATTCAAGGCGTGGAATCAACCTCTTGCAAAATGCAAGATAAGGCTGCCTACTATAGGCCCTTGTGGTCCGCTCCTTCCTCAGACCCGGCATAGGTGGGAGCTTCATGCATCAGGGCTGCCCTACCCATCACTTAGTCAAGCAACTAGGCGTGCCTAGTCCCTCTAGGCGCAAGTTGCACCCCTTGAGCCTAGGTGCACCTTGTTCCTGCAACTACATAGGTCATATAGGGGCTACAAGAAGAGGGCATTTAAGTATTGAATGGGAAAATCAGCAATGCGCCTGTCATTGCTATGCCTAACATAAAAATGTAATTTGAAATAGAAATTGATGAATCTGGTCATGCAATGGGAGCTATCCTACTACAAGGAAGTAAGCCTATTTGCTACGATTCTCAGTTATTTTTGAGTTCTGTTTTGAATTATGTTATGACAAGGAGTTATATGCATTGGTGCTCACTATTTAGAAATGGAGACATTATCTTGCAAGTAAGGAAACTATTATGCATATAGACAATCAACCACTGAAGTACTTGCAAACACAATATAGATTACAGCAGACCTGACATCTCAAATAGATGGGATTTTTTTGACAATTTAACATTTTAAACAAGTACAAGAAGGAGAAAACTAATCAACTGGCAAATACGTTATGTAGGCATCCATAAAAAAGTGTTGTGACTATGGGTTTGGAGCCACATGAGCACGATGCTTACAAAGGCAAATATGTGGAAGATAATGATTTTAAAGACACAAGCAATCAAAAGAAGATGGTGACATAGTGCACAACTACCACTTAGAAGATGATTTGCTCTTTGAAGGATGTTAAGTTGTGTATTCCTAAGGATAGTCAGCTAAAGCTTAATAGAGAAGTTCTACATCTTCACCTGCCGGACATTTTGTCACACAAAAGACACTAGCAAATTTACAAAAGTATGTTCGTTGGCCAAACTTTGGGAGATTAGACTTAGATGGTTTGGACGTGTCCAGAGGAGGCCGAAAATAGCACCGCTTAGAAGGCGTGGGGCAATGCAAGTAAAAGGTTCTAAAAGGGCAGGGGGAAGGCCCAAAAGAACATGGATAGGAGTGGTGAAAAAAGATTTAAAAACTTTTGGACTAAATGAAGCTATGGTACTTAATAGAGAGGAATGGAGGAATAAGATTTATGTGGCTGACCCCTAATTGGGATAAGGTCTTGATGATGATGATGATGTTCATTGGCCAAACATGCAAAATGATGTTAATCATTTTATACATGGTTGTGTTCTATGCAACATTAGTAAACCAAACAACAGCAAGCTGGGGTTACATACACCTTCATCAGTTCCTAGTCGACCATGGGTGAGCATTTCTATGGATTTTCTAGGAGGTTTTCAAGCCAGTGCAAGATATAATGATTACATATTTGTAGTGATTAAATAAATTTAATAAGATGGCAATATTGACTCCTTGTAAGAAGACTATTGATGCCACTAAAGAGAAATGGGTGTGTTTTAAAGCATGGTAAAGGACTAGAAATAACGAAAACTTTGAGCAATATAAGAATACTAAAAAAGTTGCTAAAAGAGTAGTAAGCGAGCCTAAATCTAAGGCATATAATAATTTCTATAATAGACTAGGGTCAAGGAAAGGTTTGAAAGATGTGTTCAAATTGAAAAATTAAGAGAATAAAAAAGTAAGGACTTAGACCAGTTAAATGCATTAAAAGTGAAGACCAAAGGGTACTAGTGAAAGATGACGAGATCAATCAAAGATGGGAATGTTACTTCAAAAATTACTAAATGACAATTTCCCCAAGAACACAGAGATTGAAGGAACTATAAACCCAAATAAAGTTGGACTATATAAATATCAGCACAAGATTAGGATAAATGAAGTGAAAGAGGCCTTGAAAAAGATAAAATCAGGAAGGACATACGGGCGTTATAGTATACAATAGAGGTTGGGAAGTGTATGAGAGCTACTAGAGTAGTTTGGTTGGCAAAGTTGTATAACAAGATTGTAAAATCTAAGAAAATGCCAGATGAATGGAGGAAAAGCTCTATAATACCAATTTATAAGAATAAAGGATATATACAAAGTTGCACTAATTATCGCAAGATCAAACTTATGAGCCATACAATAAAATTTTAGGAAAGTATGATTGAGAAGAGGTTACGATATGATATGAGTGTATTGGAAAACCAATTTAGTTTCATGCCTGGGAGGTCTACCACGGAAGATATTTTCCTGCTAAAGCGATTGATGGAGAAATATAAAGAGAGGAGGAAGGAACTCCTCTTGATCTTTATTGACCTAGAAAAAGCTTATGATACGACCCTTAGAGAGTTAATATGGTGAGAACTTGGCGAAAAAGAGATTCACGGGGGTTTATAAACACAATTAAGGATATGTACGAGTGAGCGGTAACAAATGTTAGGACCACTAGTAGAAAGACCGATGATTTCCCTGTCACCATAGGATTGCACCAAGGATCAACTTTAAGCCCTTACCTTTTCATGTTGGTTATGAATGAGTAAACAAAACATCTGCACAGGGAGATTCCATAGTATAAGTTATTTGCAAATGACATAATTTTGATTGATAAGACAATGGAGCGCATAAATACAAAGCTAGAGTTGTAGAGAGATGCTATATCTAAAGGAATTAAAACTAGCCGAACCAAGATAAAGTATATTCAATGCATTTCTAACAAGGAAAAGAGTAGGATTGAAGCACCAGTAAAGATTGATAACCAATAAGTTCCAATAAAAAGACCATTTCGACACTTGGGATCAATAATTCATGAGAGCGAAGGGATTAAGAAAGACATTACCCACAGAATCTAAGTGGGCTGGAACAAATGGATATGTGCCTCTAGAGTTCTGTGTGATCGGTAATGCCACTCAAATTGATAGAAAAATTCAATAAAGATGTGCATATGGAGTTTTCGCGTTGGTTATGGATGAGTTAACAAAACATTTACATTAGAAGATTTCATGGTGCATGTTATTTATTGATAACATAATTTTGATTAATAAGATAAGGGAGGGCACAAACACAAAGCTAGAGTTGTGGATCGATACTACATAATATAAAGGATTTACAATTAGCTGAACTAAAACAAAGTATATGGAATGCATTTATAGCAAGGAGAAGAGTAGTAGTGAAGCACCAGTAAAGATTGATAACCAAAAAGTTCCAATAAAAAGACTACTTTCAATACTTGAGATTGACGATTCATGAGAGCAAAGAGATTGAGAGGGACGTTACCCACAAAATCCAAGCAAGTTTGAACAATAGAGATGTGCCTCTGGAGTTTTGTATGATTGGCAATGCCACTCAAACTATAAGAAAAATTCTATATGATGGTTGTAATGCGAACCATGCTCTATCAAGGAACAACATATACATAGAGATGAGCGTAGCTCAAATGAGGATACTCAGATGGATAAGTGAAAAGAAATGAAAGGATAAAATAAAAATGAAAACATTCGAGGAAACTTGAGAGTAGCACCTACAGATAACAAGATCTGACAAGGTATTGCAAGAGACTGTGCACTATAAACCCTTGGTGGTCCGCTCCTTCCCAGGACCCTATATACGTGGGAGCTACATGCACCGGGCTGCCACTTTTTTCTTTACTTGTCCAATGGATGCCAAAAAACGACACTGGTTACAAGTGAGTTGACCCAAGTCGAAGGTCTAAAAGGGGCAAGGAAAGGCCCAAGAGGATGTGGATAGAAGTGGTGAAAAAAATATTTAAAAACTTTTGACTAAATGAAGCAATGACACTTGACAGAGGGGAATGAAGAAACAAGATTCGTTTAGCCAACCCCTAATCAAGATAAGGCCTTGATGATGATGACGATGTTGATGACATGTTTTTGTGCATTTTTCACTACTTGAAAGTATCATAGGTGACCATGACACTAGATTTCTCAGCAAGTTTTGGAATTTGTTTTGGGAATTGTTGGAAACGAGGTTAAAGAGGTCTATTGCATTTCATCCATAAACAGATGGACAAACGTAATGAACAGCATCATGGTTCATGTGTTAAGAGAATTTACTCATCAACGGCCAGAGAGTTGAGATGAATATTTACTATATGTGCAATAATAGGGCTATTCACTCATCAACTCAATTGTCACCTTTTGAGACATGTTATGGCTTTCTTCCACAATTGCCATTTGATACTCTCTTCACAATAAAATAGGTAGAAACAAATAATCGAGACAATGCTCTCAAATTTATTCAAAGAAATCAGCTTATCCATCAACAAGTTGAAGACAAATTATAGCAAGCTCAAAGGTGCTACAAAGAGCACAATGACAAGCATCATGTTGAACACCGCTTCCAAGTTGGAGATATGAAGGGGTTACATAAGAAGTTGAAGCCTATTCAATATGGTCCATTTAAGAATTTTGATAAATATGGTGATAATGCTTTCAACTTCACAATAAAAGAGGTAGAAACAAATGATCGAGACAATGCTCTCAAATTTATTCAAAGAATTCAGCTTATCCATCAACAAGTTGAAGACAAATTACAACAAGCTCAAAGGTGCTATAAAAGAGCACAATGACAAGCATCATGTTGAACACCGCTTCCAAGTTGGAGATAGGAAGGGGTTACATAAGATGTTGAAGCCTATTCAATATGGTCCATTTAAGAATTTTGATAAATATGGTGATAATGCTTTCAAGCATATGTATTGAGAGATGTATACTATTGTGAATGTGGAAAACTTGTGCTTGTTTGAGCCACCTTTATTGGATATGAGAGAGAGGATACCACCATGTTACCTACAATGTATGATTTAGGGCCTAATAAAATAATTAAAGAAAGCCTTGTTCTTAATCAATAAACTCAAATGACAAGAAATGAGGAAAAAAAATTCTCACTTGATTGGTGCAGCTTTTGAGGCACCAAAAGCCTCCTAAAGAGGGAGGTTTGATCTAAAATTAAGTTTAAAGAATAAAATAAAGATGTGACTTTCATGCCACATCAGCATTGTTGTCATGGCAATATTTGCCACATCAGCAGCCCTACTTGAAAGTTGAAAATTTTTATAGTTTTTTCCTTTGACTGGTTCAGGATGGTTTAATTATGTGGATATTTCTTAAAGAAAAAATAACACTTGGCATCTTAGAGGTAGTTATTTTCTACCACATAACTGTCTAGTTGGCTGCCATATAGGTTTCGGGCGTTATTTTCAGCAAATTGTTTCTCTTCAATTTTGAGAGCAAAGGAAGAAGAATAAGAGGGGAAAATGAAGATGGAATTGCGAGTATTGAGGGTTTTAATACTGGAAGTAAGTACCCTACTCATTCCTTGTCATTGTACTCAGCCTTCTTATACTGGAATCTTGTGTCAAGATTTGGACGTGGATGTTTCCCTCATTTGGGGTTTTAGCACTTAAAAATAACTGTTTTCTCTTGTGTTTTGTTATGGTTTACTTCTGATCTATTATCACATTTCCTTGTACACATATATAATTAGTTTTGGGTTTGATATTTGGGTATAAAAGTATAGAAAAACACACCATTTCGGACCACTGACAGACTACAACTTTTTGTACACCCAACATGGTGAATGGCTTAGATCTTTCAAAAATTCACCATGCATATCAAAAGGGGTATCAACTTCTTTGGCATCAAAAGGGGTATCAGCTTCTTCGGACACTCTAGAGTGTCTTTCTCCTACCAGGACCTTGATTTTAATATTTGAATAGTTAAATTAGCAGTCACTTCAATTATATGATTCCCTGATGCTTATAACTATTCTGAACCTAAAAAATGTGTAACTGTACCCAATTCCTCAATGTTTTAAGTTCATTGTACTCTTGAGAACAAGAAAAGCAATGCCATTTTATTGTTTAATAGTTCACAAACATCTGAGTACTACGATTTGATTCTCAGGTAACAGTCACAAGTACCAAGTAGATCCGAATTTGCTGTCTCCATGATGACCATTGAAATTACAACTATAAAAAAAATACATATCAAAGTTCTACTGAAAAAGAAAAATAAAATCAAAAGGATTT
The DNA here is from genome assembly GCA_035236585.1 of Warburgia ugandensis. Lineage (NCBI taxonomy): Eukaryota > Viridiplantae > Streptophyta > Magnoliopsida > Canellales > Canellaceae > Warburgia > Warburgia ugandensis. The sequence goes on along the minus strand of CP141133.1, from coordinate 30,082,831 downwards.
TAAAGAATTTCTGCCAGTAAATTTTAGGTGAGATCTACACCTCTCAAGCACCACTGAAACATCCAAAAGAAGGCGGCAGCCAACAGAAGCCAGAGTGGGGTAAAGGGACAAACAGGCAGGAGCAAAGTGCTTGATCAGCCAGAACATCTAATGATCTTGATATTCTGAATCAAGAGTAGCAAGTTAACCGTTTAAATTTACCACTGGCTCCCTAAGTTAATTACTGACCTACCCTGGTCAACCAGATTTTCGTCCAACCAAGTCTGCAAACCACATAAATCATTGACTTCATTGTACAGACTATGTTTGTCAAGTAAGACTTTCAATACCCGTAATGGGTGAAACAACATTTAGGCACAAAAGAACCCATGTCATTCCATGCAATTGCAAGACAAACTCCAAAACAAAAAAGTCCAAAAATACTCCATAATTTAAAAGCATAAATTTCAAGTCCGTTTGTCTCACTGGACAAAATCCCTTCCTCAAGGACAGAGGATGCAATTTAAAAGATGTATCAGAGAACAACAGACATTCACAGAGTGCCTCAGTTCATACCAAGTATTGCCGCCTCAAGAACTGCTTAAGTAGACAGCCATTGAAACACCGTCGAATGGACCGAATGTACATGCTACCTATTATGTAATTCGCACGATGTGCAGATCAAAAGTGAACACTACAGATAAACATTAACCACGATATAGAAGCAGTTAGCATTTTATTCATTTGATACTTTGAGACAAACATTAACCACAATATAGAGCCTGCAATAATCGAATTACTGATCAGATAATTCGAGCAATGAACTTCATGTGTACGGTGAAATAATACATGAATAATAAATCACATCCACACACTAGGAAAAGAATCAGAACTCGATTCGGAACTTCATATTGCCAGAAAAATAGTGACAAATCCATACTCACTTTGGTACCAAAAGGACCCACAGGAGGATCCATATCAAACCGTTTTCTTCCCTACAATAGAACCACAGGACAAATTAAGATTCATTTTATTATCTAAAGTTAGCTCCTCCTTCAAAATCAAAAACCCAGAAACAAACCTCGAGCTCAGCCTCCAGCTCCTCTCGTTCATGCCCTGTCGCAATCGGCATTATATCTTCCGCTCTCTTCTTCCCCTTGGACATTATATTCTCTGCCAAGCAATAACCCGGATCAGAAGCAAAACCCTAGAAATGTAGAGGCAAAAGAGATCAGGAAGTTGGGTTTCAGAGACAAAGATCTTTTTACCGGCATCAGATGTTGCCTGATGGGAGAACAACGGAGGTGTTTTCTGGAACGGTGACGGCGCCAGCGATGAGGAATGAAGGGACGAAGAGGCGGAAGCTAAGGCTCGGTTCCTGAGAGAATCTCCACCGTTACATCTGCCGAGAACCGATGATCTCCATGGGACTCGGGTTTGGAGCTGAGCAGAACCCCTTCTCCACATATCGTCAGGAAAATGAAAATTCTCAGGCCGCCACTACAGAGAATTCCTTTCTTTCTCCTGTCTCTCTGTAGAAATGTCTTTCTCGCAGTGTCAGCAGACAAAAATACAATTGCAAACCTCATTGTTATACTGATCGGCACCAGTTCCTTGGCCACGTCCGCACGTGCTACGAGGTGGCTATTCTCCGTATGAGATTAAAGGTCAATCTTCACCGTCCATCGTGTTAGCAGTCCCCTGATTATACCCACCAGCTCAGGGTGAGATAGAGGCGGGAAAGCCGGACCCGTATAAGTCCGGTCAAGGGTGCCAATTTCAGCAGGGACCAATAGAAAATGCGATACAATTTTGGTATGAAACATTGAAACCCTAAGTGCCTAAACCCATTTCTAATATTGTTGGGTGTCGACTGGTCGCTGCGCTTATTCACCAAGTACCCTATCCTCTTCCTCTCCGAATCTCTCCGCATCATCACCCATTCTCACCGGAAATCCTTCATTCTCCGACGATCTTCACCAGCGAGGTCGAATTTTTTGGCCTTCGATAGTTGAAGAAAGAAACTGTAGCTGTTCCCATAGCTCACCGTCCATGCCTTGTCCAAAAATCTTGTCTCACATCCGGATAAGACGAATCACTGTCGGAGAAGACGACCGGAGGTTGGTTTGCTATAATTTTTGGGTTTTTTGACGGATTGAGCTACTGGGTATTGAGGATTAGACCTGAAAGAGGATGATGTGTATTTTTCGGGTGAAAGCCGTCCTCTCTTTTTTTCCCTTCTGTTACAGTCAGAGTCCTTGTTCATTGGCTGCGCCATTTTTTCTTTAAACCTTCGATGTCTTTGGTAAAGGTCGCTCAATCATGTTATTGCAATTTTGTGACAGATCATTGATAGATTTGATCTTTTACAAGTTGTGGTTCTTGCTTAAGAGTAACAGCTATGTATATCATCTTGGATTTAGTTTCTAAAGTTAGAAATGAGCACTGTTTTCGGTTTTTATTGTCTTTTATCTATTGACAAATCAGTGTTTCAAATTAATGGCATAAACGAACTTAAGAACACTGAAAAAAGATACTGCTAATTAGAGATTTTTAAACATTTCACGACCAGGGAAAAAATATTCAAGATTTCCATAATATACTGAGACGTTAATTCGCAGTAATGGTATTTGCTGTTTCCGTATTGTCCACCAAAATCATCAAAGGAATTACAGTCCCGCACCAGAGCAAGGGATGTAAATATGCGCTTTCAATAATATTCAAGCACGTGATATCAAATTCTAATGGATCGATAATATGTCATGCTATTTTCTTGCATTCTCACCACTCGAGCTTCACAAAAGAGGCTGGCGGACCTTTTTTCTTTTCCTAAGAATTGAACCAGTGCGAGACTTGAATCGCTCAAATTATAGATATTAACAGATGGTTCACGATGAAAATACCATCGCACAAAAGAAGTCTCTCAACATCGAGTATATTCATCTGTGGTAAACAATCATGTGTGGATACAACACTCGTATTCACAAGTACCTACAAGGTTATCACCAACATCATCTGCAATGTTCCAATGCTCATTTAACCAATGGAAGCAATTGCAACCATTGCCATATCCAACTGATTAGGTTTCGGCATCTTGGAAATCATTGCAGCAGGTATTTGTAATGATGGATTTCTTTTTGTATCTGGTGTCACAAGAATATCGCAGTTCGTGTATCTTCTCATTCCTTGACTTGTTTGTTAGAGGCATGTTCAACTATTGAAATGTTCAAAATTTATCTCAAGGGAAGTTATTGGAAAACTACCTTGGAGGTGGGTTTAGAATGGGTTAATTTTGTCTATTAGTTGTGCATATTTGATGGTGATTGTTAAGGAGGCAAGTGAAGTAAGACCTGAAGATGAAGAATAAATACCAAAAAGCGGTAAATAGTGGAGATTCTTTGTGAACTTCAGCTTGATTGTTTACTGTCTTGACTATCATAAGAAGTTGTAGTAGTGAAGGACATCGAAGTGGGAGCGACTTGGTGGCACCATTCAGGAGTACCGAACTAAAGTCGAATAAATCAAACTTGGCTGCTAGTTTACCCTTACGATGGTCTAAGAAACCAGTCTTAGTAAGCAAAGGAAAAAATAAAAGAAAAAGAAAATTTAATCCAATTATTTTAGCATCCAAGTTATGTGGAGAACTGCTTGCCAAGGATAATAATCAATGATACATATGTTCAAAAAGAATAAATCAACGCTGCCCAAGTGCGTAAATAGCTACCGGGAAGAGAGTATGACTAAATCGCTTCCTTGATTAAAGGAATTAGGCGCTTTCAAAGCCGCATGGAAAATCTATATATCGATCCATACTGTTAAAGTTGCATGTCATCAATAGAGACCTTTGAGATCTTGGTCCCATCCAAATGGATAATTCATATGAAAGATGTGGTTGCAACAAAAATCAATGGTCTGCATTTTGATGTCATGTCACATATAAATAAGGCCTCATTGATCAACGGTTCAGAAGTATCCCAGAAAAAACATCAATGGGACATGCCATTCATCAGCTATTAAGTTAAAGTATACAACCACGGCAACATGCAAATTAGGCACCAAAAGGTACCTGGATTGCTCAAGAAAGCAAGTGACTATTTCCTTAACATTTTTGTTGGGAAATTTAAGTCTGTTTTTGTAGATTTTGTTAGTATTGTAACATTCACCCACAATATAGTTTACAATGCATGGGTGATTCTCAACCCATCTAAATGTAGCATTAGACACACACACAGCATGGGGTTGTCTACAAACTTTGTTGTTGTTCTTGTTTTAAAAAGAATACTGCAAGCTCATAGGTCTATTGAGGTATAAATGCAAATACAGGGTGATCCCATGATAGTTCAATTTGAACTTAGAAATATTAATCAAAATTTAAATTAAATTATTCTAAGAAGGCCAAGCAATGTGAAACAAATGAAAGACCAAGTTAAATATGAAATATATTAAAAGATATAATTTCACCAAATTATGAAATCTAGAGATTCGAAATCTACCACATCACTAATTATGAGCATTCATATATGTGTCATATATTTAATTTTTCACGTGTTAATATAACATGAATAAAATATTAACATGAAAGATGTGTGCATTAGAAGTCCTAATTTAACCGATTGGGGCTCAATTCAAATATTTTGCATAGCTTAATCGGTATATGTCAAAGCATAGCTTGTATTTTTTTATGATCATAAACCATCTAAGAATCCATAATTCATTATTCAAACATCAAGCTAAATAACACTATAATCAGTCCCTAAAGTATGAAAAGTACATCATAATCTTCACGAAAAAAGTACTAATTATGTATGTTAAACTATATTGCAAACTATAAAGATTGATAATTTATTCTTTTATCTAATTATAACTCATACATGAATGGTATTACTAATTTAATGTGGTTTCATCCTCGCCCTACATGAAAATTTTAGCTACTCATGATTATTGAAAAAATGTCCCAAAATTTTGATGAAAAATGTCCTAAGAATTAATGAAATTCTAGAATAGAACTCTCACGAAAGAAACTAAATAAACTCATCTCAAAACTATAGTAAAGTAACTCTTGAACTAAGCTAAAATAAATTAAATGAAAAGTGCTAAAATATAAAATTAAATCTACTTCTAAAACTGTAACATCTTGGATTTTTATAATACTTTTTCACAAAATTATTTTACAATTGGAGGGCCCTGAATTTGGAAAACTATTTAGAAAACAAATAGCAAAAAACACTTTTCATGAGAAGACTTTTAAAATAGGGATTTTTAGAGAAATGAGCACTATATTTTTTATCAAAAATTTGACAAAGTCTCCTCTATTTTTTAGACTTATGCATTTTACACATGCTATGCAACATCCCTAATAAACACAGTTTAAATCAAATAAATAATAAAGGAGACTCCGTCTCCATCCATTCATCTGAAATACAATATTTAAACATATATAAAAATCAAGTTTTTAACTGAAATAAAAGAGGAGTTCAAGACTAGGATCAATCCAGTCACAACTACACAACTAGTATTTCTAATTTACATATCCACATATCCATAAAACCAAGTCATAATAAATCAAAGTATTACATCAGTTCACAAATTTATCAACTATGTTGTAAACCTATTTGAAATACCTTCTATATCCTTCTCTTGAGGTCCTAGCATAGTCTTCTGCTCCTTTATCTTATTTCTTTAAACTTGAGACATTGTAAATAATTTACAATATCTCAACAAGTTTGCATTTGTGTAGGTAGTTTCATCATCGAATATGGAAGTTCATACAATTTTTAAATCCAAAAGAATAATCATATGTTATGTAGTTCTATAAAACATGATGCATAATGAGCAGCATAATAAAATTCTAAAATCTCAATTATACTTTTCAAATCAATGTCATGCCAAATCATTTTAGTTTATCAATTTTAATATTCATGCATGTTGTTTTAAAGATAATAATAACCTCTATAAGGTACTTTATAAGAAATGAATAATCACCACAACTCATGTCATGCATCATCTCATAAATATACTCATCCAAACTAGATAATAAATCATCATAAAAAATGGATGGGAAGCATTTAAATCATAAAATGCTTAAATACAATCAATGTATCTTAGTATAGTGAGTGTAAAATCACTTGAAATTTAGCTATTTGCCATTGGTCGTGAGTACTCATTATAGACCTAAAGTCTCAGGGTGCCGCTCACTTCTAATATTAATGTGCTTCACACATACAAGTCTCACAACTCAAAAATAATGGACCCTTTATGCAGCAGACAAGACTATGTCAAATCCAAACTACTCGTCGATACCAAAACAGGTAGTGAATCACACCATGTGCATGGGAGACACAGGTGTTGGCCATGACTTGCCTATGTCATCATAACCTAATTTGCCCTATTGCAGCCAAGTATCAAATTTATAGAGTTTTGAAGGGGAGATGATTAATCCTCAACCCTCCTAGCACGGCGTTCATTGGGCCACCATATGCCATACATAACATAATAATAGGCATTATCACATACCAATATAATTTATAAAACCATGGAAATCCATGCACTAGTAAAATCATGCAAATCGAGTATCATGATACAATATAACCATGTAAAGCAACCCTTACAAGGGTAGAATTTGGGGATTCCACACTCCTTGATATTTCATAAATCATGAAATCCATGTATTTTCAAACACATTTTCATGTAGCACGTTTTTAATAGTATAATAAATCAACATGACATTTCATAACTACTATTTTGCATGAAATACAAGTAGGCTCAACTATATAAAATTGGATTTCTCATAAGTTTCTAATTTCAGACATGATGAAATGGTTGTCAATAGTTTTTCATGTTTTAATACCTACCTCTTTGGCAATTTCTCACAAGTTCTTCCCTTTAACTTTAGATGTAAACTTAACTCCAATTTAGTCAAATTACGCCTGAATTTGTATAATGGATAAAAGGTACATTTTATACATACACGTATTCTTAAATCTTATATGTAATCATGATCTAATGATCCAGGTCTTCAACCCATTAAATTTTTAGATCCATTATTGATCTTAACTGAATTTTACATGGCTTATCACTAATCAACCACCAAAATGACAATCTTAGCCATTTAGGCTGTTGATATGCATTTCCAACCATGGATTATTGTTAAGTGTTCAATTTTGGTCAAAATACCCCTAATTTAGGGTTCAATTAGATCATCTAACCATTCAAATTTGCAAAAATTAACTTGATTTTGAATTTAACTTCAATTGACCGTTCAAACTTTAATTTGTCAAAATCAACGGTCAGATGATCATTAGAGTTCATTAAATGACTAATGTACGGTTCAAATGATTCTAATTTAGTCTTTTCTTTTGTAGATCAACCAAAGGATGCACGGATGACTAAGAACAAAAGTTAACAGTGCTGATCATCTTAAAGAGGATTGAATGGACCAGATCACCCATAAAGATGGATGGAATAGAAATCATGGACAAAATGGAAATAACATGGAGAAGGTAATTTGAAGGAGTTTCCAAAAGGAGTACTCAAATTAGCAAGGAGCAAAAGGCAACCCCTTCCCCCACTTCTTTCCTTCCTTTTTTTTTCCCTTCTTTCCTTCCTTTTCTCTTTTCTTTCTTTCCTTTTCTTTCTTTCCTTCCTTATTTCTTATCTTTCCTTTCCACTTTACGCTCATGCTTTTTCTCTTCTCCCCCTATTCCCATTATCTATTTCTATTCTATTCTCTCATCTTCCTCTCACCACCTTCCTCCTCTCCATTCTCTCTTTCACGTCTCTCTCCCTGCTCTTTCTTTCCTTTCCCCTCTCCTCCTTCCTCCTCTCCTTCCCTTTCTCTCCATCCCTCCCAACCTTCTCTTTCTGGTTCCCTTTTTCTGGCCACCCTTTTTCTGGCCACCAACTTCCAGACTGAATCGTGGGAGACTTCCTCTTCTTCTCCTTTGGCCAGTTCATTCTATTCTTCTTTCTATCATTCCCTCTCTCACACCATTCCTTCCTCTCACCCTTCTCTCTTAACTCTCTCCCTCGTTTCTCTCGTGCTTTGCCCCTCTACTTCTCTCTCTCTGCACCATCAACCCCCCCCCCCGACGTTCCCTTCTCCTTCTCCTCCAGGCGTCATCTACCTCTGCCCAAACCAGCATCTCACCGCACAGCCCAGAACACACTTCTCTCCTTCTCTACTCTCTTTACCAAGTTCTAACTCTCTCTCTTTTCTCTCCTTCCCCTTGTTATGTCCGCCCAACCCAAGAGCCACAGCCCCTTCTCCTTATCATCTTTCTCTCTCCCTTCTCCTCCTCTTTCTCCCCATCTCTCTTTCCCACGCCTATCTCTCCCTCCTTTTTCTTCTCTACTGCATCACCCCCTTCCTCTTACCTCCCTTCACCTCTTCTTTTTCTCTATCTCTCTCCCTTGTTCTCTCTTCCCATCAAGCACTGACTCTCTCTCCAACTCCAGCGTCCAGCTAGGTTGGCCCAGGCGTCGTCTTCACTGGCCCAAAATTCATTCTCTTTCCCCCCTTCGGTTGTGAACCCAGAACCTCCACGCAACCAGGCGTCTTCTGCTCAACCAACTGCCCCAATACTTCTTCTCCAGCTTTTCTACGCCTACGAATGTCCTGGGGAAGGAAACCCGAAATGGGTTTTTCCTCCCGCGCCTTTTTTCTTCCCTCTCCTCCTTCCTCTTTCCTTCTTCTTCTTCCTTCTCCTCCTTCTTCCCCACCTTCTTCATCAGGTGTTCATCTGGTTTTTTTTTTCTTTAAAACCCGATTTTAACCAAAATTCCATTTTTACCCCTTCTCTTTAAAAGAAATTGCAATTCTGTTCTTTTTCGCTAATTCCATCTGTGTCCCCAGTTTATTTACATCTGTGTCCCATTTTATTCACGTTCTGTTTTTGTAACACCCGAGCAGTTTACGCTATTTTTGACATTCTATAAGAAATGAACTGTGTTAAATGTTTTACTTTATTTAAAATAGTAAACAAAGGAATTTGTGAGGAAACTTGGTACCATTAGATTCTACTCGAAAAATGGAATCCAACGCCTCAAAGAACGCCGAAAACGAAGTTCATATGAAGAAGTTACGGTCGTTTAAAGATCATGGGTATTTTTGTAAATTAAACAGAAAACAAAAAAGAACGAAAAACGCAGGGGGCCATTTTGATAACGGCACCCTTTGTCGTCTTCCACCTCCAGATTTCTCCAGAAACCCTTTTCTCCCGATTTCTCCAGAACACACCAGGAGAAATGGCTACACCGCCATTGAGGGGCACCGCCTTCTCCCCTCTATAAAAGCCCCATCTCCCCCCTCACGAAAACACGGTTTTTCAGCGATTTTGGGACTATGGTTTCTGAAAAAAATTGGAAACCCATCTCAACCCAGTTCCCTCTGCGTTTTCCGGCAATGGCCCGGCCCGAGTCAGACTGGCCATTCCCGTCTCCCCATTTCCCCTCTTCTCCTTTCCGGTATGGCATTGGGGTTTTCCCCTTCATGGGTTCCGGACAACGCAGATTTTTGGCAGAGGGAAACACACCACCGGCGAAGGGCTTCCCCAGGTAAGCCATTCTCCTTTCCTTTTCATTTTTTTTCCTCCTTTCAGGCCAAATCCATGTTAGATCTAGCGTTTTCAGCCGTTTTCCAACCAGATTTCCTGGCCGGAAAACACTCCAAGCCGGTTCCAGCTGGCCCTGCACGAACAAGGCGTCCCAGGGACGCCATGCTCCACGTACGCCTGGGACAGGGTGCCTGGGATGGGTTCTGGACATACGACAGTGCATACACTGTCCCAGGTGCGGCCTTCGGGTGAGCGCGCGACATGAGGCACGGGTCCTGGCTCGACCAGGATGCACGGGGTGCCCTGGGAGCTGAGACGCGTCATGCTACAAGGTGCGTCCGTGCGATGATGCGCGTCATAGTGCGTCACTTAAGCATGCATGTGCGTGTGCAAAACGCGGTCCCTGGCACGACCTTTGGGCACGCACGCACGTGAGGCGGTCGCTATTCAACTAGGATGCATGGGTGTCCTGGGAACTGGGGCACGCAAACCTAACGAGACTATAAGGATAGGATTAGAGGACAATTTACAGAGTTAACCATGGAATAGTAGATCCACATCATAGGATCTAGCCTGACAATGAATTAGGCAAGGACCATGGACCCTAAAATGCAGATCTAGCAATCTAATGTCTAAATATATTGAAATTGATAAGGACTCTTTGTATCCATTCATACCCAAGAGTTTATAAATGAGACCCAAGGATGGGTTGAGTGATAAAGGACGCGACTCCAAGAGACTTCGAGGTAGGTGCTCTATCGCTACTAGACTTTTTAAAAGAGCCATGATTGTTTTGAGAATGCATGTTTTAAGTATAAGTATATGACTTGTTTAGCATGACTTAATTCAGCTTACATATGATAAATACACTATGCATAGACATGTTTTGCAAACAATTGCATATATTGCATGATTTGTGAGCATTGAGTTATTGAAAAATTGCATGTCCTTAAGGGTTACCAAAAGACACTAGAGTGCCCAAAAGACGCTGGGTAGGCAGTTGTGAGGGACCCAAAGAGGATAGGTTTTGACAAAGAGGTTTTCGCTTGTTTGATCTTATATGATTTGGGCTAAGAAGCTCGTGGGCGTTATGCCGAGAGGTCTGAGTTGGCCTCCAGCCTCTACCACTATTAGGTGGAATGGGTACCACGCCCAAAAAGGGCAATGTCCCTACGTCGACTGCATGTGGTACAGGGGGCTACCACTGGTGTCACGGCACTGGGTCGATGTGTCATATGCCCCGTGGAGGGTATGACCGAGTGTCCTCAGGTACCCGGGGACCACACGGTAGCGAGGTCGTGGGCATAGTTGGGCCCTATGGTTTCGTGGACTTACTTGCATTGCATATGGCATGACATGAGGTTGGTCGACCATACCATACCAGATATCCATGAGTTGGATTCAGTTGAGCATCTTATGCATATCATTATGTTTATGATATATGATACTTTCGACTTGGATTATGCTATTTCTTTAAGTTGTCAGTATTCCAATTCGACGGTGGTTTTTAATATCGATATTGACCATGATTGTTCGAACATGCACATATTTTAAAGAGCATATGACTTTAAACATAGCATGCATTGTAAAACTAGTAGTGATAGACTCCTACTGAGTATAGTATATACTCATCCTATCCTTAACATTTTTCAGGATAGTTCCATCCACGAGTAGAGGACACCTATGTTAGTGCTACAAGCAAAGTAAATCAATAGGAGACAATTATACATGTAAGTAAATACTCTACCCTTTGGACATGTATTTGTATTTATTTACAGTTGGATTGTGTCTTTGTATTTGGATAGACACAGGGAAAAACATTTATGATTTCTGAAGTTTTTCAAAAACTACTTTGATTGTTGTGAAAGCAAATGACACTCGGGGTTTTCAAAATGAGTTTAAAAACTAAAGATTTTCCGCTACATTGCATGGTTTTCATAAAAATGGTTTTCAAATAGGGATGCATCTCGCCTTAGGAATTAGATATTGCATTTAAAAATGCATGGGAAAACTCGGGTCATCACAGTTTTATCTACGTTTTTCTTATCTAGGAACTGTCCAATCTGAAACAGATCATTTAAAGCTTAACTCAATCAACGGGTTAGCCTTAATCAAACCAAATCTTCAATTTCTCATTCGTTTCTTATTGGATTTCAAATAAATTTTACAGAGTCATTCTTAGGAAATCCCTGGATATAATCAACGTCTCTGATCTTCTATCTGAAATCCATCAATCAATCTAAACTGTCCAAATATTGAAATCACAAGTTAGCCCAGATCTTGACCATTTTGAAGAATCTGTCAAATCCGACCGGTGGATCACTAATCAAGAACGTGTTGAAGATATCTGTAAAGGCAGATCAACTTTTAGAATACCATAATTGAATATTTTGATAAAGATTGATCTAGGGAAGTAGTTTTTTCTTGTTATTTGATTTTATTTGTTTTATTTCGGAACTAGAAATTCTGTATTTTTGAGAAGTTGATTAGATCTAAACATTGATTCTCATTTCAATAATTCCAGTAATTTTGAGTGATTTCTTTTTAATTTTACATAATTAAATTTTATTGAAATTCCTACTTTGTAAATCAAGTCCTCGTGAGATCAACCCGTACTTGCATAAGCTACACTCAATAGTCCGTACACTTGTGGTTAAACATCAACAATTATCGATCCATCATTCACCATGGTACTCATATAGGAGTTGTTGCTTACCATACAACGGTTCATATCAATCATAAACCATCCACATTCCACTAGTCATAAAACTACATAGGTGAGATATGTTCAGATCAATCTCAGATATGCCATCCATTCTCCAAGTCAGTGATCTAACAATTTAGATTTATATTACAAATTAGATTACTCTATTGGTGGATGATCTAAGTATAAAGAATCGAATCCAACAGTTTACAGTTGTCTAACCTAATATTTCAAGGTTTGATCCAATACTCAAAGTGTTCTAAGCTTAAAGTCATGATCAGAAAATCAAAAGTTCTTATCTAATGATTTCGTTCATGATCCATGTATTTTGAATGATCAGACTAGTTTGTTAAGGATAAAGATCAATGATTAGAAACTTTGCAAGTTAATGAAGTTTTAATCACTGACTAAATTGTGTGTATAGTGATAGATCAATGGTTCTCATTTCATCTGTCATATTTTTTGTAAGTTTGACCTTAAACTTATTTGATTTTTCATGGAAATATAGTGCTTTTTATCTAATTAATATGAAGATTATCAAGGACGGTTTGGATCACACAAACTTTTAGTTTTCCAATCTATCCTTGATCTGAACAATAAGTTTTTTCGATGATCAACACTCTGATCATAAAAATTTTCAAAGTATCTTTACTAATTGAAGGTCAAGGAATACAATGGTGACATCTAATCACTAATCAGACATCGTTAGGTCCCTATTCCTTTACTGTCCAATTAGATGACTAAGATCATTTGATCAATCCCAGATTTTACATTTTATGGCATATCTTACTTAATTCAATGTTTAGGAATTCATCTATGGCATCTAATCTAATCAGATGTCACAGGACCCTGTTTGAATAGTGACATATTGAACATCCTAGATCATCTTATCTATTTCACTTCTGGATCATTGAAATTTTGATTTATTATATCTGTTTAGGATTGGGAAACCTACTTGTAGCATTTGATCATCGATCAGGCATTCCTAAATGCTATTTACTCAATAACTGGTCAAGTGACAGAGATAGTCCGATCAGTTTCAAGCTTAGATCGACAATCTCAGACAAATAGTAGTTATATTAGGTAAGCTTTTACCAATTTTGAATCATTGATTAGGAAATCAATAACTAGATTATCATTAAAACCTAAATCTAGCATGAAATCATACAGATCTAGCTAATCAAAGGTTGGGTTTTAGTGATCGTATGTGACGACCAGGGTGTTCACATGCATTTTTAAATACAATAACTAATTGCTAAGGTTGGATCAATCCCTATTTGAAAACATTTTAAGAAAACAAGGCAATGCAACAGAAAAATCTTTTATTTTAAATTCATTTTGAAAACCTCGAGTGTCATTTGCTTTCGAGATGAGTAAAGCAGTTTTAAAAATTTTAGAAATCATAAATGTCTTCCCAGGTCTATCCAGTCACAGCTCACAACCCAACTATAAAGAAGTACAGATATATGTCCAAAAAGTAGAGTGTTTACTTACGTTCATGCTTGTCTTCTCTTCATTCACTTGATCGTAGCACTAACATGTTCTGATGCTTCTTCTATTTATGTGTGGAGCTAATCTTTAAAAATAATATATTAGGGTGAGTATTTCTCATACTCAGTTGGTGATCTGATACTACTATTTTGAAAACACGGCAGGCAACATGCACAATTCAAAGGGCTTCTTCATGTAAAACGTTAGTGATTCCATTTTGTGTAAACATGCATATTTATGCATAAAACGTAAGCTCATTGATGCAATTTCAATCATGGAATCCCTATGCAAATCACGTCATCTAAATATGAATAAAATTATAAAATAGAAATCAATAAATCCAGGTAATAAGATCTCGGCAATACATCAAGCCAACGAGTAAAATATAAAAATCATGAAACTCTTAAAATAATCATCATTCAAAGCAGATGCTGGCATCACTACAAATATCAGGCACATGGTCTTTTGGTTTTGCTTCCATCGCAGGCTGCCTCATTCGGTGATTTGCCCACTTGGAACTCAAGCCGATGGGTTGATAACCATATCAAACCGACTGGTCACGAGTACTCGTATACGACCATCTCAATGTTATATGCTTCTCAATACAACTAAAATCATAGGGCCAACTATGCTCATGACCAGAACACCTCTGTATCATGTGTCTCCGATATCTAGAGACCTGTCCACCATAGCCTCCACGGTGACTATGGATATGTCCCTGAAAGGGTGTCACGACACCTCCAATGGTCGTCCCTATTTACCACAGCAGTCAGGGAAGGGACAATGCCGTTTTTGCAGCTATAGCATCCACCTTTTTGGTGATAGAGGCCAAGAGGCCAACCTCGTACATCACAACCCCTCAGCATAGTGCCCACTAGGCTCAATAGGCCAAAAAGCATATACAAATAAATCCAAATCTCAATCATTGAAATCATGCAATTTATGCATTTGTTTTCAAAACATGCTAGCAATGCATAAAATCTACTCATGCTAGTATCGTATTCAATGCCATAAATCCGCAAGCTCATATAAAACATTGTGTCCCAAAAGCATACTCAATACAATGACAAATGCAAGTGCCTCAAGGACATAAATCATGAAGACAAGTCTGCATACTCGTAAAATAACATCATGTCTCAAAACACATACTAAATAACGGCAATAGAAGTAGGTAAATCACTTAGAGTTTGGGATGCATTTGAAAACTAAGTAGTATCAGACTACCTACCTCGATGTTCCTTGAATTGCGTTCTTCATTATTCGACCCTGAGTCCTTTTGTGAAACCCTGGATATTAATTGATAATAAGGATTCAGTCATTTTCGATCCTTTATAAATCATTACTTAGACTTATAGATTAACGGCTAGATCTGCCTTTTAGGATCTATAGGTCCTTGCTTAGCGCGCTTCTAGGCTAGATCTCACATATAGATATAATATTTAATAGTTAGATTGCCTGTCCTGATGCTTAGAATGGGTCTGAAAGGTTAGATCTATATTTCAAGGATGGATATACATAATTTAGGGTTGATCCTGAGCTCTTAATCTCCTAACATCTTTAATGGATCAATTCATAAGATCTAATCATTTTTGACATGGTTGATCTATGAGATTTCTATAGTTTTTGGGTTATAGGCATATAAAATAATCCCTTGATCCTAACTTTTATAGTCTCATTAGGTCCGCATCACCAATACGAACACAACGATTCTTTCGAATCATCGATCGGAGTTATATAGCTTCCTTAATCGCAGTTTTAGTGTCGCTAATCCACGGACGAACCAGATTTGTCTGCATAGGGCCCACGCGCCACGGTTCCCAGGACGTGTGCACGTCCCGGTTGAATCGAGATCGCTTTTGCATGCGTGCGAACGTTCAAATGGCGTGCCAAGGTGCGTCCCTAAGACACTTAGTTCGCGGGTCAATTAAGTGGCTTTCAAATGGCGTCCCGGGTGCGCGTTACATGGTGCGTCCCTGAGACGCCTAGTTCGCGTGGAGCCAGATGGAACCCGGCTTTCCCTGATGCGTTCTCTGGCTGGGAAATGCCAGATCCATCATGGATCTGGCCTGGGGAAGGGGAAAATAAGAGAGGGGGAGAAAACCTTACCTGGGCAGCCAGAGATGGTGCCCTCTTTCCAGTGGTGCGACCTTCTCCACTCTGAAACCCCAAGTTGCCGGAAAACACGAAGAAGAGGAAAAACCCTATTTTTCGAGTGAAACTAGAGGAAGAATGGTGAAAACGTGAAAGGGGAATAGCCAACCTGAAGGAAAGGCCTTGCTGTTGCCAGAATTTATAAGGAAAACTAGATGAGGGTTTTTCGATTTTGCCAAAAACCCTAGCTCCAAGTAACTGGAGATGGAGGAGAAAGGGGATGTGCTCGAGGGAAAAGGGGGAGAGGGCTTTATAGCCTTGCGAAGGCGATGTTGCCCAATGGCGGTGCCGCCATTTTTTTGGCGCCGCCTCACAGAGGCGGTGCTGTAGGCCGGTGGCTGGAGGTTGGGGACGACCAAGGGGGTGTCATTATCAAAATGACCCCCTGCAATTTCAGTCTGTTTTGTTTTTAAGTTCAAATTACCAAACCACCCTCCGTCTTTCAATGCCTATAACTTCTTCATACAAAGTCCATTTTCAGTGTTCTTTGATGGTGTCATTATCAAAATGACCTCCTATTTTTCTTCTTCCTCCCCGTCCTTTCTCCTTCTTCTCCTTTCCTTCCTCTTTCCTTCTTGTCCTTCTTCTTCCTCTTCCTCTCATATTGAGTTTTCTTGTGTGTGTGTGTGTGTGTGTGTGTGTGTGTGTGTGTGTGTGTGTGTGTGTGTGTTGAGTTTGGGAATATTCCATAAGGTCTATTTCGACTTCCTTTAAGGGGAGGGGTGCATATATCAAATCAACCCCCTCCTTAAATAAATTTCTTTTCTCTCTTTTTACTAAAATGTCTTTCATATTAAAAAATTCATAACTTCTACATCCGTTTTTCTGAGTAAAATTTAATTATTTAAGTTTCAAGGGTCAATTAAGTGGCTTTCAAAATGTTAATTCCATAGAACTTAAAAGATGAAATCTTAAATTTGTATTTTATTAAAATTAATTCATAAATAATTTGAAATAGAATTTAAAAATTCTGGTTTATTACAAAATCCTAGAACAAAATGCATAAAATCTATTCTTAACTCGTGACAATAATATGAAGAAAGTAAAACAAAACTACAACAAAACTTCCTGAGATTGAAGATGGATGCCTTTTAGTTCCTTTATGTCTCACACATTACAGATTTATAGCCTCTAAGACCTACTCCAAACTAAGCGAAGCCACAAGAGCTTTATTTTTTCCTTAATGTGTTACTCACCAAAGAGAAGAGAATAGCCTAGCAAGGAACTCTCCCAAATCACCAAAATAAAACAAAAAAAACTTCTAAGGAAGAGAGATGCCTAGCTCTTCTTGTAAAAACCATCTGTGACACCTCGGGTTTTAACAACAATATAATAACAATTTATAAAATAGTTGGGATCCCTGTTTTAAAAACTTTAATTTTTAAAGTGACAAAAAACAAAGCTCTAATAAAAACATGTATTTCAAAATCCCGGGAGTCATACCACCACACAACCACGTATTTAATGGTGAAGTGAAATACCATTTCTATAGAAAATTTGGTAGAATCTCCTCTATATTTTGGACCATTGCACATGACACATGTAATACAAAATAACTTGGTAAACATAATATAAGACATGACATATAGGAGACTTAGTCTCCACACCCATCCATTAGAATGAAATATTATTTTTGACAAAAATGTATACTCCAATAATGGATAAGAAAATCAAGTCATGACAAAATACCCAGGGTCCCTCCATGCAACCATCACATCCAACATGAATTCATATTCTTACATATAAGTAACATTGCAATGTATATTAAAGTACAGTCCATAAACAATAACTAAAGCGAGATCTTGAACAAATCTTGTCATCTCTAAAATGTCTTTAATGCTTCACTGAGAACCATCATTGGTTTTGCTTGCTCTATCAGTGCATCTACCTATTGCAACTCTCTATCTGAGGCATTGCGAACAAAGCAATGCCTCAGCAAGCTATGCTTGTATAGGTGATTCAAATTTGGTCATAAATATGGTAAAATCATATGACACGAAGTATCATAATCATGGTGAAATCTCATAAGATAAATGTATACAAGGCATGTGAAACATCAGACATCCATAATGGATAAATTAGAAATCATGAGCTAAACAAATTGATATCAAACATGAGTGTCCTAGCATGCAAGGCATCAAACACATGGATACACATCTATCACAATAACAAAGTTTGTGTCCATAGAAAATATAATGCATGTAATGATCATGGAATGTCGTGCATAGTCAAACACTATGAGTATCTTGACTACACTCACGGTGATAGTAATGAGTACTCATTCCAAACCTGGGTCCCTCACGTGCAGCCTGCATCAGTCTATTTTTCGATAGAAGCCTGTCAGCCAAAACTACCGGCCCGCCCTCAAATCAATACAAGACTCGGCCTACCCCGCTTCACCGATACAATCCGATCCTAGGTCCCTCATGCGCAGCCCACATTAGTTTATTTCCCGATGGAAGCCTGTTAGCCCACCCTCAAATCGGTACAAGACCCAGCTTACCCCGCTTCACCGATACAATCCAACCATGGGTCCCTCACGTGCAGCCCGCATCAGTCTATTTCCCAATGGAAGCCTATCAGCCAAAACTACCGGCCCGCCATCAAATCGGTACAAGACTCAGCTTACCCCGCTTAACCGATACAATCCGACCCTGGGTCCCTCATGTGCAGCCTACATTAGTTTATTTCCTAATGGAAGCCTGTCAGCCAAAACTACCGGCCCGCCCTTAAATTGGTACAAGACCCAACTTACCCTGCTTCACCCAATGGTCTCAATCAAGGTCCATGATACAATGTAATCCATCACATATCAAAATATGGATAATCATGTAATCAAATGTCACGATATCAAACATGAAGTACTAAACACATTTCAATAAATCACAACAGTGCATAAGACACATGCCACAAGAATTTTAGATAAGTCGCGAATGGTAAAATCAAAAGGAAAATCCTGAATGTGATCACCTACCTAGACAAAGAACCACTCGTTTGTACTCCTCAAGTCTTGATAAGACTCCAGTCTAGCTCAATCGCCTCAATACATGTACCTGGATACACATCACATTCAAGTTACACTTAGAATCCAATTTATCTAACTTGGACTCTTAATTATACAACATTATACTTTTGTTATTCCAATATGTAGTGTTCACAGTAATCTAATGACTCCTAACTCTAAAATCTCAAGGCGGCTCACCCTAAATAGCTAATAATTCTAATCATACTCAATTAGCATACTCATATCATTAAATCATTATTCTTAATTGTATCATTGCATATCTCAGAGCTACTAGGCTCAGATCATCCCAATCTTGGGTAACTTATCATTTAAATCAATTAATCAAGTATTCTGATATCGATTTCATGCTCAAACGTATCTAATGACAGTCAGATCAATCCATCAAATGATTAAGACAGTATTCTTAGATTGTACAAGTCAATCTAAATAACATCCAGTTATATGCTTGGTCGGATCGTCCACCGAATGCCTCAACTGTGCCCAATCATTAGATCTCCATGATGATTTCATTAACTATCCTCACCTGATCGCCCCAGATCACATAACAATTTAGTAATTCTAGTCAATTAATCTATTTAAGATTTCTAAACAATTCGAATAATCAATTTGGATCCAATTTTATACCTGGATCTTTAGTTGATCTTAGCCGTTGATCCATCTCAACTAAATCATCTCCATAAACACTTTAGATCCCAACATTCTTGTATAAATCTATGATCTACCTTTCATGAGAATCACTATGAACTACTTGGATCAGAAAAATGAAGTCAGATCATCACAGATTAGACGATCTAACCTCTGATCAAAAGTCTGGTAAAATTGATGGTCGAATCTTCCTCGATCAATAATTGGGAAGATGGGTATTGTTTCTCACATTGCCAGTATCAAGAGGGTACTCTCAGATCTCTGAGATCCATCCTAGATTGATCAAAATCATGCTTCAAAGTTCAAGGGATAAAAGGGTCACTAAGTCAACTCAGATCATTCCAAAACGAGTCAGGAGCAGGTTGACTCAGCAAGTTAACCCTGCCCTAACTTGTTAAAACAAAGAAAAATAGGGGAAGAGGAGAAACGGTGGCCAGCAATGACTGTGGGGGTGTCATCGGCCGATCCCGAGACTGCCAGTTCAATCACCGCCTGAACCTGACGGGGAAGAGAAGGGGGAAAACCTTGGTCGCGCCGATGGAGGGGAGAGGCGAGCTGCAAGGAGGAAAAAGGGGTAGCCGTGCGGCTAGCTCGTGCACACACTAGTGTACTGGGCTAGCTATACTAGCCGAAGCATGACAAAGAGAGGAGAGGGGAGAGGGAGATGAATGTTGGGGGTGATCATGCCCCTATTTGTCACCAATGAACAGGGGGAAGGGTGGCATATGGGTGGCCAGCTGCTTGAGGAGAAACCCTATTTGGGTTTCCTTCCGTGTCAGAAAAACGAGATTTACCTCACTACGCTTCACCAAAAAGGGAAAGGAAGATGACCTGGGCCTCCCTACATCATTGGTAGAAAAACCCAACTAGGGTTCCGGTGATGGGGTTTCTTAGGGAGAGGAATCAAGTGTCGGGTATTGCCGGAGAAGGGGAAAAAGGCATTAGGAATGGGGACTTACAGGGACAGGGGAAAAAACTCGGGTCACGTGGCTGGGAGGAAAACCCGATCTGGGTTTCTGTCGACATCAGAGAGGGAGGAACAAAGGAGGGTCTTCCTCAAGGTGCCTGCTCAGGCAGCCTGTTCACACTGGAGAAGGGAAACCTGCCATAGGAGGGGACTGCTAGCACCGGTAATGGTTGTTAGGCCCAATTGGCCTGAGCCCAACGGAAATGAGGAGAGGGAAGGGGAAGATCGGAGGAGGGGAGGGTTTTGGGTCTCCGGGTTTCTCAACAAACCCACCCTTCCTTGTCTCTCGTTTCAAGCAGTACCACATTAGGAATGGACGGTGATGCGTGGTGATGAAGCTGGTGTGTATGCGTCAGACCACTGGGGGTGCAATATCAATTTTGACCCCCTCTAAATTAGTAAAATTTTGAGGGTTTTTCACCATGATCTCTGTTTTGCGCAAAATTGGTGTCGTTGCAATCGTATCGATGCGTACATTATAAATTTGATATTCTCAAGTCCAAATTTCAAGCCTATAAGGTTGTCGTTTTTATAAACTTAATTTTTATGGAATTTAGTTCAAATTCCCTATCTCCATTAAATTTATAATTTAAAATCATGAAAAATGACCTAAAACTTTGAGTTGTTACACCATCGTAGCAAGAGAGTCCTTTACATATGCAAAAAATTCTCCTTTGCACTCTCCAAGAGGACGTCTTCCTCCAATATAAAAATAGACATATCTCCTCTCATGTAGGAAAGAACATCCTCATGTCATGTGCTATATATCCCCTTTGCAAAAGACATCACTTTTCGTATAGGAATAATTCCCAAAGTAAATGATGTATTTTAAATCCGTAGGCACACATGCCCATTATAGTATCTACACATCAATTATATGTGAATCCCATGGGGACTTCAAATTTTAAGAATTTTAGTTACAACCTAATTTAATCACTTTAACCTACCCAACAAATTAAATTATTTGGACAAAAATTGCTAAAATAAAGGAATCTTTCTAAACAATATGAAATCACTTAGAAACATACCCTAGGGTCTAGAATCCATTATAATACAATCAAATGAGCCTATGACCACAAATTTGGAATTTTGTCAATTCAATTAATATTTTTCTCTAAAGCACTATTTTAGAGATTTTCTTATTTTAAAGAATTAACATAGATTAATATATTTACTCAATGCATAGTCTATCTTTTTAGGACAGAAACTATCAAAGTATTTCATATATTAATCCTTATTAATCCAACATAGTTAACATATCCACCATAGGAAGAACAAGATAAAACCTATGTAGAAATCATTAACTATATGAATTAGTGTTAATTTCCTTAAAATAATACTAAGCATAATTTTTATTCTACGTTTTACTTAATCAATAATTCATTCAATCACATCAAAACTTCATCCTAACCCTAGGAAAAAGAAAAGTTACTCATTCTTAGCATGAAAAGCACACTTAAATTTAATGATAAAGACAACCTAAAACTCAATCAAATTTCTAGCCTAAAACTATTATGAATTAAGTAGAAAAAGAAGTTCTAATATTAGCTTAGGTTAGTAAAGTGTCTAACCACACTAATGATGGATGAAAATCCTTCTTAAGATGGCTGAAAACTTCACTAAATCCTAGACTAATCTTAGCATAAGATTAACTTAAAACCTAGACTAAAATAAATCACCTAAACTAAAGCTAAAACTTAAGATCAAATCCTAAACTAAAACACATAAACTAAAGCATGTAATCAAATCACTAAAACCAATCAGAAGAACATAAAATTTATTAAACTTTGAATGAAATTACAATCACTTGAAGAAACTACAAAGAAAGCTAAAATGAAAGCAAAAACTTCCTATGGGGTGTAAGGGATATCACCAACTTTCTCATCGTGCCACTCAACGGGATCATTGTTGAATCCGCTCCAAACCACTATCACTTGCTTTCATCATCTATATAGTACCTTGTCGCCACACTCAACAAGCAGATTGTACACCGTCCAGCAGCCACAACCCAAAGAAACCCACTCAACATCTCATGCCAATCAACACAAAGCACACCACACACTTGTACCGCACGAACAACCCAAACCTTTGTTTTCACGCACAACACCCAAATATCCCTCTCACTATCCTCATGTGCAATCACTTTTTAATTAGAGAGGGAGAGAGCCGATTGAAAAAGACAACAAGCAGCTCTCTTTCTTTCACGCACCGATCAAAAGCCTCTCTCACCAGGCCTTTTTATTTTCTTGCAATAACCCACCTCTTAACGTGTTTTCATCTTTAAGATCTTGGACAGCTGCTTGAAGACGACAAAACCAAGCAGCTGTCTCCCTTTTTTTTCCACGTTCTTTAGCTTAGATGAAGACAAAAACAAGTAGTTTCTTCTTCCTCTTTGGATTAAGATGTGATGGTTTAAATGCTTACCTCCATGGATTCCATGCATATCACCTTTGTAGGATTTCGCGCACAATACTATCTACCATTAACGTGCAAAGCTACTCCAAGAATCTCTCTTGCCTCCACGCACCTGCCCCCCTTTGGATTAAAACGTGTAACCCCTTTCCCCAATGTACTTTTCACCCAAGAGACCCTCTTTTCACTTATGATTTTTGCGTGTCCTAGCACCCCCCTCCTCTACATAACGTGCTTCCGTCTTTTCTCTTGTTACTTTCCCTAGTAGCTACCCTAGTGCAGCTGCTTAAAAGAAACAAAAATCTTTCATATATCACGCCCCAGCCCTCTCTATTTCTCCTCAGAAATGACATTCTACTTGTTTCCTTTTTATGTAAATAATGCATCCCATCTTCCTCACATACTTTGCTTTGCTATCCAAGGAAATATCTCATGCTCTCCATGAGTTCTCCCTTTGGGGCATCTTTGCAACATTCCAAATCTTCCAGCCTTCAACTTACTCCACTTTTTAACTCTCTAGATCCAAATGTCATTGATTTCTAATTGACCAAGGTCAGACGTCTTTGGTTGCTTACTAATGCATGACGTCTTGGATATTTTCTAATTCTTATTACTCGCAGCTGGATAGTCTTTCTTACCATACAATCCCATTCATCTCTTTAGAGGAGTAGCGTGAAATGTTGTAGCTTCTAATTGGACATTCTCAAAGCCATTCATTCTTACAATCATCATGGCAGCTTGATCTCTAGATTTCATTTAGCAAGATCATACCTCCCATCACAGAAATCATGGACTCCTAGGTGGGTCCCTCTCTTGTCAAGGTGGGGAATCAGTGAAGGAGTAATCCTAATGTGGGTCTTGGTCTGATGTGGGTCTCAGTCTTTGAGTAGTTGCACTTTAGCCCAACTCCATATGTGTGACTCATTGTATAGCATCAAGGTTCAATTAGAAACTACCTTAGTGGTTTGATGCATGCATGCATGAAAAGTTGGCCATCTTATCTTTTGATAGTGGCAGTATTTTTTACACTAATAAGGTTGGTCGATGAATGGGTTTCT
This sequence comes from Warburgia ugandensis, assembly GCA_035236585.1. Taxonomy (NCBI): domain Eukaryota; kingdom Viridiplantae; phylum Streptophyta; class Magnoliopsida; order Canellales; family Canellaceae; genus Warburgia; species Warburgia ugandensis. The sequence continues at coordinate 30,058,848 of CP141133.1, read as the reverse complement.
GACTGCTTTGAATTTGATAAGAACATTCTCTTAGCATTTTGAGTTGTTTAACCTCCTTGTTTGTGGCATGTAGGCCCGTAACTTTGCTTGGACTTCAATCTTGCTCTTAGGTCAAAATTGTCTATTGTTTCTCATTTGAACCCTAGACTTGTAAAATGTAGAATGAACCCTAATTAGTAATATTTAGGATATTTTTATGGTTAAAACTATTGACTAAAGAGGTATTATATATAATATTTCTATACTTGTTGTGATTTTAAGTCTTAACTGCCAAGCGCACAAATTGGTTATAGTAATTCATACAAGGAGGTCAATCCCACGAGGAATCAAATAGATGTGATATTAGTGGTCCCTACTTAAACTATTTAACATAGAAAAAATAATGAGAGTTTATGTCTTGAATTAAGAAAAGAAACTTAACATAAATAAAGATGCTAAATAATAAATCAAATTTGGAAAGTTTCCTAAATACACTTTCTAAAAATAAAAATTTCCTAAATGAAAACTTTCTAAATTTATGACTTTCCTAAGTTGAAAACTTGCTAAAAATAAAATTTTGCAACTTTACTAAATCAAACTTCCTAAGCATGAGATTTAACACTTAATCTAAAGAAACATGCAACTAATCAACTACTTTTCTAAATTAACTTTTTAAACATGCAATTTCTAAAGAATGTAAATGTACTCATGGGAATGACAAATTTACTAAAGAATCAAACAACATGCTAAACAAACTAAAGACTAATATTAAACTACTTTTTTTTAATATGATTGGATTCAACTAACTAGAATTTATACAACACCAAATTAATCAAAACATGTGCAGCATTCATGGGTTATGTTCATCGTATCAAAGTAATTTGGTGATTGCTTTCATGATTGTTAAGATGAACAATCAATATTGAGAATAATAGACTATAAATGGGCAAGAAAACTTATCAATGTTGTCCAATTTGTTTAACCTAAAAATCCTTCAAAACCATGCATTCATCACTTAGAGTGGTCAGATGGGTTTAAGGAATTTTGCATTGTTTAGATTGGGATTTTGAAGCAACTAAATTCCATTAATCAAACCATTAAATCAACATGTAAATAGACAACATAATATGATCACAAACTAAGAGAAACTCCATGCAATTATATTGAATTGAGACTGTATTACAATTATGGTACATTCCACTCTAGGTGAGTACGCACCATGCATCACACCGAAAGAGATCTCAAAACAAGGTGGTTCAACACTTCTTACTCCAACAAGCTTGAAGATTAAAGAGGAAACCAATAGGAAATAAAGGTAATTCTTAAGACTACTAAGAAAATCAAGATGGAATCAATGGAACCAAAGACTAAGCAACAAAGTAAAGGACAAGGAAAAGAACCTACCTTCTTTTTGAAGAAGTGTGCATGGAACAAAAAAAGAGAAAACACAAAAACTAGAAAGATAAAGCCTCCAAAGTGAATTTCATTCAAGTGCCTCCAAGTGGGACCCCTGAAAGAGAAAAAAAATGCAAAAATCTTTTGAGGAGGAAGGAGGCACCACTTTTTTAGTAGCCTCCTTTCTCCCCTCTAAGATATCTCAAGGGCTACAATGTAAAGGAGAAAAACTTAGGAAAAAATGTGGGTTTTCAAGGAAAGGTGGAGGCACCACTTTTTCTAGTCATCTCCACTCTCCACTCTCAGTGTCTCCATGATAAAGCCCTGAATGGGTGTTTTATAGGTTGGATGCCTTCTAATTATGTTGGCCTATGATCCTATGGTGGAAAGGAGATGCAGGATTTTATCTAAGGTGGAGAATAAGGGAGATCTAAAGTGGTTAGGAAAGAAATGGGTAAGTGAGAAGGTGATATCAATGTGGCATGCAATGGATGGGTAGCTTAGAGAATGGAATGGGAAGGGAGTTCCTACCTTTTAGGATCTAGGCATGGAAGTCCTTTCCTTGAGGATTTCACGTGGAGGAAAGAAAAAGAAAAAATGGAAATAAGTTGGGTGGTGAAAAGGAAATTTGATAAGGAAGGGAATGGAAGTGAGTGTGTGACATAATGTGGTTGGCCAACCAAGCATGGGGAATTACCATTTTTCTAAAAAAGAATGTCTCACCCTTATGGTTTCATGTGGGATTCATATGGGGAGAGAGAACTATGAAAAAATGTCAATAATGGTAACCCTTAGATCAAAATTGAATGATGAGATGGAAAAGAAAGAAGGGTCAATGTGGAAAAAGGTGATTGGCTGGTTTAGGATGGAGTTGGCTTGGTTGGAAGGTGGAGTTAGTGGTGAGGTGGAAAGTGAAAAAAAAGTGGGAAAAATAGCAAAATGGAGTGGTCTCTTCCTATTGGTCAACATGCTACCTTTTCCTAGTGGATTTTCCTTCAATTATCTTCAAATTATCACCATAAATCCCAAGGATAATTTTTTGGATTCTCCTCCAATCATAACCTTCCATTTAGCTTGGGTTATGTAGCTTTAATGGCTAATTTTGAAACCTCCATTGGCTTGGCTTCATGGCTGTCTTAGATGGACTTTTTTGCTTAGCCTGATGGCTCAAATCCTTAGCTTTGGTTACTGGCTAGGCTCCTTAGCTTATCACCTTATTCATGGCTTGAATATGGCTAAGTGGCTTAAGTGAAACCCATGCAAAGGTGGTGGACTTTGAGTGGCCTGTTCACGAGCCCCCGTTAACCATCCTTGACTCCTTCCATTCCATCTTCAAGTGATCTTAAGATGATATAGACCATTGATCTCTCATGTTTATGTGATGACTTTGAGGCTTTGACTCCATCTTTCAACCTTGATTGTCAATTTTCATCTTAATCGATCTTGGCCGTCGAATCCTCATCTCGCTTCCTATAAAAAGTGAAAAACTCTAATTAAATCTTAATAAAGTATAATTAATTATGTACTTATTCAAATTATCCTCTACACCTATAAAGTATCAAATTTTTGGTCTTTAGGTAAAAAAATAAAAAACGCATGTGTTATAAATTTTGGTCAAAATCCCTATTTTACCCCTATAAGTTATAACACATGGATAACTAACTAGGTGGTTTTAATGCAAAATCAGACACTTATCATACCCCCAACCATTATTTTTCTAGTTTCGAGCAAAACATGAAAAAAATTAATTTACTAACACAAAGGGTCACTTTTGTAAGTACTCACGATTGCATTTAGCATATTAAACAAGCCTTTGAACCCCTAAGTTACCCCTAGTGGACGAGTTAGTTGTTGCAAGGGTTTGCAATGAATATACCCACAACATTTCTTAAGGTTGAGTCCCCTATTTTGCCTTAGAAAATCCTCATCCCTTTGCAATCTACGTGTTTTTCACAACTTAATGGAGATGACTGACAATTCTACAAATTATGGACATACTAAAGACATTTTATTTTAATTGTTTCTCAGAGTATATGTGTGTGTCAACAACACAAGTCATGGCTTCAAACTAGATATGCTTAAATTCTATTAAAAATATGTTTTGACATCAAATTCTCATGGGTATACTCTCAAAAGTGAAGCTCTCATATAAGGGGTTGAACATTTTTCTCTTATTATGTAATTGGATCCAACAAAGCGAATGGATCCCATAAATTTTTAAGTGCTGATGAGACAATGGAAAGTGATCCCTAAGAGTGAATGTTATCACAAAGAATAGTAGGGTAGTTTACCTTAGGTCCTTTTTATATCCTCTTTAAGGCTATGTTCCACCTAAGCTCCACGGTCTTTAAATGGGACAAAATGTAGGCTTAGGATAGGTTTAGAAAAGAAAGGTATAATGGTTTCAAAGGTTCAAAATTGCGTGGCTCTTCTGAAATATAAAAATGGATGGGATGTGTGACTTTGTTGTCAGCTTACATGGCTTCATGTAGAAGCCTAGTATGGTGGTGAGTACATGTGTGGTTTCTGACTACTTTGAAAGTGATATAGGCATCCCATTGCTCTTTGAATTCTTTCACTTTTCGCTTTGAAGATGTAAGCTTGAGGTTTCACTTGAATGATGAACTTGCTTCCTTTTAGGGTTTCAATCACCAAAAATGCATTATTGCTCATTTTGAACCAAATCCTTTAAACTACAAAATAAACCCTACTTAATGATGAATTATGTAATTCAAGGGTTTGTAAATGCAATTTCTAAGGTTATTAATTATAATAATTACATTTATATCACTTGCATAAGTAAATTTTTCCTAAATTTTGCCCTTATATTTGAAAACATAGGCGTAACTCAATTTTATGATGTGGAATCAAATAGAAGAAGAAGAAGAAATAGCATAGAGGAATTTACCTTATGAGTTCTTCTTTGAATTGAATTGAAAACTAACTTTTGTTTGGCCTACCTTATTGTGGTTTACTACCATGTTTAGTATACTTGAACATAGAGGTATTTGAAAGAAAAAAAAAATGAAAAAAATTTAACAAAAAGAAGAGGACACTGAAGAAGACCTAAGAGTTATGAATTTTCTTTCCTCTGAAATAAGAATGGAAAAACAAAAATAAATAAATAATATGTTAGATATAGGATTATTAGAGAGAAAAAAAGGAGATTACCAATGAGAGATTCCAACAAATATAGTAGGGAAAAAGGCAATATGCAAATAAAAGACACCAATCTACCACTTAAGTGGGAGGAGAATTTTCTTAATATAGTAGGATAGATACTCATACTCAATAGAGGGATTTAATGAGGCATTTATGTAGAAAGTGTAACTAAGATGGCATTTATGTAGAAAATTTTCTTGCATGAGATTTAACTAATAAGTAAAAACATATAGTGAAAATTTTCAAAATTCTAGGAAGAAAGAAATCGAATAGCATGACAAGTGTTGACGTGCCAAGAAAAGACAACGCACATTGTCTTATAATATATACTAGCAAATTGCTTGTACACTCCTTTTCTTTTCCTTTTTTAAGTGATTGGACACACACTCATATGCACACCCTTGAGGACATTAGAACTCACGATCTTCACAACTGTTACTCACTCTTGCTCCTCTGTGCCACAATCACATACCCACATTGCCTGTGCATTGCATGAGCTACAACTATATCTTGTACATCACAAAATAGTTTGAAAATAAAGTTAGTGATCATTTTCTTGTAGTTTGAAAATTATGACTAATTGTCAATTGGTTGTAGCCTTTATTCATTCATATAATTCAATCTTGAGCAATTTACATTATATTATTATTGTACATAATCCATAGCAAATGTGATCCACTCACCAAAATATACTCCTCAAATGTATGTCAAATAAGAGAGGCACTTGAAGATGAATAGTCATAAACTTTAGTATTGAGATATCGAGCCTACTTATAATATCATAAGATCTAGTAGCATATGGACTTGTTCTGTATGTGAGGTGTGTGTGTGTGTGTGTGTGTGTGTGTGTGTGTGTGTGTGTGTGTGTGAGAGAGAGAGAGAGAGAGAGAGAGAGAGAGAGAGAGAGAGAGAGGGTCCCTACATGGATTTTGCTCATGTAAAAGAAACTTTTAGTAATAAAACCAAGATTGTGATTCTCATGTAAAAGTATCATCAAACCCCTTTTAAAAGAATCATCATAGTTTAAAAGCACATATATTTTTATGGTATTTTGTATTAACCCCATTGGTTCTTTCAACTTTTGCATTAGGATTAATTTGGTATCCTTGCAAAATCAAAAGGTCATGGTCAAGATAGTTACCCTTTATATATTTTATAGTTGCAACAGTTTTAACCATAGCTTTCACATGCTACCAAATCATGTCTGCCTTGCACCTTTTTTATTTTAAAGATAACAAGATTTCTATGATACCAAATCTAACAAGTAGTATGAAAATTACATTTAGCATAAGGTCCTTCATCTTTCCTTTTCTTGGGATGTGGTTCTAGTAAAATTATCTAGATACTATACACCCTTTAAACAAAGGTACAAACATAATTAACTTAAAATAATATAATATAAAAGTAAAAAGTAAAATTTCTTTGAGTGATTAATTAGTTTAGTGGATAAAAGTCCTTAGTTTAGTATTTCAATCCTAGTGGAACTAGGCCAATTAGATGAATTTTAAGTTTACCACAGCCTTCCATTTAGCTTGGCTTATGTGGCTTTGATGGCTAACTTTGAAAGTTCCATTGGCATGGCTTCATAGCTAGCTTACATAGCTTTTTTGGCTTAGCTTGATGGCTCAAATCCTTCACTTTGGTTGTTGGTTAGGTTCTCTAACTTGTCACCTTGTTCATGGCTTGAATATGGCTAAGTGGCTTAAGTAAAACCCATGCAAAGGTTGTGGACTTTGCATGGCTTGTACATGGGCCTACTTTGGCCACCTTTGACTCCTAAAATTCCATCTTCAAGTGATCTTAAGATGATATGTACCCTTGATCTCAAGTTAAATGATGACTTTGAGGCTTTGACTTGATCTTTTAATCTTGACCATCAATTTTCATCTTAATCAATCTCGGCCATCAGATCCTCATCTAGCTTCCTACAAAAAGTGAAAAATTCTAATTAAATCCTAAAAAATATAATTAATTATACAATTATCTCAAATTATCCTCTAGACCTATAAAATATCAAATTTTTTGTCTTTAGGTAAAAAAAAATGCATGCATTACAAGTTTTGGTCAAAAATCCTATTTTACGGCTATAAGTTATGACACATGGATAATTAACTAGGTGATTTTTATGCAAGTCTCGAGTAGAACATGAAAAAAAATCAATTTACTAACACAAAGTGGCACTTTCTTAGGTACTCACAATTGCATTTAGCATATGCAACAAACCCTTGAACCCTTAGGTTACCCTAGTGGATGAGTTAACCCTCGTGAAGGTTTCTACAACATTTCTTAAGTTCACGTCCTCTATTTTATCTTAGAAAATCCGCATCCCTTAGTAATCTATTAATTTTTTACAACTTAATGGAGATGACTAACAATTCTACAAATTATACACATACTAAAGATATTTTATTCTAGTTGTTTCTAAGAGTGTATGTGTGTACGACACAAGTCATGACTTCTAACTAGACATGCTTAATTTTCATTGAAAATATGTTTTGACCTCAAATTCTCATGGGTATACTCTCAAAAGTGAAGCTCTCATATAAGGGATTGAAAATTTTCTCTTATTATGTAATTGGATCCAACAAAGCTAATGGTTCACAAAAAATTTTAAGTGTTGACAAGACAATGAAAAGTGATCCCTAAGAGTGAATGTTATCACAAAGAATAGTAAGGTAGTTTACCTTAAGTCCTTCTTGTTATATCCTATTTAAGGCTATCTTCCACCTAAGCTCTAGAGGTCTTTAAATGGGACAAAATGTAGGCTTGGGATAGGTTCAGAAAAGAAAGGTATAATGGTTTCAAAGGTTCAAAATTGAGTAGAGGTCTTCTTTTAATTTTTTATTTTTTTCTTTGACTAAGTGAATATCTTTTTCACTCTTGTATTTTTCTTTCAATTTTTTATATGTCTTTCTTTTCACTTTTCTTTTTCCTAAATACATCTCCAAAAAAAAGACTACTAGTGTTTTTCACTTCTTAACTTTCTTAAGATAAGTGGGGTTAAGAAAGAAAAGGCTTAATAATAGGTTGAAGGGGTTAACTACTGGTATAGTGTATTGGATAGGTTCTATGCCTCTAGCTGAACAAGGATGGTTTATATCATTCTTTAGGTTTCTTAAAGGCTATTGGATTCAATAAATTTTCTGTAAAGAAAGTTATTACTCCTATTTATTCTTAATAGTTAACCAAAACAAGGATAACATGATCATACTAAATTCTGTACGTTGAAAAAACTATGGAATTACTTGTAACTCTCTAAAAAAAGATAGTCTCTAAAACTCACTGTGTTATAAGTCTCTACTGATTTTTCTTAGGGTCTCCAAGTCATACCTCCATATTGGTCTTGACTATATGCTACGTGTAAATATTTTTGGAGAATCAACCTTAATAAAATACTTCAACACATGAATAATACACAAAACTAGCCATATACACTTTCATTAAGAGGTGAAAAAAAGTAGACTTACTAAGTTTCTGAAAATCTAGTTCTCATCATAGTAAGGGAACCCTACCTCAAAAACCTTTTTTCTTCTTTTTTTTTCCCAAAAATTCAAGAAATCCAAAACCTCTTTGTACATCTATACCCTCCAACTTGAATGAAACATTATCCTCAATGTTTGAAAACATAAGACCCTATGAAATGGAAAGATGTAGAAGATTCAGATTTAAAAAACATCTAAGTTGCCTCCTAAGGAGCACTAAGTTTTTCATCTTCAGCCAGATGTGATGAGTATAAGGATGATGGTCTGCAAGGTTCCTAGAGTAATCTAAGGTGGGTCATGATAATGTGGTGCCTCTAACAATGTCTCATCAATCTTAGGGTTAGGAAGTTCTAAGAAAGGCTTTAACCTCTAGCCATTTACTTTTAGGATCTCACCATCTGTCTCAATGTCAATGGCCTCATGAGGACATACTATGTGTACTATGTACTGTCCAGTCCATTAAGATATGTGTTTTCATGGAAAAAGATGCAACCTTGAATTATACAATAAGACCTTTTGTCCAAGTATGAAGGATTTCCATAAGATCAGGTGATCTTGGTGAACCTTCATTCAGTCTTTGTATAGTCTTGCGGAGTCATATGCATCCTTTCTCAATTAATCCAACTCATTGAGTTGGAGTTTTCAGTGGGTCCCGATAGCATTTAATTCAAAATTGAGCTTTTTGATAGCCCAATATGCCTTGTGTTCTAGCTTTACTAGTAAGTGGTAGGCCTTTTTGTAAACCAGGTAGTAGGGAGAAATGCCTATTGGGGTTTTATAAGCAGTTCAATAAGCCCACAAAGCATTGTTGAGTCTCACATATCAGTCTTTCCTACTTGTATTGACTGTCATTTCTAGAATATGCTTAATTTTTCTATTTGATACCTCTATTTGCCCACTAGTTTAAGGGTGGTATGGGGTAGCTATCCTATGGTTGACACCATATTTTTTCATTAAATTTTCAAACACTTTATTATAAAAGTGTTTCCCCTATCACTAATTATGGCTCGTAGAATACCAAACCTTGTAAAAATATTTTTCTTTAAAAATTTTACCACTACCTTATGGTCATTGGTTTTGCAGGGTACAACCTCCACCCACTTGGATATATAGTCCACTCTTACTAGGATGTATAAATTCTCAAAAGAATTAGGAAAAGGTCACATGAAATCTATGCCCCATACATTAACTGGCTCTACAACAAGGATTAGATTTAAGGGCATCATGTGTCTCCTCCCTGGAGTTCCTAACCATTGACACCTCACATATGTGTGTATTATGTGAATCTTTGAAATTGGTGGGCCAAAAAAACCACATTGTAAAATTTTTGTAACTATATTTCTAGAGTTAAAATGGCCCCCACATGCATGATCATGACAGAAGAAGATGATCTTACTGTGCTCACTATCTAGTGTGTATCTCCTCATCTCCTGATCAGGACAGTACTTGAATAAGTGTTGATCATCCCAAGCAAAGTATTTAAACTCGATAAAAAATCTCTTCCTATCTTGTTTGGTCCAATGATTGGGCATTTTTCTTGTAATAAAATAATTCATTATGTCTCCATACCAAGGTAACTAGGAAGTATGCATTAATTGCTTATCCAAAAAGGATTTACTTATAAGCACATTATAGTTAGTGTGCTCCACCACTAGTTTGGATAAGTGGTCTGCTATGACATTTTTGAAACCTTTCTTGTCCCAAATTTCTAAGTCAAATTCTTGTAGCAAGAGTATCCAACAAATCAACCTTGGTTTTGCATCCTTTTTAGAAAGAAGGTAGTTTAGAGCTGCATGATCCGAGTACACTGTGACTTTAGACCCTAGCAAGTGCTATTTAAACTTATCTAGAGCAAACACTGCAGCCAATAACTCTTCTTTTTTTTGTTTGTAGTTGAATAGTTGAATTTCACATCATTAATGTTTTACTAGTGTGGTATATCACGTGAGGAAGTTTATCAATGCACTGCCCCAAAATAGCTCCAATGGCATAATCTCGAATGGTGTGCTCCAATTAAGTGGTCGAAAAATGGGTGCAAAGGTCAACTTAGCCTTTAACAGCTCAAATGCTTTCTTAAAATCTTCATCAAAGTCAAAAGGTAGCCTCCTTTGCCAATAAATCACCAAGGAGCTTGGTGATTTTGCTGAAATCCTTGACGAATCTCCTGTAGAAGTTAGCATGCCCTAGCAAGGAGTGATTTTCTTTTACTGTCTTTGGTGGAGGAAGGTTGGATATTAAATCCACCTTGGCCTTATCTACCTCTGTCCCATTGTGTGATATAATGTGGCCTAAAACTATACCACTTTGTACCATAAAATGACACTTTTTCTAGTTTAATAATAAAATTTTCTCCTAACACCTTGCAAGAACTAATTTCAAATGGTGCAGGTACTCATTAAAAGAAGACCCAAAAATCGAGAAGTCATCCATGAACACCTTGAGAAACTTTTCTACCATATAAAAAAAGATGCTCAACATACACCTTTGGAAAGTGGCAGAAGCATTGGAAAGCCCAAAAAGCATACGTAGGTCAGAAAGGGTCCCAAAAGGGCAGGTGAAGGTGGTCTTCTCCTGATCCTTGGATGTTATAAGAATCTAGTTATAACCAAAATATCCATCTATAAAATAATAATAACTATGTAGGGCCAACCTCTCAAGCATTTGGTTAATAAAAGGTGGAGGAAAGTGATCTTTCATCATGACCATATTTAATGTTTAGCAATCAATGCAAACTCTCCATTCGGCGATCATACAGGTGGGTACTAACTCATTTTCCTCATTCTAGACCACTGTGGCCCAGAATTTCTTGGGTACAACCTGAACGGGGTTGACCCAAGTGATGTCAGAGATGGGGTATATGACATCAACATCTAGAATCTTAAGGACTTTATCTCTAACCACATCCTTCATGTGGGAATTTAGTCATTTTTGAGTTTCTTTGGAAGATTTAACATTTTCTTCTAGGCATATCCTATGCATGCATACAGCTGGACTAATCCCTTTTATGGTTACTATGGTCCACCCTAGAGTAGTCTTATATTTCTTAAAAACATTAAGTAATTTTCCTTCCTATTCTGTGTTTAGATCTAATGCCATTATAATATGTAAGGTTTCATCTAGTCCTATATAAGAGTACTTGAGGTTGTCAGGAAATGGGTATTACAGCCAGAGGCGGTAGTTGCTCTATAGAGGGTATGGGGACAAACTCTAAAGGAGGGAGTGGCTCCACATAAGGAACCCACTTGGAGGTATCCATGACAGCCTCTAAAAGGTTGTTCACCTCCTTAATAGACTTATCTAAATCTAAATCTCTATTAAAATGCATGAGACAAGCCTCTAGTGAGTCAGAGATAGAAGATGGTGGATGAATGTCATGAATTAGACTCTCGATAAAATTCACTTCACACAAGAATCATCAAGGTCTAAATGTTGTTGGTCAGCGTTAAAGACATTAAGCTTAACTTTATGTTACCAAATGACAATTTCATTACACAATTCCTACAGTTAATAATGCCATTGGACGTTGCTAGGAATGGACATCCAAGTATAACTGAAATCTGACTGCCAAGATTAGATACATGCTGCGTGACTAGTATAATAAATTGACCAGGTAATAAAATGGGTCCACCTGTATGAACACATTTTCAGCCAAACCATAGGGAATCTTCACTGATCTATCTGCTAATTACATCGTGGTAGTGGTTGGTTTCAGTTCACCAAGCTTTAGTTGCTCATAGACAGAGTATGACAACAAGTTAACACTCGCCCCTAGGTCAAGTAGTGCCCTATCTATGACATAATATCCAATAATGCAAGAAATTATAGGTTACCTTGGGTTTTAAACTTTGATAGGGTCTTGTGGTGAATTAAAGAGCTCACTTGTTCAGCGAGGAAAGCTTTCGTCTATACATTTAGCTTTATCTTTCTAGTGTAGAGCTCTTTCAGGAACTTGGCATAGGCAGAGACATCTTTTATTGTATTGAGCAATGGAACGTTAATTTGACAATGTTTAAATACATCAATAAGTTCATTGAAATTCACTCCCTTTCTAGCCTTGTTCTGCAACTGAGGAAATTGGGCTGTGGGCACATAGGGTGCCTCCACTATAGGTTTTAAAAGTGATTTTTATCTTTTCTCTTTCTCCTATGTTTTGATTGCCTCATTTTTCTCTTCAGTTTTCTTAGCTTGCCCTACTTTGTTATCAACCTAATGGCCGCTCCTAAGGGTGGTTACAGACTTGGCATGCTCATGACGGTTATAAGTTTGAGGACTTGACCCTATCTTAAATTGGCCCTTAGGCTTAGGGATGGGCTAACTAGGAAACTGACCCTTTCTTTTATCTTGTAATGTAGTTAATAGTTGGCTTACCTGCATCTTTAACTTAACTATGGCTTCAGAGTTGATATGGTCTAAATATCGACTATCATTTTGCAATTGGTGTAGAGCATTGTTAGTGCCTTCATTTTTCTTTTAGATCTTTCAATAAGGACCTGAATGTTTTCCTCAAAAGAAGGTTTCTCTGATTACTGAGGTTGTTGAAAGCTAGGTGGTCACTGAGGAACTATAGCTCTAGGAAAGTTTTGGTTAGGAAGGTTCATACAGGGTCCCCCTTAGTAGTTATTCTTTGACTAGGAAAAATTTAGATGCATAGCCCATCTACAGTTATAGGTCTCAGAATATGGGTTGTTGCTAAGATTGCGTTATGCACTTAATGCATTCACTTGTTTAATAAGACAATCGTTAAGTGTTCTATTTGACATAGACCTCTTGTGGAGGCTTAATAGATGTAGTAGCTATGAGGGACTGAAACATAGTTTTAAGTTTGTTCACTCTCTCATCATACTTATACATTCTTTCAAGTACAGAGTCGAGCTTATGGGATAGATCTTTATGCACTCCAATCTCATATAGACCCCTTTTTTAGAGGGTTGTTATGTCTCTCTCTTCTATTTGAATAATTCCATTGTTGGGAATTGTCTAAAAATGTCAGAAAGAACTCCCATGCCTCTCTCTCATCTTTTAGCATGAGGGCATCTCCACTCCAAGCATCTACCATTTGTTTATTTTGAGGCGTTAATACCTCATAGAAGTATTGCACCTGCTACCATTTCTCAAATCCATGATGAGGGTATTTTTGTAGTAGTTCATTCCACATCTGAATACCATTTATCATCACTTTGTTGGAAATTTATAATTTCCCAACAAAGGAAATTTGTTATGTGAATGGGGAAGAGTTTGTTTAAAAACTTTATAGACAATTGATCCCATGAATTTATGGAACCTATTGACCCATGACTTGGCTTTATCCTTGAGTGAGAATAGGAATAACCTAAGTCTAATAGTATCGTCCAAAATGTTTCTGAGCTTAAATGTGGTGCGTATCTCAAGGAACTGCTTGATATGTAGGTAAGGGTCTTCTTATTCTCAACCATAAAAAGTAAGGAGTAATTGTATGGCTCTTGGCTTTAACTCGAAGTGGTCGCATTTATTGGGGGTAGAGCTATGCAAGATGAAGTGTTGAGCTAGAATGGGGCACAAAAATCTCTAATAGATTTGTGCTCAACTTCTGCTGGTGGTTTGTCCATGGGGATAGGAACTTGGTTTCTTTCCCCTTGCCTAAAGTTGTATTCAATCTCTTAGTTGAAATGTGCTAACTCTAAGTTCTGAGATTGACGCCCTTACATAGACTATCCTAATTCCTAAATGTCCTAATTATATGCTCACTCTAAATATAAGTGATATCTAATCAAATCCTAGTAATCACTAATCAAGCAGTGTCTTGATTATCTTTTCTTACTGCATAGGTGAGAGCTTCTTAGACCTAGATCTAGATAGCTCCTCCTTTTATACATATTTTACTACTGCTTATCAGTTGGGTTCTTCTCTAAAGTAGTTAATACAATCCTTGTGTCAGGAGGTGTTTAAACCTCTACTGACATCAACAAAAGGCATGGGAAAATCACTTGGATTATAAGACACCCACTATAATCACAATGCTCAGAAGCCATTGGAGTGATAATAGATATCGTCCTTTTAAAAGGGTCATATGAACTCGATACCCTAAGTCTCTTTCTACTTGATTTTAAATTAATGTTCAAGGGCTAGGATCACAACATACAAGAATGTTCATTGAATCCTTAGTGGGCCAAGGAGCTAGTGATGAAATCTAGTCCTTATAAGGGTTCCTATGGGGCCTTTACTAGCATTAAGTTCCATTCCACCATAAAGTTGAAAACATGTAATGCAAAACAAAAGTCAAACTAATGCCTACCTATATGCTATTTAACAAAGGTTTAGGGACCTTAACAGAGGGGGCATTATAATCATACAGCCTATGCTTTTGTTATAGCTGAGCTCAAGCTAACCTTTGCTAAATAGGTTCTTGAACTAATGCAGTAGTCCTAAGTATTATGCAACATTTATCAATGCATGACCCTAATTTATATGAGTTATACTACTATCACAAATGCAATTCTATACTAAATGCACTTTATCATAAAAATTAAAAATTGGGTGAAGATTGCTCATAGTGAGGGGTCCAATGATGATCAAGTGTGGGCCACCATACCCCACACTTACCCTATATTATTACAACCCATTTAAAAATTAAATTAAATTAAAATTACAAAGTGCCTCACTACAATTTCACTCAAATCCTAATCTAGGACAACAATAAAACCTAATCTATGTTGATAAGCAGTGGCCCACAAGGTCCCAGCCGCTCCTTTGTGGATTTCTCTTGGACAAAAATCAAACAATTATGGTTAATATGAGAAAAATAGTAAACAAATGTAAAAAATTAATGCAAAACCCTAAATTAAGTAGCCCTAAACTAAGACTAGAGGTAAATAATCTAAGGTATGTTCCACTACACAAATCGTTGTGATTCTTCAGCAACGACACTAAAAACTTGTGTTGATTTTATGCCTTAACTCACAAGGGCATGAATCAATTGTAGTAATTCGTGACAAGAGGTTGATTCCACTAGGAATTGAACGGATGTGAAATTAGTGGTGCCTACTTAAACTATTTAATCTAGCCAAAATAACGAGAGTTTATGTCCTAAATTAAGAAGAAGAAAAAACTTAACATAAATAAAGATATTGAATAAACCAAACTTGGAAACTTTCCTAAAACACACTTTTTGAAAATAAAAATTTCCTAAATAAAAACATTCTAAATCTATGACTTTCCTAAGTTGATAACTTCCTAAAAATGAAATTTAGCAACTTTCCTAAATCAAACTTTCTAAGCATGAGATTTATCACTTAATTTAAGAAAACATGCAACTAACCAACTACTTTCCTAAATTAACTTCCTAAACATGCAATTTCTAAATAATGTAAATGTAATCATGGGAATAAAAAATTTACTAACTAACAAACTAATCAAACAACATGATAAACAAACTAATCAATACTAATATTAAACTACATTGCCTAATATGATTGGATTCAACTAACTAGAATTTATCCAACACCAAATTACTCAAAACCATGCGCACCATTCATGGGTTGTGTGCATGGTATTAAAGTGATTTGGTGATTGCTTTCATGCTTGTTGAGATGAATAATCAATATTGAGAATAATGGACTATAAATGGCCAAGAAAACTTATCATTGTTGTCCAATTTGTTTAACCTAAAAAGCCTTCAAAACCATGCATTCATCACTTAGAGTGGTGCGCATGGGTCTAAGGGATTTTGGGTTGTTTGGATTGGGATTTTCAAGCAACTAAATTCTATTAATCAAACCATTAAATCAACATGTAAATAAATAACATAATATGATCACAAACTAAGAGAAATTCCATGCAATTATATTGAATTGAGAGTGTGTTACAAGTATGACGCATTCCACTCTAGGTGAGTACACACCATGCATCACACTAAAAGAAATCTCAAATCAAGATGGTTCAACACTTCTTACTCCAACAAGCTTGAAGATTAAAGAGGAAATCCAATAGGAAATAAAGGTAATTCTTAAGACTCCTAAGAAAATCAAGATCGAATCAATGAGGACAAGGAAAAGGACCTACCTTTGTTGAAGAAGTGTGCATGGAATAAAAAAGAAAGAAAGAGAAAACCCAAAAACATGGAAAGATAAAGCCTCCAAGGTGAATTGCATTGAAGTGCCGCCAGGTGGAATCCCCCAAAGAAAAAAAAAAATACAAAATTTTTTAAGGAGGAAGGAGGTGAGGTGTCACTTTTTAAGACCCTCCTTTCTCCCCTTTAAGATATCTCAAGGGCTACCATGTAAAGGAAGAAACGTGGGTTTTTAAGGGAACGTGGAGGCGCCACCTTTTTAGGCATCTCCACCTCCACTCTTATTGTCTCCACGTTAAAGCCATAAATGGGTGTTTTATAGGTTGGCTACCTTCTAATTATGTTGGTCTATGATCACCTGGTTGAAAGGAGATGGTAGATTTGATCTAAGGTGGAGATAAGGGAGATCTAAAATGGTTAGGAATGAAATTTGTAAGTGAGAAGGTGATATCAATGTGGCATGCAATAAGTGGCTAGCTCAGAGAATGGAATGGGAAGGGAGTTCGTATGCTTCAAGATCTAGGCATGGAAGTCCTTTCCTTGAGGATTTCATGTGGAGGAAAGAAAAATAAAAAATGAAAATAAGTTGGGTGGTGAAAAGGAAATTGTTTAAGGGTATGGAAGTGGGTGTGTGCATGGTTTCTGACTACTTTGAAAGTGATACGGGCATCCCCATTTCTCTTTGGATTCTTTCATTTTTAGCTTTCAAAATGTAAGCTTGAGGTTTCACTTCAATGATGAACTTCTTCCTTTTAGGGTTTCAATCACCAAAAATGCATAATTGCTCATTTTAAACCAAATCCTGTAAAATGCACAATAAACCCTACTTAATGATGAATTAAGTAATTCAAGGGTTTGTAATTGCAGTTTCTAAGGGTATTAATTGTGATAATTACATGTATATCACTTGTAGAAGTAAAATTTTCCATTATATTTGAAAACATAGGTGTAACTAACTTTTATGATATGGAATCAAATAGAAGAAGAAGAAATAGAGAGAGGAATTTACCTTATGGATTCTCCTTTGAATGGAATTGAAAACTTTTTTTTTTTCCTACCTTATTGTGGTTTACTACCACATTTAGTATACTTGAACATAGAGGAATTTGAAAGAAAATGAAAAAAAATTAACAAAAAGAAGAGGACAATGAAGAAGACCAAAGCATTATGAATTTTCTTTCCTCTGTAAGAAGAATGGAAAAATAAAAATAAAAAAATAATATGTTAGATATAGGATTATTAGACAAAAAAATGGAGATTACCAATTAGAGATTCCAGCAAATACAGTAGGGAAAAGGACAATATGCAAATAGAAGACACCAAAGAAAAATGATCCACTACTTAAGTGGGAGGAGAATTTTCTTAATATAGAAGTATAGATACTCATACTTAATAGATGGATTTAATGTGGCATTTATGTAGAAGGTGTAACTAAGATGGCATTTATGTAGAAAGTTTTCCTACATGAGCTTTAACTAATAAGTAAAAACATATAGTGAAAACTTTCAAAATTCTAGGAAGAAAATATGACAAGTGTCGATGTGCTAAGAAAAGGCAAGGTACGTCGTCTTATAATATATACTAGTAAGTTTCTCGTTCTCTTTCTTTTTTCTTTTTTTTTCTTTTTTTCTTTTTTTGAGTGATGGACACACACACACACACACACACACACACACACACACACTCATATGCACTCCCTTGAGGAATTTCAAACTCATGAACTTCATAATTGTGACTCACTCTTGGACCCCTGTGCCACAATCACACACCCACATTGCATGTGCATTGCATGAGCTACAACTATATCTTGTACAATACAAAATAGTTTGAAAATGAAGGTAGTGATCATTTTCTTGTAGTTTGAAAATTATGATTAACATGTCAATTGGTTGTAGCCTTTATTCATTCATATAATTCGATCTTAAGTAATCTACGTTGTATTATTATGGTACATTATCCATAGCATATGTGATCCACTTACTACAGGGTACTCCTCAAATGTATATCAAATAAGAGATGCACTTGAAGATGAATGGTCATAAACTTTGGTATTGAGATATTGGGCTTGCTTACAATATCATAAGATCCAATAGCATATGGACTTGTTCTGTGTGTGTGGTGTTTGAGAGAGAGAGAGAGAGAGAGAGAGAGAGAGAGAGAGAGAGAGAGAGAGAGAGAGAGAGAGAGAGAGAGAGATTCCCTGCATGGGTTTTGCTCATGTAAAAGAAACTTTTAATAATAAAACCAAGAATGTGATTCTCGTGTAAAAGTAGCATCGAACCCCTTTTAAAAGAATCGTCAAATTTTTAAAGCACATCTATTTTTCTAGCATTTTGAATTTAACCCCATTGGTTCTTTCAATTTTTGCATTAAAATTAATTTGGTTTTACTCTTGCCAAATCAAAACATCATGGTCAAGATAGTTGCTCTTTATAGATTTTATAGTTGCAATAGTTTTAACCATAGCTTTCACATGCTACCAAATCATGTCTGCCTTGCAACTTTTTTCTTTTAGAGATAGCAAGATTTCTATATACCAAATCTAACAAGCACTATGAAAAATACAATTACATAAGGACCTTCATCCTTCCTTTTCTTAGGATGTAATTCTAGTAAAATTATCTAGATACTATACACCCTTTAAACAAAGGTACAAACATAATTAACTTAAAAAATAAAATAAAAGTAAAAAGTAAAATCTCTCTAAGTGATTAATTTTTTTAGTGGATAATAGTCCTTAGTTTAGCTTTTCAATCCTAATAGAACCAAGCCAACTTAGATGAATTCTAAGTATATTATCACTGTGTTATTAGAACAAAGGAGTCAACATGGTTAGATCTATCTACGTGTATCTAAGATTATATTCTAAGTAGAACTTGGAGGAGAATACACACTTTATATCTAATAAAGAGCAAGGGAGTGACCAAAATTATTCTATGCTAAAAAATATTTTTCTAAGAGATATTTGCTCTATGAAAGAAGGCACTTCTTCTTGGACCATTTTTGAAATGCATTACCTCAAAACTCTTCCCATTAAATCCTAGTATTTGTTGTAGATAGCCTAAAATAACTTCAAAATTATATATTATAAAAATCTTAACCAATCAATAATAAGATCAAGAGGCTAGATTCTATTCACATTAGACAATCAATCTAAGCAAGTTTCTTTTTATGCTTGTGTTTCTATATAGTGTCTAAAATTATAAGTTGCATACGGGGCCTAAATTTTTTGTTATAGAAATTGCTCATCTACTTAGCAATATCATAAGTTGAACACATGATCATATTGCAATATATCCTACATCTAACACATGATCATATTTCAAAGTAGTTTATGATACTATAACATTTTAAATTTAGGTGAAGTAGATGTTTATGTCCTATGTTTTTTAGTTTAAGTGAAGTAGATGTTTATATCCTATAACTTTTTTTATGGCATTTAGTCATGCAAAGCACAAGCAAGTTCATCTAAGGTTTTAGATATTTGGATAACAAAAGTTGTTCTCTCTATTTCCATCTTGGACATATTTTGATCCAAAATCTTCTCCTCTCAATGATTCTAGCCCATATTATTCAGGGTGTAAAATGGATGAGTTAGAAAGTTTTGTGGAAGAAATTGTAGAGTTGCTATACTTTAATATATATATATATATATATATATATATATGAGACTTTTGAATATGCATTATGCCATAGAGGTGTGTGTTACTCCATTTAGAAGTAATAAAAAAGTTGATGAGCAAGGAAGCACATTAGGTAAAGTGTAAAAGATTTTAAATTTGATGGGCAATTCTAATTGAACAGATACTAGAGCTTCATTTGACTTTGACAATAAAAATCATTTAGCTTGATTTTAAACCTTTTCTATAATAACTTGTACTTCATGCTGAAAATATGTCTTAGAATTTAAAAGTTCATACTAACTTGACTAATCATCAAAAGAACTCTTTCATAAAAAAAAAATACAACAGATGTAACCATGTAGAATATGATAAAGATTAATAAGAAAGAAACATGAACAAAATTTCCAATTCTTTAAGCCTAAATTCTAAATTTTCAAGGCCAAATATTTTTCTAGGGTAAAAGTTAGCAAATCGTAACTTCGAAGTACTTATTAGACCCTATCCAATTGTTTAGGTGTTAAAAAAAAAAAAAAAGGAAAAAAAAAGAAGATACTAATTTCTTATTAGACTCACTTGTACTTCTCTACTCATAATGAAGTTAAAAAATCTTTTTTGAGAAATTTAATACAACACTTTTGAAAGAAAGATACAATAAATTATGCAATCTAAATTTATGAGTTGCGAATACAATATTTTTTATATTTTAAGAAGTAAAATAAATAAAAAGAAGAGATAGAAAGAGAACAAGAAGTGAAAGTGTCACTCTCCCATGAAAAGGCACCTCAAATGATTGAAAGAAAAGATAAGCCTTGACCTAATAGCCTAGCAATATGAAAGAAAAAATGTTTAATCATAATAATCTCCTAAGAAGAAAAAAGGAATAAAATAATATTATAAGAAAACTTATTATAAGATGATAAAGACAGAAGATCAAATTAAAGGAAACTACTTTGGACCCACATATAGTAACTAATGCAAAGGTGTCAATTTTAATGACATTTATTAGTAAAAATACTTAGACTAAGAACAAAAGAAAAAAGAAAGGAAAAAAATGAAGAAGTGATACGTGACAATCTCCTATGAAAAGGTATATTATCTTACAACATGTTGTGCGTGGATTAGAAACTTTTCGAACTTGTGTTGGACACAAAATATCCTTTGATACAGCTTAGCCTACCACTTAATATATGGTTTTTGGTCTTTTGCTCACCCTTAAGTGTATTTGACATAAAAGCCCTTAATTTTGAGTTCCCAAAATGCCATACTTTAACACCTCTTTCTGCCTCTTTCTCTCACTCATTCCTTTCTTTTTCCCCACATGCAATCTTATTCACTAAATGCCTAACTTCTCTCTCTTCCCTCCTTCCAGAACTGAAGCCAAAATCAGAAAACCCCATAATTATCTCTCCCTCCCTCTCTCAACTCAAGGAAGGTTGAAAGCTTAAATGTTGGTGTATACGCTCATAATGGATCCAAGTGTAACAAGCATGGGAGATTGACGGTACAAGCATCTTCTGTTGCGATGCTTGCATCTTGGACTAGGCCATGCAACGTTTGCTGAGAAGGGAATATATATACATTATTCACCTACTTCTGATGTATACATCCTATACTTCATACGGATTATTTTCATTGCCACGGTCTGGGAAACACCAATGAAATATCAATATATATATATATATACTGATTTCTGTTGTCCTGGATAGTTTTACTGAGTCAATGCATTCTTTCAAACAAGCAATAATTGCTTGCTTGGGCTCATTGTTTAGAACTGCCACGGATTGAATTTGTCAATGGACAGCCTTACGATTTTCAACATCCACGACTTCTTTTTTAACCACCGAATTCATTCCCTTGGAGCTGATAATCAGATCCTAATCAGTTCCAACATCATTTATATCAAAAATGTTGGATAAATTGGTAAAATGTCAGTCAGTTCCAAGATAGTCCCTTTTATCCATTTTTAAGACTTATTTAGAGGAGTTGCGGACTAAAGCCCCAAAATGTAAATGAAGCTGGACACAATTGATCAAGGTCCATGGAAGTCATTAACAGACTACAGCTGACCGAGATGAACGTGGGTCCAAATCTTACGCGTTTATGCTTGGAACAAAGAACCTAAGTAGATAAGAGTAGATTCATTGAGCCCTATGGAAGAAAAGGAGAGCTTTCCAATGGATTTCAATCCGAGAGAAAATTCTTTCATTACTCTTTGGGAATACTACAGCAAATCGGGGAGACCTGCAAATGGATTCAGAGTTGGCACTCTTCATTTAACAAATAAAAGGGGCGAAATTAGGGATCTTGGCTTCTTGGAAGAACCTATGTTTTGAGTTGCGAAAGAAAAAGAGGCAATGAGAAAGAACGAGAGAGGATTTGAAGGTTTTCTTACCTAGTTTTGTGAATTGGGAAAGAGAGAGGCAAGTCGGGTATGGATAGGTGGTGGTGGTGGGGTTGACAGGTTGGTTTTGGTTTGGGAGGCAAGAAATTATAAGATGCTTCGGAACTACTATTCGTGGGCTGGTCAAGAGGATAGAAAAGTGCCTTGCGAGCCCATTCGTCAGTATGATTCCCCCCACCCCAGATACCCGAAATGTTGTGGCTTAAAATACACAGAAACCATTCATTTTTACAGCTACAAATGACATAAAAGCAACGTCCTTGCATGTCATTTTTCAGTTAAAAAGCCACCTTGCCTAGAGAATCTGTGTTGGGGCAAATCAGACTTAACGGTCTGGATCTTTGGAAAAAAAAAAACATGAAATACGCCCCCTAGTCACTTTCCCGCCCGCCAATGTTCGAACTTCTGTTGGTTGTTTCTGGGTCAGATTTGTCGTGGCATACCCATATCTCTCAATGTTAAAACTCCCTTGTATAGGCGCAAGGCAGATACAGAAAGCAAGAGGATTATTGTGATTATCCCACACGATAAATGTACCATAGAACCGTCTACTTTCCATACTGTCGGCAAGGTCCTCATATTACCTAACAAATTCTGAAAGATAGGCTGAACATCCTATAATTCTGAACCAAAAGATAATCCAACACAACCCAAGGCCCCGTAAACACAATAAACATCCAAATATATCCGTCACTTCAGTGGTCCCCACAAAATAGGAATCGGAAGCCACAAAAGACTTCTATCTCTGCCCAGAATCAGGAGATCCATCTCCATATGAAACCAGGCCCTTTTTTCCAGGGGGGCTGCTTGATGGTGACCTCGATTTGTCCTCACTCAACCGTTTAGTAGATAGTGTATCAGGTGACGACCTCGACTGGCTCCTGCTCCTAGATAATGACCTACGCTGTTCGGTCCGACCTCCATCTCGTGCGCCACCTCGGGACCTTGATCTCTCAGGAATTGGGGAGGGACTGCGTACAGGACTGCGGCTATAGCTGCCCTTCGCACGGTGCCTGTAGCTTATTGGGCTTCGTGAAACACTTCTTGTCCGGCTCCTCCTGCTTCTATATCTGAAGACAAGGTAGAGGATATTTTTAGTGACAGGATCACACAAGGAAAGTTGGTCATAAAGACAGTCCGAGAATAAAACTCAGTTGAAGCTCATTCTTCAATTCACATATTAATCATCTGAGCTGGGTATAGATACTGCCAACTAACATGAACAGTGGACAGTCTCACAGAACTAGAATAGCGGTTTCTCTGCACTTTATCCAGATTGTCAGTAGGTCTGTTCTTTGGTATGTCAATAGTGCCAAGTCCCCGGAACACCTTTCAAATCAAAGAAACAACTTAAAGGAATTTAAATGCCAACAGGAAATCAATTTGCCATTTCACTGCTCAAGATCCTCAGGCATAGAGTGGTAGGGAGTGAATCTTTTGGTATGCTAAGCTGTCCAACACTTTCGAAACAAAGGTACAAACCTGAGATTTCCTTCAAAATGGCACAAGAAACAACCTTAGGTGTAAACTCAAAACGCTTGCATACTACCACTCTCAGGATGAAGATTGCTATTTCTGTAAAAGATGAAAACAAAAACAAAAGCTGGTCCCACAAAGGAAGCAAAATCTAACATGATTTAGTACAACCCTTGTACTCTTTATAATCTCCATCTATCGGAATTCCCAGATTATTCATCTCAAGGAGTGAGCTGGCTTTGAAAGCATATATCGTGTCTCATTAAATAGGAGATATGGTTATATCCTTTCTCCAGGAGTGGATGTAAACATGCAACAGGGAAAGGGACAAATGCAAAATATAAGAATCAAACCTTGGTGGAGTTCTGCCTCTTGGTGAACCTCTGTAACGCCTAGGAGGAGAACGTTCCGAATACCTACCATAACTCGAATATCTGCAAGGAAAATGAGCAAGCACTTTCAAGTATAACTATAATATCTGCAAATAGTGCGAGCAAGAACTTCAAGCATAAACAATGGTTAACAGAAAACCTGAGGAAGTAAAAAGTTTTAGCATCTGATAGTGCTCCCTACCTATCACGATCAATTCGTCCACTGTATCGGTGCGACCTTACAGGAGAACGATCAGGAGATGGAGTACGATAACGCCGAGCATAAGAGTAGCGCTGGCTGAAACCACGTCCCCTTCTAATGCGCTTTGGCGAACCATCTGGTGAAGCACTTCTTGACAAGCTCCTCCGACGAGAAGTTGGCGCTGTGCGCAGAGGACTCACTGGGCTCCTCGAGTAGCTACGGCGATTATTTCTGCTGGGTGCCCTCACAGGACTTCTGCTAATGCTTCTTCTTGACCAAGTCCTCACAGGGCTCCTACTTAAGCTTCTTCGAGACGACCCTCTCAGTGGGCTCCTGCTTATGCCTCTTCGTGACAGTGCTCTTACTGGGCTTCTGCTAATTGTCCTTCGTGATGGTGCTCTAACTGGGCTTCTGCTAGGGCTTCTTCGTGATAGGGACCTTATAGAGCTTCTACTTACACTTCTCCTTGGCCGAGCTCGTACTGGGCTTCTGCTGATGGTTCTTGCAGGTTGAACCCTTATAGGGCTTCTGCTTATGCTTCTAGAAGGGCTTCTGCTGCCAACACTTCTTCTGGTAGGGCTTCTGCTAACACCATGTCTTTGCGGTGACTGGAGTGGGCTTCTACTATGACTTGGAGAAAGGCTCCTGCTAGCACTTCTTCTGGGGCTCACACTCGGGCTCTTGCTTGCATTCCTTTGGGGGCTTATGCTCATGCTCTTACTCATGGTCCTTTTAGGACTCATGCTTCGGCTCCTGCTCATCAACATAAGATAAGCTTATGGATCTGGAAGAATTGATAGCACAAAGATTATTATGGTGGAAGAAGAAAAATAGAAAGACCTAGATTTGCTTGGATGGCCATCTAAATCAGGTTGTCTCTCTGCACTCCTGTCAGACTTCACCTCGGTCTCGATCCCATTACTACGCTCTCCATTTTCCCTGGGGAATTCACCCTCTTCTCGTTCAACTGCGTCTATTACATCACCATTCTTTTGCTGACTCGCTGTAGCTTCTTGCTCCAATGCCAATGGAGATTGATTCGCTGCAATTAGGTTTGCCAGAGTTCTCATCAATTGAAAGAACTTCAATAGTGTAGAGTGTAGGCATCACAGGAAATGTCTTAGAGAAAAAAACAACCGATACTCATTGGGACAAGTATCACAAGGTTTGATTAATTCACAAAATTAACTGTCGCAAATGTAATCATCAGCCAAGTTGAGTGAGCTCATGAAATAACCACAAAATGCACAAGAATCAAAAGCCCTTACCACAAATGAATACAAACCCATGGAATATCTATATAGTAGAAGTATAAGAAGGGCACACAGGTGTCGAGCAAACAAAGTTGTGAAGAGAGAGAGAGAGAGAGAGAGAGAGAGAGAGAGAGAGAGAGAGAGAGAGAGAGTAGAATCATTAGTTCCTAAATAGCAGTCCCCTTTAACAATGCAAATAGAAAAAATAGAATATATTTTCAAGTTTTTGTTAACAACCTCTGCACGTATATAGAAAAGCTCGAAGTAAATAACCTACCTGTTCTAGCAAATTGAATCATAAGAAAAATAGGAGTTATGATATTGGTAAATTGAATTTTAAATTTTCATGCAAAAAGAAGGGCAACCAGGTAGCTATAAGACCAGTATGTCGAGGATGCTTTGGAAAAGAGAAGGATGTGGAGCAACCACTATACCTACAAACTAGACTTTTTTGCAACATTTCCTATTCATTTCTTCCTTTTGCTGCTTTATTTTTATATTTTTATATTCAGAATAAAAAAGCTCTCATTATTTCTCTCAGAAAACAAAAGAAATTTGGTCACAAATCAGTGTGCTTAGATTTGTAACCGAAACCCAGCATTACCAACGACTAGTAAGAAGCAAGCATCCAATAACAGGGAAAAAGAAAGTATACCTATCCAAAAAAACTAATTTTCCAACTAAAACACTCCATCTGAAACTTATAGATCCACAGTTGTTCAAGGGTATTGTCCAACATGCATCAAAAACCAATAAGTAAGATCAACATTTATATAGGAGAAAGGGAAACTAGAACCTGAATAGGACATGCATTCAAGACTTTCCTATTATTGCCTATGCTCCACGTAGGCTTCAGGGGTTCTCAGAATGCCACACCAGAATTGTTAAATATTACAAGTGCTTTTTGTTTAAATCAAACTGTTCAAAATCTAGATCCTACTAATTCAGTTGACTCCCATACAGACAAAATGGTTGAACTCAAAGTCCTACTTACTGCATCAGAATTATTAACACTACTATGATCTTTTGTTTAAATCCACTCTTCAGAATCCAGATACTACTAATTAAGTTGACTGTAAGAGGGGACTTAATGACTGAACTCAGCTTTGTACTTGACCGAGTTTAAGACCCTTTAATAAGTTAAGGGGGTAATGTACAGAGTATCATGACCCTTGAATGCTCAGCAAGCATGATTTCTTGATAATGTCCATGTATTCCAGAAGCCTTGTCTACATTTGTTTAAATCCAAAGGCCCATAATCCAGATCCTATCAGTTAAGATGACTCTGATAAGAGACTCAACGATTGAACACAGCTTCCTACTAGCCTGAACTTAAGACCCTTTAATAAGGGGTGTGACTTATGAAGTTTCATGACCCTTGAATCTTAGCAATAATGATTTCTTGCCAATGTTTGTGTTCCAGAAGCCTTATCTGAAGCATTACCAACTAAACACTTAATGATTTTATGAGGGCTGTTGAGGAAAGATTCGATTTTGCCATATCCCGGCTTCTCAAATGATTAAGTATTTTAAAGTGTTTTATTTACAGAAGTAAGAGGAGTTCCCAGTAAGGGCAGCCCCGGTGCATGAAGCTCCCGCCTATGCAGGGTCCAGGGAAGGGGGGGGGGGGCGGGCCACAATGGCCTAAAGTAGGCAGCCTTACCTTGCATTTTTGCAAGAGGAGTTCCCAGTCCCATCTAATAATAGGACATTATAGCTTCCAACAGTGAACAGAGCATAGCTTTTAATACACTGCAACCATATATGTCCTCAAGAGTGGCATTTTTACCCTTGCACTAGGGTTCAGTCATGGAGCATTCTGTAGTTGACCTCATTTTGCTATAGGTTTCAGACTTCAATCAACACACATACATCAAGACTGAGAAAAGCATTTTACACTAGAGGATGTAGAGGAGCAAAAATTTCATTAATCTATCTTACTACATAACTAAAGATACTCACTATTCCTTAGTCAAATTTGCACAAAGTAATATTTGTTTCCACTCTGAACTCCAGTAGCCTTGAGTCAATTACATTTGTCAACTTCCTTCATGAACCTCACCGCACAACTAAAATCTCAAACACTGAACATTCGAGACAAATTTTCCCAAACACAATAAAAGGAATTCTCCGCAGATCAATTCCACAAGTTGGACGGTAAAGCAATCAAGAGCCATCCACAAAGGGCACGCATTCAAACAAATACGTAAATATTCGACGTCATGCCTCATATACCTTTCAAAGGCCAGAGAAGCAAAGTAAACGTTAAAAGTAGAAGACACCAGTTATGCCAACTTTAGATCATATGATGTTTAGCCTGCACTTTCACGAGCACAAAATATTGGCAGTACTTTTGGTCACCATTTAGAATAGGGTATTGAGGACTCTTTGAGGTATGTATTATCTACCTCTCAAAGTGTTCAAGCAGCTTTGGGCCAATCTCAACCTTGAGAGCTAAGTGGAAGCTACTTTGCTTCCATTTCCTTCCTGTAGATGCATGATTTTGCCAATCTACATTTTCACCATGATCTTCATTGATCTCCTGCCAAATCCCATCGTAGTCATGATACATAAGGGATCCCTCAAGGAATTAAACCCCAACCAACAGCAACGGGAACAATCAACTAGTGGAATACAGCTCCATAGTCATATGGGAATCCTCAATCCCACAATTCTTACCTACTTCAAGCATGGTCTCATGCTTTGACAATGTCCTAGATAACGTGCAGCCTAATTTACAAAACCTAGACACTAGGGCTTTCCATAGGCAAGAGGAAATTTGCAAAGCAAAAGAAGGATAACCACTACAGACCACTTGAGGAACAAAAGAGAAGACAGAAGAGAACCGACAGGTCATAATATCCTACATAATTCGAACGTGAAACAGGGTTGGGAGATAATTGAGCATGACATAGCCCTCGATCATGGCAGAGGTTGGCTTTCTACTGCTTGTAGGATCAGTGTTTGCAGTTCTCCCATCTATTCCAATGAACACGCAACAGCAACAGCAGTGATTGGGCTTTTTTCATTCAATAATACTCCATCAAAACAGAGTGACATGCCTACTGCACAATTTCATGCACCATATGTGCGCAATCTAAATTTAAAATCCAGTACATGTAGCAAACCCTCATCAGGAAGAAAAGAGGTGCTGCAGCTGACTAAGCAGTCCAATGTCCCATCATTAACTGGGTCTGCAGGTGTCTGGGCCCTCGGCAGCCAGCTCATTGTCCTTGACATCTGACCTTCTGCCAAACCCACCATCAATAGGACAGGAAGTCTAGGTTCCCCAGGAACTCCATTTCTTGGAGCTTCAAACCAACCATAATAGAGAATTCTGGTTGATACAGATTCCTTGATAACCTCCAAGAAGATCTTATAGTTCCCAGAAGGACGCCAGACGCAAGCATGTACAGCACAACGCTAACGTGTACTAAGGACAGATCCTCAAAATTCATACCGGATCTATGATACCGTCAATGTTAAAAGACATTCAAAAGCGCATCTGTTTTTCTATGGCTATGCACCATTCACAGAATGCACTTGCCAGGGTATCCCATCTGATCCAAGGCTCTGATAGCCTCTTCACTAGATGGTCATCTGTAATTATTGCCAGCAACATGACTGAACCAATTCCGGCAAGGGACCGTAACTTTAGGGTGAGAGGAATGAGAGAGAGGAGGGGAGGGGGATATACTCCCACCACTACATCACAGTTGGATGTGGGGATCTTCTCATCCCTCCATCAACCATAAACTTGAAATAAGCAGAAGCCAAGCATTGCCCATCACCAGGATTCCAGTGGCCATCATTATAGCCCTAGAAGGAGAACTAGATCAAGCAAAGCTTGGCAAAACAATGAGAAAGCCAAGGCTATACGGATGATGAGGGCAAAGTTGGCCCACCATTTGCCGCAATAACATGCACAAGACCCAAAAGTTAAAAGTTCAAAAGCCTAAGACAATTCACAAATGCACAAAAGTGATTGTGATGATCAATTTAATTTATTGTGAGAAAGCCTATAGAACCATTTAATTCATTGTAACTATCTCAAGAAGGCAGAGTAAGACCTTATGAGGATTATACTCCAAACAGAGAAGACAATAACAGGAATTCTAGAAAGAATAAATGTGATCTTGATTCATCTTATCCTTAAATCATGAACTTTATTCTGCACCCTGGAACATTTCACCTCTGAAACAGTGGAACTCTGGAATACTGAGAGGCTAAGAGGTCAATATATTAGCAGTTGTAACCATGATAAATTAATGTAAACCACCTCCAGAAAAAATTAATGATATTGAGCTGTTTTTTCTTGTTCCAAGAATACAAAAAGTCCACCCTAAGAGAACAGTCAGATTTGGATCATTATTAACCTCAATAATGATCCGAAATACATCCTAGTTCAACGAGAGAGATGATAAACATGCTCCTCCATTGGATATTCAAAGTAACTTTTAGATTGTCACTGAGACATCCCTATCTGTTACCACTTTACAATATGAACTTTGATGTTTACCAGCATAAATGGCACACTGTCAACAGAAGAGTTCAGCAAGTGTTCAAGATACGTTTCAAATAATCACAAAGCCAACATTAAATTTTATACGAAAAAAAGCACAAATCCAACGAGCAAACAATTTGGCCAACAAATAGGATGAATTTTGATAAGCACTAACTGCTAATGAGAGAAGTACATACAGCACCATTCAAGTGCCAATCAGTTACAGAATATGCAATGCGTGGCAAAGCAGTCACATGAAGTTGGAAAGGTGAAATGTTTAAGTAACGAAAAAATATACAAAATAAGTCCCACTACCAATCAAAGGCTAGCAAACGAATCTGAAAAACTTCAGTTTTCACTTGAACGTGAGGAAAAGCTGAGTAAATTCTCAAAAGAACACTATAAGTACCCCATTCTGTAAGATTCGACAACTATAGCTTATGATGTAATCTCCACAACACCACGGACCTATGCAGACAGACAGGACCACACGTACATGCATGCACAAGATTTTCAGTGCAAATAAACTTTCTGAAAATACAGTGCCTTAATCCTTAACTGAAAAAAACTTTGCACACAGAATAGAATGCAAAGATATGCCAACAGACAACCAAAACAATACTTCTTTTGGATGGAAAGAACCTCAAGAACCACCAATTCATCTACAATTTACCGATTATTCAAATGGATAATTTTCTAATGTAATTTAGAGCAATCACAAGATGATGGAAACAAATGTACCCAGAATAATAGAAGAGTAACAATAGGCTCAAAATTATACCAGGAATCTTGGAAGAGCTTTTTAACTTCCTGCTTGGCCTTCGAGCATTAGCTCCTCCATCCTCAGAGCTGGTTCCACTAGAACTCTCACTGTCAGAATCACTAGTACTCCCCGAAGACCTTACATGAACGAAAAGGAAAAAAATAAATATAGGAGAAGCTTTCATTATTGTGATGTGATTTAGTAACGCTACAATTCAAGCACCTGCATAAAAGAAAAGACTAGTAGCCACAAACACTTGATGCAATTGAACAACTAACTCAAAGAAATGCTTATAAGCAACTAAATTTTCATGAGTTTGTCGTTTCAGAGTTCCTCACTTTCCTGCAACCTCCCAAATGAAGTGCTCACCAAGTCAAAACTGGCACTAAATGCCAGGGTGAAGTTGAGACAAATAAAAGGAAAAGGTGGAGAGAGAGAGAGAGAGAGAGAGAGAGAGAGAGAGAGAGAGAGAGAGAGAGAGAGAGAGAGAGAGAGAGGGTTATGACTTTTGCTTTTCCCAGGAATACAGTAGAAAATGGTGTCAATGGGAAAGCCACTATAGCAATTTTGAGATACAGGGCCCTGCCCCAGATTACGGTCAAAAAATGAGAAAAGGGAGTAGAAATTAGCAGCATCAAGAGATGTAGACATATTAGTCTTTTCTATGTGTGTGAACAGAACATAAGACAGAAGTTTTGAGAAATATTCTTATAGCAACCATTTCACTTTGCGCCTTGATCTCTTGTCGCGCCGCCTTCGCTTCTTGTCGCGCCGCCTGTTCCTTTTCCTTCTTCCACGTTTGTATTTGTCTCTTCTTGAAGATTTCTTTCTCCTCCTACGCCTATCATCACTTGAGGAGCTATAAGATGATGATGATGATGACGATGAATACGAATCTGAGTCACTGCCTGATTCTGATGATTCAGACTCAGTGTCTGACGAGCTATCTGACTCAGATGTATAGTATCTCCTCTTTCTTCTCCTCTTCTCTTTTGAAGGTTTCTTATGCTTTCCCTTGCGTCGCTCATCACGGCTATCAACATCAGAAATGATCTCCTTTCCTGCTTTTGATTTACTTCTCTTTTTGTCTGCATTTATTACAGATTATTCAAATGAATCAGAAATCTGTTTCAGCTTGCAAAATCTAAAACTTAAAAAAAAAAAAAAAAAAAAAAAGCAGCCCAATGCACGAAGTTCCCGCATATGCGGGGTCCAGGGAAGGGGCGGACCACAAAGGATCTATAGTGTGCAGCCTCACCAACCACAAGAAATAAAACGAAACCAGAAACACTACCGGCTATATAAATAGTAAGTTAACACAATCAAAAGACTCTAATGCTGCTAAGATTAAGAAATGTCAGTACCAATTTCTGAGGCAACTGCTCCATGATTTTTACTGTCGGAAAGTTCTCCACAATTAGCAACTTTGACTGGAACAACAGGTTTCCCTTGATCGCTACCAAAACTTTCCATCTTCTTTAAAGTGCTGTGCCCTTGAACAAGCTTCCCAAAGACCACATGCTTCCTGTCAATGTCAAGAAACTTCAGATATCTATTCTTTCTTAAATTGATACATGCAATTTAATTCATAAATTTGATACCTACCAAAAACACAGAAGTTAAAATACCGATACCTTCCTGACATAAAATATAGAAAGAAAATTCAACCAGAAAATTCCGCAGGTATAATCCACCAGAATCAAGTATAAATATCAAGAGGAAACGGGAGGAAAAGAAAATGAAACTAACCCGTCTAGATGATGTGCAGCCTTGAAAGTAATAAAGAATTGAGAGCCATTGGTATTGCGACCAGCATTTGCCATAGACAGAACACCAGGTCCATCGTGACGTAATTTGAAGTTTTCATCTGTAACAATTAAAATGAATACAGAAGTTAACAGCAAATGACCAATGAAAATATCCAAGAGGTATGCTGAACAGAAGAATAAACACATGTACCAGTGACAAGAACATATATATGCAGAAAAAGAATTAAGCAAACACAGAGCCAAAATGTAGTCATGGAGCATTCAATATGTTCACCATGCACATTGTCTTGCCTAAACATCAAGCGCATGCCAGGTACTAACAGGGAGAGCACTCTAAATTCTTCAGTAGGTGTGAGTTCTACATGTGGTGTAACTAACATGAAAGTGGTCACAATTACCACAAACCACTGTACTTGCAAATAACAGATTCATCAAGACCTAATGTTGAAAAACATCACCATATATGGTTTCAACCATCCCAAGGCAAAGAGATCCCTAGAAACTTCTGAGGTATAACCTGTCATGCCCATCCATTTCTTCTTCAGAATGAAGAATCCAAATGGACCAAGCCAAGATCATAGCTTACGTGGGGCCTTGATGCTACCAAGTGTGATCTAAATGAGAGAAAGCAGAAAAAAGAAGGCATACGAATGTTCCTACGTGCAATTTACTGGAAGCAAGCATGAACACTTGATGATGCCAATGTCTGCCCCATCCCCCAACCCCCATCAGTAATATGAGCAGAGATAGATGGTCCACATAATTCAAAACATAAATGCCTTCACCAGAAACAAGAATAAGAGAATAATCATCACCTGGAAACTTGCCTCCATATATGCTCTCCCCACCAGTACCTGAAATTTATCACAAACATCAAATTCATAACAAGTAAAATTTCTGTAGTTCACAAACCAAAAATTCATTCCCTTATTTTCCCTTTTATCTTCTGACTAAATAACAATATCAAAAGTCCAAAATGATTGTCAATGAAGATAAAAACCAGAAATTATGACTACGAAAACCAATACCAAAAGCAACATCCATCCATGGAAGAAAATTAGAGGAAAGAAACAAAAATTGCAAATGGAAAAAAAAAAAAAAAAAGGCCACACATTTTTCTTCAAAATATTGAACATCAAAATGGAAAAAGAATAAGAAAACAAACATGAAAGAGGAAAAATAATAAAGATAAGGCACTAATAGCAAAGAGAGCAACAGTAAGGAAGTTCTAGTTTCAACTACACTAATTTTTTAGTAAATGAAAACCATGCGCACGCATGCGTGGGCAAGAGAGAGAGAGAGAGAGAGAGCTAAACATGGGCAGTATAGAAGGGAGATAAAAATCATCCTATCCTAAGAAAAATTACAATCGAATTTTAGCTCAGACACAAGCCAACTCATTCATATCATAGTCGTTTCTCTTAGGTGCTTGACAGCTACACACAAAAATATATAAAGTGACCAAACATTCTAAAACTTCCTTATAAGCAAATTACTTGCATAATGTCACATACCACTGATTAATAAAAGTGAGGTATGAACAAAAGCAAAAGGCCACAGCTAAAGGCTTTTGAAATAAGGCAGCAATTTTGCATTCAAAGCCTCAACACACAACTAAGACTGAGAAGTGTATTAAAAAGGGACAAGTTCCTGGTTTTACACATGAATTGACCAAAAAAGGAGCAAGTCATAATATCAAAAAAAAAAAAAGAGTTGTTGATTTTCAGCATCCACATTGCTAGAATATTGGAATTGCAATAAAAGGTAAAGCGATGACATTATCCACTTCAAATGTCTTGAACTCATTCTCTTTGGCCCAAAGCACATTAGAGAATCCACAATTAAGTAGCCACTAGATTAACTGGGTCGTCAAGAAGTTCCTTTTCCTCTGCCTCATTAAAGGCTTCCCACTATAACATGTACTTGTTAACTACAAAGAAATTTGCAACATTTAAAGAATTTCGAATAATTCATCAAATGAATAATTTCCATACGAAGTCATGTTTTTCAAAGTTTAACAGATTTTTCGCAATACTTTCAAACAGTTCCCAAACTTATGGTATTGCTCTTTACTCCCACAGATAATACGAACTTAATAGAGTCAACCAATCAGAAAGCTCTTGATACCCACATTTGCACTGAAAATTTTTACATCTTACTAGAGAAAACCAACCCCAATTGTATTGTAAGGTTTATTTTATATTAGTTTTAGTTTAAAGGACCTGATTAATTGCGCAACAAGCATCACTTTCAGAACTTATACAAATAAACCATAGCAACAAAGCAAATTATTTTGGAGAGATTTTATTATTGCAAGCCAAAAACTTGAAAAGGTTTTCTATACAACATCAATCACATGCATACAGATAAGTTTTCATTTATGCTTCCAGTTAACACTATACATCAATCACATGAATCTAGAGGTTTTCATTTGTTGGGAAATGAAGAAAAATGAATTTCAAATTCAGTTATGATCACCTCCCCAAGTAGAAACTAAAGAAATTATCTTCCAAATCCAAGCCATAACCAACCCATCAAACTGAAAATTTTTGTCCTCAATTGTGCCTATATTTATTCAGTTAAACATCTCATGAGACTAATGCTCAACCAACAATTGGAGGAACAATCTGAAAACATACATTAGTCCTTCATCTTGCCATCCTTGTAATATGTAAAGGAAGAATCTGGACATGGAAAAGGCTAGTGACTCCTTAAAGGAGCAACAGATAGAAATCCAATCCTTCGGTTGGTGAAAGTGACAGGACAAGGAGTTGGACCAAAGAGCTGCCCATATCCAGAGTAAGGTTTCCATAGCCTGATCATTCATGAGTCAAAGCTTTAACGATTTCCCTGTATGGAAACTAAAACTAGCCCCTCAAAGCATGAGACACCATACTTGCATGAACAGGTGGTCTAAGTGGCATATTGAAATTTCCATGAAGCAAAATAAATGAGCAGTCTTCAAACCTATACCAAATACAGTAACTCTGTGCTTACCACATAGCAACAACAGAAAGGAACCTAAGCTCAACTGTGCTGAACTATAGAGTGATAATCACCATTACTTCTGTTACGAAGTGTAATACCGTCAAGTTCACAATCTCGTTCAAATACTCTACAACAAAAATAGTTATAGAGATAGTACAAATAAACTATAATACAAACTATGTAGTCACAGGCGCGAACTAGTCGCTAGGAGCAAAATGGCGCAGCCATGTGACTCGACTAAGGCCAGGCACAGTGGGTTTAAGATGCAGTGCAACTAGGCACGCAACTTTCTGTGCCTTGAGCCTTGCACTTTCTGCAGCCCTGACTCCAGGCGCACCATAAGTGATTTAACATCCTTATTTTTCCCTTTATTCTTCTTTTTCTTCCCAGACTTATTTTCCAGTGGTGATTGAAGCTTGCTTGAAGTGATTAAAGGTAAGAAATTACATATTTTTATTGGGTATTTATCTATTATTCCTTTTCTGAAAAAATTGGTAAAAACAGTACTGTTTTTCATTTTTAATGATCCATGCTTGATTTTTGTCTAAAATGTCAACATATCTACGCTCTAATGCAAAACGAAAACTCCATTTCATCATTTCCATTTCCTTTCATAGATTTGATGTAGTATTTACTGTTTTTTCAGTTTCCTGTATTTTTACTGAAAATTGCAATATACATATCAGTATTTTTTTTCTCTAATTTTTTGTGGAATGCACATATAGGTTTGCATTACATAGCTGAAATTGACATTTCCATGGTCTTTTTTCATCTTTTACCTCTTTTTTATTATTTTCAGTGAAAATCATAAAACACAGTATACATAAGGTTTTTTTTTTTTCTTTATGTTCATTTTTGTAATAAATGTGTGAATGTTTCATTATAATACTAAAATCGGCAATCCTATATCATTTTTTTCATATTTTGCATGTTTTATTTACCCTTTTTTTGTTTTTTTCGGTACTTTCTTCTAAAAAAAACATGAAATATATGACTGCTTATTTGTTAACTTCAGTACTAATGCTAAAAAAATCATTCTAATACTAAAAAATGACAATTCCACATCATGCTTTTCATAAGTTGTATTTTTTTACTTTTTTTGTTCCTTTCTTCCAAAATTCATGAAATGCATTACTTTTTTTTTTTTTTTTCAGCATGCTAAGAAAATAAGTCTAATGCTAAAAAATGATGATTCCACATCATACTCTTCATAATTTGTATGTTTTTTACTTTTTCTTTTTAGGTTACTTTCTTGTAAAATTCATACAATACACTACTTTTTTTAGTTAATTTCAATAGTACTACTAAGAAATGACAATTCCACATCATCCTTTTCCTAATTTGTATGTTTTCTTTTACCTTTTTTTTTTGTTACTTTCTTCTAAAATTCATGAAGTATGGTCTATTTCTTACATTCCTACATAAGAAAAGAAACAAATGTGTATTGTTTCCATTCTGGTGCTAAAAAGTAATAAATCCACAACATATTTTTCATATTATCTACGTTTCTTTTAACTGTTTTTTGCTTGTTAATTTCTTATGTTTGTTAACTTTGTTTACAGGGTTCAGCTTAGGTTTCCATTTTACAAGGCAGAGACAATAATATGTCTTCATCAATGGGATTCAACTTTGCATCATCAAAATCAAGGGATCCGGGATGGGAATGTGGAGAGGCAAGGGATCTAACAGACAAAAAATTTAATTTGGTGCAAGCTGTGTGGGAATAGGTGTACCAGTGGAATATTTAGATTGAAACAACATTTGACGAGCGGTCAAAGAAATGCAAAAAAGTGCTTGCTTGTCACTTCTCACATATTTAAGAAAATATTAGATTATATGAATGAATCAAAGTAGAAGAAAGCACAAAGAGAGAAAAATAAAGGAGATGAATAGGCCAGAGAATTTATTTGCTTGCACGATGATGATGATGATGATGATGATGATGATGATGATGATGACGACAAGGTAGAGGAGGTTGAAAGTACTAGGGCAGGGGGTATTTCCACTAGAAGCAAGAAGAGCAAGGGAAAGGTACCCACCCAACAAACAACAAAGAGGCCTATTAACTATCTCTTTGCTCCTAACCCTGTGTCCTAGGTTA
The DNA here is from genome assembly GCA_035236585.1 of Warburgia ugandensis. Lineage (NCBI taxonomy): Eukaryota > Viridiplantae > Streptophyta > Magnoliopsida > Canellales > Canellaceae > Warburgia > Warburgia ugandensis. The sequence continues at coordinate 30,021,335 of CP141133.1, read as the reverse complement.
AGGAAAAGGCACCAATGCAATAGACAACAATGAATAGAGCTTAAAAGGAGTTCAGGACAAGAGCATGCAATTACATCACCTCTTAGTTCTATGAAAATAGCATTGCATTCAATGTTGCTCGTTATCGTTCCTTTCAGACCATGTTAGAGACAATTGCATGATCCAAGTATATATCTTAAACTTTTAAATAATTAATAATTTAATACTTGTTTTAGCCTTTTACCTATTCTTATAATGTTATAATCTTATAAGACTAAGGTTTCAAGGCACCTTTATATCACAAGTTGAGGGTGAGTCTTCTTCAGAAGCAAGTAAAGAAGACAAAAGAATATATAAAACAAAGTAAAGCTTATTTGATTAGGTATGCATTCAATGTTCTTTTTCGCACCTCGTATATTCAGCACTAAAGTGACTGAATGACTTACAAGTAATTTTATTTATACTTTTTAGGTATGAGTACTCTATTATATCGGATTGGTGGACCCACAGCAAGGATCACACCCCTTATTAACTTTCTGGTGAACTGTCCAACTAGGACAATTTTTTGAAATCTATTGACGAACATGCACATGTCAAGAGCGCAAGCTTAATACTTGACATGCTAGAGAAGGTAATTAATGAAGTTGGAGAAAATTTAGTTCAATTAATTGTTTAGTTTTATAATTTGTTAAGTATTTAACTTGTTAATGATGCAAGTTCACCCTATATAATTTTACCTTTGTCTATTTTAGGTAATAACTAACAATTCTCCAACTATGTGTCTGCAAGAAGGAAGTTAATGGTGAACATGCTACATTTGTGTTGGACCCCTTGTGCAGCACACTGCATAAATCTAATGTTAGAGTGCATCGACAAATTGCCAATTTTGAAGAGCATTATGACAAAAGCTATGACGATAGTACAGTGTTTATTTATAGCCACACACATATCCTTCATTTATGAAAAGATTTACAAAGAAAAAAGATTTGGTCAAACCTACAATGATGAGCTTCGCCACTAACTTCCCAAGTTTAGAAAGCATTCACAACTTAAATACAAAGTTGAGGGCACATTCGGCGTGGATGAACAGTAAATGACCGAAAAGGCATGAAAGTAAAAGAGCAGAAAGAATTGTGTTGCATATCAACTTCTAGAACAAAATCCTTTTTTGTTTGAAGAGCATGGCCCCACTTATAGAGGTTTTGAGAGTGGCGAATAGTGAGAAGAAGCTGACAATAGGATATATCTTCGAGGCCATAGTCAGGACCATACAAAAGATTCAAGCCAATCTAATAGGGGATGAGCGCCAGGTCACCATATTTGGGGGGGATCATAAACAATAGATGGAGTTCTCAACTTCACCCGACTTTGCATACAACTAGATATTACCTCAACTCATTTTTCTACCATGACCATACATTGAAATTGAGTATAACAGTGACATTAAAAATGGTCTAATACATGCAATCAATAGGCTAGATGACGGACAGGAAGCTGACATTGTGGTACATGAGATATCCACTTATAGACATGCTAAAAGCTTGTTTGACAATGACCTAACAATAGGCAAGAGAAAAAACCTTGCCCCATGTAAGGGTTTTATGTTATTCTATGTTTTAATTTCTAAATTTAATTTTTATATTATTTTAATTTTGTTTTTTCTAACTTTAATTGTCTTCAACTTTTGTATGTGAGTGGTGGATTAACTTTGGAGCTAAAGCCCCACACTTTCAAACATTAGCAATTAAGATCCTCTCTTAGATGTGCATCTATTTGAAAGCATATTGGAGCGTCTTTGAGAACGTATGCTACTTAGATACTAAAATTTGGTACTTATTTGGGAAAGGGAGTCTTGGCACAACAATGAAGTTGTTGTCATGTGACCTTGAGGTTATGGGTTCAAGGTGTGGAAACAGCCTTTTGAAAAAATGCAAGGCATGGCTGCTTACTATAGATCCTTGTGGTTCGCCCCTTTCCTGAACCCTCATAGGCCGGAGCTTTGTGCATTAGGGCTGCCCCTATTAGTTATTAATTATTTAGTTACTATTACCTTTACGTTCATTATACTCTAAATTTACAAGTATTTTTTCTATTCAAATCCACACTAGGGAGGGTAGTCCCGGTGCACGAAGCTCCGGCCTATGCGGGGTCCGAGGAAGGGGCGGACCACAAAAGCCTATAGTAGGCAGCCTTACCTTGCATTTTTTGCAAGAGAAATAGGCTACATGCTAAAACATTGAACGATCTAGTATATGTTCAATACAATCAGCACCTTCATCGTCGACATGAGGATCATTTGAAAATGCAAACATAAACAGATGCAAATTCTGTTACAAAAGGTCGATGAAAGTGAGTGGATTGTTCAAGAAGACACAGAGATGATCTGATGCATCAAGGTAACGACTTCACCTAGTTAGATGTTAAGCTCGCGGATCAAGTAAACATGATGCTCTATCTACTATGTAGTACCAGAGGCAGGGGAGGGGGCACAAGGGGAGCTGCATTTCTCAGTCTCAACAAGAATCAAAGGAGGATGTTGGAGAAGAGAAGGACAATGATGTCGATAAGGAGACTGAGGAGGATGTTTATATCTCCCAGGGAGATGATTCTGGTGACAATATTGATCTTCTTGGTGAGGAAGAGGTGCAGAAAGATGACTCTTAAGTCTTAATGGTTAACACTTGCTTTACTTTATTTAAATGTTGTTTGATTGTTTATTGTTCCTAGATTTATAAGAAGAAGGTGGTGTGATGACAAGGTCGCAAGGGATTGAAGTAGTAGCAGGAAGACTAGTACTATGATAGCATCACTATCATTGTATTTGTATGTTTCTAAACTTACTTCTTTGCGTATGATTGTTTGTTTTAACCTTAGGTTGTTGTTGTTGACCTATTAATTTATTACTTAAGAATTCTATTTTACTCATTTGACAAGTATTTATTCATATCTTTATATTTCTATGTTTTTTATTATTATAGATTTTTTGAAATTTTTGGGATTTATTTTATTTTTTCTTTGTAAATATTAAAATTACTCAATTTTGCCCTTGTCATCTAGTCGTGAGAGTAGGCACACCTAGTCCCTCTAGGCCCGAGTCGCACCCCTTGCACTCAGGTGCACCTTGTGCTTACAACTATATAGAATACAAAAGGCCAATAATATTTTGCATGATATACAGAGATTAGGAATTGTTAATGCAAAAAAAACCAACTGAATTAACTAGAAGATAGCCAATATTAGCCAGCAAAAGCCCCAAGTATTCAAAAGGTGAGCAATCAACAAAGAAACATAAAATTAAGGATTGAAAATAGAAACACATACCATCTCTTTTAGAAAAATCGCCACCCTGCCACATGAACATCAACCATCAGTTTGCTAATAAGCAGAAAGCAAAATTCTATAAAAACTGGCTTGGGTAGGTCGAAGACTAGTAAATTATGATGATGGACAACTTAGTAAAATACAAATTGATATCTACATCAAGATAAGTAGTCGTGACCATCAGCCCTGTATCCTACAGCATAAACAAGGTAACTGACCAAAAGACAAAGGCCATTACTTCTAGTTTATGCTAACCAGAAAGGGAAGTGCATATACAACATTAATTGATCATTCCTGTGAGAACAACAAGCGGTTTTGAAGGGGAAACAACCAAGGACATACCTGGGCCATGAATCCTTTAATAATGCGATGAAAGATGGATCCTTTGTAGTGCAATGGTTTTCCAGTCATAGTTCCAGTTCCCTTCTCACCTGTGCGGAAGCAGTTATTAAACAGTCATGGTATGAACTACACACCCTTTTTCTCACATTATTAGCACTGGCAGACACCAATATGTATCATTAAATTGCACATCTATTGACAATAACCCAATTCTGTATGACTAGCTATATAAGAACAAAATAATGCAATGAAAGATGGATCCTTTGTAATGCAATGGTTTTCCAGTCATAGATCCAGTTCCCTTCTCACCTGCGCAGAAGCAGTTATTAAACGGTCCTGGTATGAACTACACACCCTTTTTCTCACATTATTAGAACCGGCAGACACCAATATGTATCATTAAATTGCACATCTATTGACAATAACCTAATTCTGTATGACTAGCTAATCTAATACAAGAACAAAAAAATTTAAAAATAAATGAATAAAGCCTCCCTTGCCAACACCCCCACAAAAAAACACTCCACCAGCGGTAGATAAGGCAGGATGTGCTAGGGCCCATGATTTTACCACACAAGAACACTAACCAGCAGGAAAAAGACTAATCAGAACAATAACACATCCCATGTACCAGCAAAATGCAGCTTTTCAGACTAAAATTTATGGAACACTGAGGAGACAACAACAACAACATCCATTTCATACCACAGAAACTTAAATCAATTCACCAATTGATGAGCAAGCCAGCAGTAAATAATTTGCTATTTTGCTACCCAGGCCCTTTAGATTATGAAGAAATGCACATAAATGGGAAAAATAGATGAATGTCATGAACGAGATATTTGTATATCAGATCAAAGCATGGTTTTACCATTTCCTGTATGTTTCCAATTAATATTTTACTAGGAATGCTACACCACAGCAACCATTTCTTCATAAAACAGCACCCTCATTTGGATGATCTGACACTTCCATCTTATTTCTCCTGCTTTGGATGTCTGGTAGTAGATAACCAATGCTGATTGGATGATTCTAGCAACTGAAATTCTACATTTTGGTTTAGCATATCTCATCTATTACAGGAGAGAAGGAAAAAACTTTACATATTCCAAAAGAAATGCTTGCAAATGATTACAAACAGAACATACTAGGAAGAAATTCTGAAGAGAGGGCCCAAAGAATCCTTACTGGACCAACCTTTTCCATGGGTTGACCAGTTGCTTTCTCTGGTAGGTTGACAAATAGCTCGGTGAGGCTATTCCAGAGAACAGACTAACTTGCATCTATGCAGCAGGAAAGCTGGAGATGTGCACTTCAACCCTACAATAAATGCTAGTTGAGTTTCCTAGAAGTATAAGAAAAATGTCTCAACCAGTTCCAGCACTTTGTCCAGTGTTCAACTAGTAATAATCAGCTTTCTTTTTAATCGGCAGTATGGCCAATGCCTAATCTTAAGTAATTCATCAAACAAATTCTGAATATGTCAGCAAAAACTCCAGCAGGCAAAAACAGATAGCATAACCAAAATCACCTGGAGTGGAGACATAAGGAACAGAAGACAAATTCTGCTGAATCAAATAGTGGCACAAGAAGGGGCCTAAATTCAGCGAGTTTCAAAACCACCAGAAAAAAGGAAGAATACATGTTCTAATTTCATGAAGCAGTTGGACTGGAAATCACATAGCAACCATTGCCCAAATCCTGGCCCTTATACCACATTATTCAGTTCCCAGCCTCAGTTCTGTGGTTCTAGAAAGGAAGTTGGCCACCATAAATGTGAATGTGATCTTGAAGAGGTTTCACTGCTGCATAAAATATCAATGTGGAGACCAATAGCAGCTCTGTTGTTTTAACCAACCACAAAAGTGCCCAAACCTTTGTCCCTGGAGTAACTGAAGAGTCAAAAAGGCATTGAACAGTGCCAATAGGTTTCATTTTTCCTCCCAGAATCAACCAAGCAATGTAAGCATGAAACAGAACAAATTTAACCCAAACCTACAAGAGGAAGTACGGAAAATGTTCAAATGTCCCCACCAAAAGGGAATTGAGGTGGAAAGAACAAGTATTAAATGGGACAAGGATGTCTCTCATGTGAATCAAGTTAAGAATGGTTTCCAGAGTAAATAATCTCACAATCTCAATTGACTTTGAATTGTACAAATCATCATTTATGGGATGATATATGTTTGAGGCATGGAAACAGCCCCTTGCGAAATTGCAAGGTAAGGCTGTGTACTACAGACCCTTTGTGAGTCTGCCCCATCTCCGGACCCCGCACAAGCAGGAGCTTCGTGTACCAGTCTACCCTTTATATGTTTTCATCTAAGCAGCTGCTTCACTAGCATTATTTTTGTTACTGCTCGTCTTTCACCATTTAAGTGACCCATATGACACAATTAAATTAAACAAGTAACAGAAAACAATAGAACACAGAAGTAAACCTATTGTTGGATGACTAGACAGATTCCTAAGTGGGAGAATTTTAACAGTAGTCTCCTCAAGACAAAATTGATATGTTTACATTCATTTCTAAAGATGAGGAGAGTTTCATCTTGATCATGATGCATGCTGTTGCATGCTTAACAATGCCTCTCAGACAGAAGCCGTGTCCCAGTGGCAGACACCTTAAGAACCTGTTCTTCAAAGGGGAAACATCAATAACGGGAACATAACTACCATCACTATGCTATCACATTACCTACAAGACACTCAAAAGGGTCCAGTACTAGGCATAGTAACTGCATCCTGTTCAAATAGAAGACTGAGAAATCCAATAGCAACAGCCAAGAAAAGAAAGAAATCTTGTGACCATCCAGTCCAAAGATCAAATATTACCAGTACATAATGCTCGAAAGTTCTCCGCAGTCTTAGGGACAACATCTGGGAAAAGCTGAAAACCATCAATTGCTCATAGTTAGTCACGTAATAGGCAAACAAAAAATTAAACACAAAAATGTTCTCTAGAAGTAGACAATCTATATGCTTTCATATCTTAAGTCTGGAGAAGTGAATTGAAAAATACCTCAAACAACATTCTTTCTACAGGAGCCCCATCAATGGACACGTCTAGGAAGACCAAAGGGTTCTTCCTCTTGCCCATTTTCTCCAGTTCTCTAGTCTTCTTCTCCTTATTTTCTTAGTAGTTTCAATCAGTTATAGTGAGTCATCAACATTTATCTGAAAACAAAAATTCTCGACATTAGAAAAAGATACAATGTATGGATACTAGTAAAGAATAATTTAGTAGAACAAATCGCAAAACTCTAGAGGTCAAAACATGTGCAAAATAAAGGATAGTGAATCTCGCGTTCCAATACTAGTGACTACTAGACACTTTACAAATCACTGACACATCTATTCAGTTCAGAGGCTTCACAACACAAAAGGCCTGAGATATCCAACTTAAACAGGAAAAAAAAGGGACACAGACAAAGAAAATGCTGACACTATAATACTAAAATTGTAAAAGCAAAAAGATCTTAATCACTAATCCATTGACGGATACAGAAAAACAAGGTTTAAGGCATTTACAGATCTCCTACTTGTCGATTGCCTAAAACGAAAGAACTCAGGGATACTCTCCCTCGACACAAGCAACATCGCATCTTCACCGTCCACGGATCGAAATGTGTAATCTCGACCCAAAACCCTAAACCCTAGCTAATACCTGAAAATCCTAACATATGAAAGTAACAGAAAAGAGAACAGAAATTCATAACCAAGACAATTTCCTCGAACCCTAAGCACAAGCCTTGGATTGGAAATCTCTAAAACCGGGATTGAAAAACTAAAAATAAAAATAAAATACATGGATTACTGGCATAGGAGTGAAGAAAAGCATAGAAAACAAATTTTTAAAGAAGAAAATAAAATATGAAAAGGGGAAAATGAGAGCACAAGGAAACCCTAACTGTACCTAGGAGAAGCATGCCGCTGCTCCACAGAAACACGAAACGATGAGAAAGAGAGAGTCGAACAAAACCTATTAAGTTAAACTCCTTAGCATCTCACCCCAAACTTTAAATTACTAAAAGTGCCCCTAGCTTTAATTGAATGACCTACACACCAACTTCAGATCCTTGATAACTTACAATGCGTGGACAACTGTAAGTCGCCGATTTAGGCCATTTTAGACATTAACAAGTTTTCAACAATCTGTTATAAACGAGGGTATTTTGGTTATTAGACATCTAAAGGTCAGTGGTTCTTACTTTACCAGAAGGGTGCATAGAGTTCGGTTGATCAAAAAAAGTTGAACACTGAAATGAGTATTGAGATTGGATGATTTTTCTATACTTCTATATCCTAATATCATCTTTTTTTCTTGAGGTTTATATAACTACTCTAAAAGCCAATAAATATATAGTCCATAGACATCCCAAGATTTTCCTAAATACGATTGGTCATAGGTTTGAGTCTCTGATTTCCCCTTTAGTTGAGATTTAGATTTAGGAGTGTTTGAGTAATTTGCTTTGTAATAATTTGCTTGTAAAAGGAAAAAATCTCTAAAAGCCAAAACACACTTTGCTTTTTGCTAGGACTTCAAATATCCAACTTGTTAGTCCAAGACTTTTTAGTTTTGATGATAAAAAAAACTTAATCTTGGGACATAACCAAACTATGCATGTGCAAGGACAAATTCATATAGTAAAATCAAATGAATCAATCAAAGCATTTTTAGTTCAATAGAATCACACATATGGCTTATCTTGAGTTTGATAGAATCACTCTAGTAGAAGAAATTTTCAAAGTCTCAATACTTCAAGTTGGCTTTTCAAGATGGCCAATTGATTAGAGAATAAGAAAATTGTTAACCACTTGATTTAAAGTTGGCTATTGAGAATGCTCAAATGTGTTGTCGAGGGACAAATTGAGATATGTTGCTTCTGTTAAATTGAAGCTGATTGTTGAGCATCCCTAAGCATGTTGGCATGAATATTTTCAACAAAAATTTGCAACTCATTTGATGGCCTAATTTAAAGCTTTTCAAGTGCATTGTCAACACCTTATATATTTTATTAAGTCATTGCCATTGCTAAGCAAATTCAAGTCGACTTCTACTCAACCTTCATAAGGTGTTGTGGTGGACAATGTCATTGTTAGTGGTACATGATTTGAGATGAGATGAAATGACATCTATTCATCTCACTGTTAGTGGTACTTGAGACTAAATTAGTTGAAAATCATCTCATTTTAACTGAGAATTAAATTGAATTTTTAGTTGTCTCACTTTTATGCCAAATTTCATCATCTTAAGCCAACTTAAGTAATCTCAACTATATATCAAATAGTCTCATCTCATGTCAACTCATTTCATCTCAAGAACCACTAACACCATTTTAGAGATGTTTTAGTTAGTGTCGCAAAATGGATAAGTGTGACGACCCGGGTTTTCCCGGGTTTTCTCATGCATTTTTAAATGCAATATCTAATTCCTAAGGCGGGATGCATCCCTATTTGAAAACCGTTTTATGAAAACCATGCAATGCAGCGGAAAATCTTTTATTTTAAACTCATTTTGAAAACCCCGAGTGTCATTTGCTTTCACAACAACCAAAGTAGTTTTTGAAAAACTTTAGAAATCATAAATGTTTTTCCTTAGGTCTATCCAGTCACAACACACAGCCCAACTGTAAATACATGTCAAAGGGTTGAGAGTTTACTCACATGTATAGTTGTCTCCTTTGTTTATACACTTGCTCATAGCACTAATATCTTCTGAGGCGTCTTCTATTTGTAAGTGGAACTATCCTGAAAAATGTTAAGGATAGGATGAGTATATACTATACTCAGCAGGAGTCTATCACTACTAGTTTTACAATGCATGCTATGTTTAAAATCATCTGCTCAAAAAAACATGTGCATGTTCGAACAATCATGTTCAATATCGATATTAGAAACCACTGTCAAACTGAAATACTAACGACTTCAAGAATAGCATAATCCAAGTCGAAAGTATCATATATCATAAACATAATGATATGCATAAGATGCTCCACTAAATCTGACTCATGGATATCTGGTATGGTATGGTTGACCAACCTCATGTCATGCCATATGCAATGCAAGTAAATCATCAAACCATAGGGTCCAACTATGCCCACAACCTCACCATCATGTGGTCTCAGGGTACTTGAAGACACTTGGTCATAGCCTCAACGAGGTCTATGACACATCGACCCAGTGCCGTGACGCCAATGGTAGCCCCCTGTACCACATGTAGTCGACGTAGGGACGTTGCCCTTTTTGGGCGTGGTACCCATCCACCTAATAGTGGTAGAGGCTGGAGGCCAACCTAAACCTCTCGGCATAGCGCCAACGAGCTCATCAGCCCAAATCATATCAGATCAAACCAGCAAAAACCTCTTTTTCAAAACCCGTCCTCTTTGGGTCCCTCACAACTGCCTACCCAGCGTCTTTTGGGCACTCCAGCGTCTTTTGGTAACCCTCAAGGACATGCAATCTTTTAAAAACTCAATGCTCACAAAATATGCAATATATGCATTTGTTTACAAAACATATCTATGCATAATGTATATGCAATCATTTGCAAAACATATCTATGCATAGTGTATATTCAATTATTTGCAAAACATATCTATGCATAAAGTGTTTATCATATGTGTGCTGAATTAAGTCATGCTAAACAAGTTATATAATTTGTACTTAAAACATGTATAAAACAATCATGGCTCTTTAAAAAAAGTCTAGTAGCGATAGAGCACCTACCTGGCTAGGTCGCGCTGACCCCTTTTGTCCTCGTACGCTCTTGAACATGGTTTGGGGGATCAAGGTTAGTTTGGCCTATCTTTCATAGGTTTTAGAGTAGTTGGTCTTACCACTTAGGCATTAAGGGTTCATCTCCATTCCTATGGTGTCCTAAGGTCCTAATTGGGCCTTAGTATCATCAAGTTTTCAAGGATTTAGTGGCCTCGCACCACTATCATAGTCTAAGGGTTGTGCTCACCTTATATTGGGCCCTGATCAGGTATTTTATAGTTTGGGTGTGTCCGCATCGTTGACACGGACACAACACCTTTGGCAATGCCTCAATCGGAGCCCTAAATATCAAGTTATAGCGTTTTTAGTGTCGCGTGTACATAAAAGGGTCAAACGAAGCAAGGTGGAAGCCTAGGACGCTAACGCGTCCCGCGTCAGCTGTAGGCGCCTCAGCGGGCGTGTCTACAGACGCACCCAGGCTTCCTCCTGACTTTCTCTTTTGTGGGCACATCCACGGATGCGCCTGTTTGGTTCTCTCAACGCATAGAACGCGTTTTGTTCGTTGGGGGACTGGGGCGTCCTTGGGACGCCCTGGTTCGACCCTGTCAAACCAGTGCGCCCCAAGGATCATCCCTGGGACCTTTGTGACTCTCTAGGGCCCGCTTTTGCATGATTTTTCATGCAAAAACTTAGGAAAACTTAGCCTAGGACTAATGAGAAGACGGGTTTGGAGGGATTTTGGGCATACTTAGCTCGTTGCTGGGTTTTTCTCTACGTTTCTCCTCTTGGTTGCTTCTCCAAAACGGGTTTTTCCCAAGCTTTTGGGCTGCCATTAGAGGCTCCCAAGAGCTCTATTTATAGAGCTATAAGAGGATTCTAGAGGGGGCTCTCACCGCCCTTGAATGGCGGTGGAGAAACCTCCAGAATGGTGGTGATTTCTCCTCCAATCACCGCCGTTCTAGAACCCTCTAGGAGGTTGAAGAAGAGGGGTGCCCGTATCAAAATGGGCCCCTGTGTTTGCAGGCTAAATCCGTTTTTTAGTAAAAATTACATTTTTGCCCCTATACTTCAAAGAGCCATAACTTGCTCATTTTAACTCCGTTTTGGGTGATTTTGGTCTTGTTGGATTCCTTTTTTTTGAGACGCACCTAATGGTACCATTTTTAGGACCAAATTTTTGGGTTTAGTCAAGGTAAATAGTGAAATGACCAAAATATCCTTATTTCCAAAAAGTGAACTTTTCATTGCTAACTTGGGATTTAAATGTTACAAAATTGGAGTCATTACAATAAGTGGATTAAAACCAATATAATATATGCAAATTCAGATTGGAGCTTTTGCTCTACACAAATGGTGAATAAAAAAACCCCAATCTATATCTAATCCAAGTGTGGATCACGAATTTGTGGATTATCTATCCAACATAAATTATGTAGAAATTGTATATGTTGACTTCTTTGGAAAGATCAAGGCTATTAATGTTGTTTAGAATGCCTTAGGTAGGCTAGTATCAAATTTCAAGAGCATTACATCCTTGTACTTTAACTTATAGAAGTTAAAAGTTAGAACTATTAATTTTTTCCACAAGTGGGTAGGATCATCCACATTCAATGATATTTCATGAGTTATCTATTTTGGGGATGCTAGATAAGATTAACAGTTTAGATCTTTTAAAGAAGTCAACATTCACGGTTTATATCATTTTCCAGTAAAACTTTTCAAAATGCCCTTTAAATTAGATGTCTGTGGATCGTAGTCCATTGGTTGAATTTATTTGATTTGTATATATGAATTTAAAAGGATAAATATATATGTATGAACTTTTATCTATTTTGCTAGCACCAGTTTTGGTTATGTTTAACTAGCAACTTGACAAAGCATTACTCAGTCTAGAGCTATATCTTATGACTAAAAATGATAGGATCATGATCTAAATCATTCATATTAAGTAATTTTATGACAACATATGATAGCACTTAATAACATACAAAATAACCTAATATTTACTACTTTTATAATTTTAAATTAATTTATGAGTTTCACTTGGAAGATGTGGAATGAGAAGTATGTTATAGCATATTGAAAATTATGGATCAATAATATGTATGATGACAATGCAACCTCAAGAGATTTACACAAATAGTTGAGTACATGATATCTTCACAACTCAAATGTAACCATTCATAGCCAATAATAATACCTATTTAAATTTGTAGTGTGTGCAAATAATTTTACTATTGAATGGTAAGTAGGTTCCCATTATGAACAAATTGCCCTATTTATTTGTCAGTTATCATATCTTATTCAAGCTCATCAAACTTCTACCACTGTACCTTCTATATTATAGTTTTCTTTTGAAGATTTTCTCTATTAAGTATTAATTTTCATTTTTCCAAATTGATTTGCAATGCTGATTTCTAATGTCCATTGTGGCTGATTTTGGAGGCTCCACTTTTGCAAATTTTGCTTTACGTTTAAAGGATTAGTTTGTCATTACTAGGTTGACATGGAGACAACTATTTTTAGAGTTTCAAATGCTTGTCTTTTCAACAATGTTTACTTATGATGGACTCTTCAATAGTAAGTTCTCTTGAGGTGTCACTTCTTATTGATATGAAGACTTGAACTCTAGTGATGGTTTTTATAGTTAGATTTAAACTCCTCCAACTATAGTAGATAGACCTTTGAATTTGTAATGATATTTTTCTTTAGGAGGTTTGCTTATTTGTCATTCTTGTGACAATCACATCTAATAGTTGTCATGGTTAGATCATCTAGATCTTTCATAATAGAACTGCCATTTGAAAAAATTTAGTGACGTGCATGCTAAAGTTACTATTAATAAGAAAATGCCTAGAAGTTACAATGGCTCTAATTAGTAAACCTGGCCCATGTGCTTTTTACACATTAGAGCTAAATAAAATGTAAGAAAATAAAATAAAGCATGCTATGTATTGAATTTATATTAAAACAAAATTTGAAGTACACATTGTTGAGATAGATCAACAATATATTAATATCTAAATGAGACAATTAAACTGACTAATATTATGGGATGTGATAGGTATATAAAACATATACTTAATAAGAGATATCTAAATAGGGGAAAATTGTAACGACTTAGAATTTTGGTCTTTCAATTATGTAACTTTGCAAAATTGAATCAATAAAATTAATTGGTGCCATTGGTTGGACATGAAATGGTTAGCTTAATGTCAAGAGTTCAAGTTATCATTTTAGCAATGAATCTCAAAGCCAAGGATGAATGGTTGAGATGGGAACCAAAGATATTATACCCCTAAGAAGAATTGATGGCTAAAATTTTAGAATGGAGTGGCATGCAAATATAGGATGTCTCAAGCCATGAAAGGGTGGCTAAGACATGGTTTAACCGAATACCTTATGACCTATTAGGAGTTAAGACATGGTTATCTGAGTGGCTGAAATTTGTTGTAAAAAATGTCATGCTCGTAAAAAGATTGATGGTTTGGGATTTAAGTAGGATTTACACATAAGATATGCACTATAGGTAAAGACGTCACATGCCACGAAATGGAAGGTGGTTGAGATGTAAAAAACAGAAAGAATAACATGTCCTTCTATTGGGTATGAGTGAGAGTGAAATTGAGTAAAGTGTTATGATCCAACCAAAGATTAGATGGTTTAGATGATTGTCTATGGAGGATATCCATGTGCAACAATAAGGAATCTGGAATGCTGTGAAAATAGGTGTGGCAAGAGGAAATCATAGGATGTATTAAGATTAATTAAGTGTCCAAGATGTATTGGACAATTAGAAACCAAATGGCATTTGAATTTAGGAAAGTAGAAATGGGTGCGAAACATGGTATGCAATTGGTTTTAACTATTAGAAACACATCACGCCAAAAGTTAAGAAGACTAGAAAGAATCCCCAAAGAGAAAACTTGTGAAAAGCAAGAACATGCTTGTTTTGGGTGGCAAGGTTGAGAACATGGGAAGCTAATATTAGCTTTGGGATGTCTTAGCCAGGAAAATTTCTATAGAGAGAGAGAGAGAGAGAGAGAGAGTGAAAACCTAGAGAAAAACACAAAACTCTGGGGAGGAAAAGAAGACTGTAGAAGAATGAAGGAGAGTGAGTAGACTCAGGTAAGGGGTGTAGGGAACTCTCTAAGTTAGATCATTGTTTCTATTCAAAAGTTATACAAGAATAATTTCAATGCTTAGAACTTTTATGTGCATGATTAATAAGATTTTTATTATGTTTTAATGAATGGATAATGCACTTGGGTTCTTTTGTTCGTTGATTTACTTGATGTGATAACCTTGTGATAGGCATGTTTTACTTGCTGAAATAAGCTTTATTATATCCATGATTACATGTTTGCTAGTTGTCTTTTAACACTTCGTGTTTTACACTATTATCGTGCTATTATATGGAGGTTTTGGATGTGTTTTCACATCCTGATTGAAATGTATTTTGCAATGTGTTTAGTATAGCAAGGATGTGCGCATGCTATTAGTGTTAGATGATGATGAACTTGATTCATAAGAGGCAATTCTAGGCCATGAATAATCATGGTAAGAGATGTTTTTGGAAAGTGCAATTTAGAAAGATTCTGATATTTAGCAAGTATGGATTTTTAAAAAAGACTAGTAGATTTCAAAAAGATTCAAGTTTCTAAAATTTGTAATAAGTACTAAGTTTTGGGAAGTATTTTATTTTTGAACCAATTTAGAAAGTATGAGATTTTGAGAACTACGTATAATTGTAAGTTCCTATTTTGAAAAAGTACATCCTACTGTTTAAGTTCTCAATATCTAAAATATTAGAAACTTTCTATTTTTAGAAGTTTTATTTTATTTTTGGAAAGCAACTATTTTTTAGAAAATGTCTAAAAATAGAAAGTTACATGTTTCATCTAGTATTTGAATGTTGTATTATAGCCCAAGGGGCATGAACTTTCATATGTTATAAGACGAGGTAATTTTGATTACTTTTATGCCATTCAATTAGATTGGAACACTAAGATTTCAAATTTTTGCCCTAAGGGGATGTGTGTATTAGCTATGCATGAAAGTGCAAGTGATTATGATGTAAGGCAACTTGTGATAATCGAGCCTTTGGGGTAATATATGACAGCCCTAAGGTAAGTGTGCTAGGATGGTGCAGATTGATCCTTGACCTCCAAAAAAGATATCTACCTAAAAAGAATGGTTGTATGATGGGAGTATGTATCATTGGAAGACATTGCTCATACTGATCATGTGATGCTATGAGGACCGATGGAGTTAGTGTGGTATCCACGACTAAATTTAATTGAGACAGTGGTTTCTCTATGTCATAGCAGAGCCCTTTTGTGATAGACATAGGTTGATACGTCAATCATCCTCAAGGGTTTAGACCATATTCGTTATAGTAGCCTATGGCATGATGCCATTACTTAGTGATGTGGCAATACATATTGACGTATGGATGTTTTAGAGCTCTCATGATTATCATATATTTTGTAATTGAGCCTTTAATTGAGGATCTTATTTTCAACTATGGTTCAACTGAATACATCCATATTATATAATACACACATATGTTTTTTGGTAGTTTTTAACTAGCTTAGAGGTTTCCTACTAAGTGATCATACTTATCCCAAAAACATTATAGGCGAAGCATTGAGGGAGTAGTCATGACTAAGAGAGTAGGAGGACATAGTGACAGTGTAGTCAAAGTATGAAGAGATTGTAGATTATTATTATTTCTTTAGTTGTTATTTATTATTGATGACAAAGATGTAATTGAGTACCAAGTATCTTTTGTATTGAATTATGGGTGGATTTAGATCATTTGAGCTGGGCCTAGTGGGCTTGGCAATGTATATATTCATGTGCTTATTTTTATTATATGTGAATCTTTCAAATGACATGGAGGACATGGAAAAGTAGTCTTGAACTAGTTAGTAGTATGATTTAAAAAAAAGAAAGAAAAGAAAAGAAAAGAATTTTAGGCATTCTTACATCTTTTGAAATGTATTTGAGAAAAACTCCACCATCATTAAGACCTTATCTCGATTAGGGGTTGCTCACATGAATCTTGCTCCTCCATTCCCCTCTATTAAGTGTCATAACTTCATTTAGTCTCAAAATTTTTAAATCTATTGTCACCACTTCTATCGACATTCTTTTGAGCCTTCCCCTTGCCCTCTTAGAACCTTCGACTTGGATCCCCTCACTCCTTCTAATAGGTGCCCTTTTTTGTTTACATTGGATATGTCCAAACCGTTTAAGTCTAATCTCTCTCATCTTGTTACCTATTGCTGCTACTCCTAAGTTTTCTCTAATGTTTTCATTTCTAATTCTTTCCTTTCTTGTCTTACCACTCATTCATCTCAACATCCGCATTTCACTGACACTCATCCTATGTACATGTTAAGAAATACTTTTTTTGAAAACCCAAGTCTTTTTAGTTGGTAATAAGAGTTCAATCACACTACTCGTAGTCAAACAACTAGGGAAAACCATAAGAGTCAACAGGGGAAATGGCTCATAGGCTCACTAGCAAATGTAGGGAGAAAATATTCTCATGGAATTGTTATGGTTATTAGACTATAAGATTATACAAACTCATGTCTCCATTTGTTAACTCTAACATTTGATAGATTTATTTATGTGGCAACTTTGGAAAATGTAGCTTCAAATGAAGTACATAGAACTTCACAGGGCATAATTAGCTTTTTGCCACAATATCTAAGAATAATGGAGAAAATCAGAAAATAGCCACATTAAAAGAAGTCACATAGAGTTAAGAGAATTATAACATAAGTATGAACATGTTGGTGAATATTTTTGAATGATTATTTGAGCTTCTAATTTGCTGAAGATGTTGATATCATAAGATTCTAATATTACTCTAGATAGAAGAATCATTCCATGATATTTATTGGATTTTAGATTATGAAAATAGATATTTAAGTGTCTATATTTATAGAATGAATCAAGTAGAGAAATTGATAGAAGTAGATAAGGAGTAAGGATTAGATTATGAGAGAAAGGAATAAGATGAAAATAATTATGCTTAGTGATAGTTAATAGTAAGGGTGATAAATGATAAGATCTTTAGTGACTAAGAAGAAAGTTTGCCTTGGTGAATCAATCTTACTTGGAGTAAGTTGATCCATAATTAGAAATGTCTAATATCAATGTTGAAGTGAATTCTAACAGTTGTGATTATGAAATAAATCATTAGTTAAATGAAATGCAACAATAAAGATGTGGTTGTACAAATGTGATTATATGGATCCAATTGTCTTGGATTTGCAAAGTATTTTTCTAAGCCAAAGGAATTTCATATTCTTAAAATGTTTTGGATGATATTTTAGGAGGATTAAAGTGATTTAAACTAATGATTTATTTCTTTTGACATTATAATAGAGATGAAACAGGGGAATAAGTTGATAGAGATAGTGCACTGAAAATTTAAGGGGTAGGTTGTGTGTTTCAATGAATTGCTACAATTTCCCTTAAAAGAAAATTATAGGGGGGTTAGTGTGAGATCCATTCAAAGGCACTTGCTGGGGCAATATTCCTCTCTTTTAGTGCATGACATACAAATGGCCCCGATTGAAGCCAAAGACCTATTCGAGGTCAAGGTTGATATTTTCTAGTCTCTAAGATATTTGAAATTTTCAAAACTCCATGGACATGCATAAGAGAAATGCAATCCCCTCTCAAACCAAGGCATAACTTTTACCAAAAGTTTATTGTGATCATTTTGTTCAAATAACAATTAAGGTATTGTGTTTAATGGAATTAATCCCTAGAACTAGCTCTATTTCTAAAACTCCTCATCATATAATACAAAAAAAATAGTAAATCTTATTTTCTATCATATGGAAAACATAAATAGAAAATAAAAACAATACAACATTTAAAAGATAGATGACAATGCATTAATATAATCTATGATATATGAGTAGTAAAATCTTAATTCCTTATTGGACCCACTTGTAGTATAGTTCAAAAATCTTAGTATGGAATAGTTTTAATTATATTGACCTAAATCCATTTTTCTAGGCATAAAAAGAAAATAATCCCAAAATTTAAGAATATAGATGGTCTAAATTTTTTATTGATAAAGTCTGCAAATCTTCACTTCTAGATCTAATTGATCCCATCTAATTTCTAGCATAGAAAGAAAAAGATCCAAATCTCAAATTGTTACGTCATTGAAATTGAAAATTTTAATTGTTTAGAGGCAAAATTTAATAAATCCTAATCTCTAATGCTTATTGGACCCCACTTGTACTTTTCTCTATTTGTAATATGGTTGAAACATTTTCTTTGAGAAAACTACTACTACAAATTTAGAAGATGGATATGAATTTTTTTACACAATCTATATCTATCAATAGTAGGCATTTATCATATTTAATAGAAAACATTACAAGCGATAAAAGACAAAAAAGAGAACATAAAGAAAAGAAGAGAGAAATAAGGGAATAAGAGTTTTAAATTCTTAAAATATATTGGATGATATTTTATGAGGATTAAGGAGATTCAAACTAATGATCCTTATTTTGTTTTATATTATAATAGAAATGAAATTATCAGATTTTGAAATTGGAAAGAGATAGTGCACTAAAAATTTAAGGGTACATTATTGTTTTAAGACATTACCAGAATTACCCTAAAAGAATTGTGTTTAGAATGAAACAAATCCTTAGAACTAGCTCTACCACTACTTCTAAAACTCCTTATTGTATAGTACCAAAAGAATAGAAGGACGTCAAGGAACAATTAGATGAATTGTTAAAAATAAAATTCATTCTATCCAGTGTCTGCCATAGGGCATTGGTTATTCTTGTTGAAAAGGAAGGGTCAATGATTCTTTGCATGGACTATCAAATACTTAAATAAAGTCATGGTGAGGATTAAGTATCTTCTATTCCAAATAGATAATCTATTTGATCAGCTTTGGTCAACTATAATCTTTTTTCAAATATTGATTGAAGATTCCAGTATCACCATATGAGGATCAAAGGAGAAGATATCTCAAAGAGATATAAACACTATTACTTTAGATTAGTGTTGTTTGGGATTGACAAATGTGGTGGAAGATTCTTTGAGCAAAAAGATGAGAGAAATGATTATGAACGCATCTCTATGATCATCTTTTATTGAATGGGCTCTACAAAATCAAAATGATTCTGAGGAGAACTAAGCAAGAAAACTAGTTTCTCTAGAGGTGCAAATGGAGCTGTATGCTTCTAAGGTAGACTTGTAGTACCAGCAACTACAAGATTGAGACAGTATCTGCTCCAAGAAGCACATTGCTCAAAGTACATTATCCATCCTAGAGGTATGAAGATGCAGCAAGACTTGAAGAGGAGTTTTTGGTGAAATAGTATGACGTAAAATAGTGGTGATTGTGTGATATAGTTTCTAATTTGTCAAAAGGCAAAGGCTGAAGATCAAAGGCCTTGAGGTTTATTGTAAGCATTAGAGCTTCCAAAGTGAAAGTGGGATCCCATTACCATGGATTTCATCATAGGATTGCTCAAGACATCTATCATGATATGATTGTGGTGATTGTTGATTAGCTAATGAAGTTTTCACATTTTGCAAGACTATGCAGACTCTTGAGAATATGTTAAGAGCTTGTGCAGTGGAATGGAATGGAAACTGAGATAAATATCTTGCTCTTGTTGAGTTTGTTTGCAGTAACAGTTATCACTCCAGCATTGGTATGACGCCTTATGAGGCATTGTATGCTGACCCTAGCGAACACCGATTTATTAGAGTGATGTAGGAGAGCAACAATTTCTGAATTCAGAGCTAGTGGAGCAATGTGCAATAAAGGTGTGACTCCTTTGAAAATGACTTCTAACATCACATACCTGACAAAGGAGATATGAAGACAAAAGGTGTAGGAACTTAGTGTTCAAAGTCGAAGATCATATGTTTATGAATATCTCACCAAGGGAAACTTGAGCTTCAGATTTTTGGGTCCTTTTGATATCTTGGAGAGCATTGGCTAGGAAATGCATCGACCTGCTTTGATAGCTTTATGAGGTTCATAATGTATTTCATGTATCAAAATTGAGGAAATACATTTTAGATCCACACAAGTGCTTCAATAGGTGCCAATAGAATTGCAACTTGATCACACTTTTGAGGGGAAGGCAATACATATTTGAATCCAAAGGTGAAGATACTAACAAACAAGACAATTCCTATAACGACCTAAATTTTTAGGCTTTCTTATTGTATTTTTTTAAAATTTGAATGGAATGGAAATGCGCAAAATTGAAAATTTAATTTTTAGAAGTAAAAGCTTTGATAAATATTAAATTTAGTGTCAAGATCTCTAATATTGAATTGTACTTAGAAAAATGATTCCAATGACACTAATTTTGATAAAATATGAGTTCGGACAAATAAATTGTAATTTTCTTGCAAAGGGTATTTTTGTAAATTCATTAGTGGGCCCCACTTGCAAGAACTTTGGCCCAACGCCTTCATGACTATTACCTTCATGCCTATTGACGAGATCCAGGGTGGTGTGATTGTGACATCCTGGGTTTTATAAAGAGATTTTCTAAAAATTTTCAAAAATCTTGTCAAGATCGATCCTTAAATTTTTTATTTTTATTTTTCAACTCTACATATAATATTATATTTAAATTACTTCTTCTAACCCAAGCACATCAAATAAATCTCCACAATATATTCAAAATAACAGTTCATCTTTTTCAGCCAGTCAAGACCTACTAGTCACAGTCCAAACACTACTAAGTTAAATCATAATATAAAGTTCAAATATTTAATTTATTACAAATTGACTAAAGTCTTCAAATAAATTAAAACTATTTCTAGCTCCTCATACTTTGAAACTCCGAGTTTACTCAATCTCTATTGGGTCAATTTCAAGCTTTTCCTTTTGCTCTTCACCTGTAGGGTGGTTTGGTGAGTAATATGAATTACCCAGTAGAAAATCTAAACCTAGCCAAAAACTCTGAAAATCTTGCTGTGCACGTTTTTTTTTTTAAAGGCATACATGTACTATCAAGCATGTCATTGTTACATCGTAAACTCTCAATTCATATCAACCAATTATGTAATAATCAAAATGACATCATATTGGATAATACAAGTAATATCCATGCATATAAAGATCTGAGTTAAATTCAATTCATATTCATTGAATGATTAATTCATAACTAAATCCAGTTAATAATAATTATATATTTGGATGGCACTTAGTATCATGTCACAAGCATCGGCATATCCAAACAAAATATAAGGTTGCCTATACACGCAACAAAACTAAACTTTCAACCTGCGTTCATTAGTGGGTACCGCACTAACTACATCGACTACATGGGATAGCCGGATCAATCTTATACAAGGGTAGTCTTCCCATGTAACATACCCTCATCAAACATGCCTATTATAGGCTGGTACCTATTTAGAAGTCAGTGGCCAATTGACTCCCTAGTATAGCAACCATAGGATGTGACATAACATCCTTGAGCCAGGATCAACTCTTAAGAGTCTCCTGATTTTTTTCTTCTTCTTCTTTTTCTTCTTGTTATTATTAGGTTCCATTGCACAAGAGTACGAAAATATCAAATAATATGCACCTCAATAATTTGTGAATTTACTATTGTTGATTTCAAGCATATACATATTCTTGAAGATCAATTTATGAAGTTTCAATAGACTAATCAATTTCATTCATATTTATTCCCAAATCAACTTAAAACATAAGTACATGAAATTTTCTTGGAAATCAATTTAATATCATACATAACATTTCAATGGTTGACTAAACTAGGAATGACAATAAAGTCCAAGGGCATTATATTAGTTGTGTACTTTAAGCAAGACACACTTTCAAACTATACATAAGTTCCACTAAAAATAATTCCACAATCTTCCAAGAATATAATATTAGCTATTATACTTTAAAACTGGAACCTAATCCAACCACCAACTACCAATTTCATACATTAAGATACCAATTTAACATTTCTAAGTATTATACTATACATCTAATAATATGCTAATCGTGCAAAGTATACCAAAAACATGACTTGATGCATTAAGTATCAATAGTGTTTTATCTCCATTCTTTTATTTATTAGTCACTATTTAAGACCCATATGCCTATTTACTAATTAATACTTAATGCTCATGCATCTAATCACCACTCACTGATTGATGCTCCCAAGCCTAAGCCTAGCGCGATCTTTGATTAGTGTAATGTGTGACTATCATATGAAATGAGATATGCTCCTAACTTTGTTTGGTATACCATGGAATTTCATTGTCCAAGGCATCATATGCTAAATACAACTAAGTATCCATAGGCTGGTCAGTACCCACTACCCATGCATTTGGGTGTTACAATATGTTTTCTATCAATTTAATACCTATGCATCTGTAGTCGCTAATCTCTGCTCAAATCCATACACGTGTTTTCTATACAATGCTCAGCACACGTATGTACCTAAGTCTAGTCCAACTCACTGCACACTCCAGGACCTGTCCCATATGCCCTTTTTTTTGTTTGAACTTCACACAGTATATGGTGCGGCTAGAATTTCATAATTTCTTCAATGCGCCATGCATCAATGTATGGTGCGGCTAGAATTTCTTCAATGCACCATACGTCAATGTATGGTGCGGCTAGACTTTCTTAACATGAAGTCAAATCATAGCTACGTGTATGTGCATGCAAAATTTTAAAATAAAAACTAACAATACTTCCAAAATACTTCGGTATTCCAATGCCCCACTTATTTACTAGGCTTGGTTGGTTAGGCTTGATTCTAACCGATGCATTTCACAACCGTAAAATCCAAAGTACTGTACGTATAAGCCTTAATAATGTATGATAAAATTTTCTGGTCTAAGTTGTCATACTCCCAGAGGTACAAGATACCTATAAGAAATCTAGTTTTCAATAGTTTGTGCGTTACAGCTTAGTATGGCATGCCCTGAATTTAACATAATTTATCTTACCATGCATCAAATTCCTATCCATAGTGACATGCATGTGAAGCCAAATTTGTAATATGTTGCTGCTGGATTGTATTGATTATGTGTATGAACTTTACTTAAATGTATGCTATGATTTCCACATCTCATGCATTAGACACGTAGCATGGTTTAGAAAACTTGTTCTCTTCTAATAATACTTACAATATCTCATGCATTAGATCCCTTGGGGAATGGTACCCAAATTAAAACTTTTAGTATAATGCGCGTTTCAAATATTGTTAAGTATTCTTACTTTTTATTTATTTATTTTACCTTATTCAAGATAAGGTGTGATTGTTGTAACCAGTACTCCATATACCTGAGCCGTATTCAATATATAATGCACCTAGGCACTTTCTTTTCTAGACATGCCATGCTCTCAAGTTAGTTGTGAAATATGATGCATCTGATTATTATTATTATTATTTTCATTAAACATTATATACCTACAAAAAATCTGGTGTACAATATGCTTGGAAAAATTTCAGTATTTAAAGCATTTAATCATTATCAAATGCACATGGAATTAAGCATATATTAGTGCATGCTATCATTGGTAAAACTCCATGCGTCACACACCATGCAAGATTCAATGTGCACTCTCATCATGAATATGTGCATGGTATTCAATTAAAACAAAACGCATACACATTTATATATCATGCGTCATTTACCCAATTAAAAATCAAAAGAAATTTTTTCGATCTAAACATATATCCATGGATCATGCACAACTATTCAAAGCCAGATATCTAATCTAAACATTTACCACATGATTATCATTTAGAAATTTATCAAGCATATATGCATTTACATTCCTAGGAACTTTCAATACAACTTCATTCCAAAACACAATCGACAAAGATCAATATATATATATATATATATATATTTAAAAAAAAAAACAGTGGTCTAGATCTAGATTCCCTACCTCAAAATGCGATTTCCTTCAACGCAAATTCCTCTGCTTCTAATTCATTTGACGCAAATTTCAGATCTCTGCTTTTCTTCTTGATCTTCTTTTCCTTTTTTTTTTTTTTTCTCACGCACTCCCCTTCTTCCTCTCCAACTATTTCACATTCCTAAACTTTTCTTTCCATTTTCTTTGTTTCTTTTATAGATATTTTCCTTGTAACGGTTTTCCCAATTTATTACATATTTGTAACTCTTCAAATTTTTAATGGTGTATTTACTCCCTTTTTCTATAACTGTCAAATTATCATGTTTAGCCATTTGTAACGGTTTTCTCCACATGGAAAAAAAATTCGTAATAACCAAAAAAATTAATTAATAAAATAAACTAACATAAAAACGTAATTTCTTTATTTCTTAAAAATGCGGGCCATTACAGTGATGATGGTGAAAACACATCATCGCCTGGTTTAGATTATAATAAGAAAAAGAAAAAAATGATTAAAGTGATTAAAGGGAGGGCCAAATTTGATAACGACACCCCCCTCAACTTAAGTGGGACGGGAAAATAGACTTTACGTCTAGTTCCCCGAGCCTGACGTTACAAGACAAAAATGATGCAAAAGTGAAAAAGAAGAAGAAGAAGAGTTCACCAGCGACGGGAATCCAATGCTGGGAAAGGGAGAGAGAGAGAGAGAGAGAGAGAGAGAGAGAGAGAGAGAGAGAGAGAGAGAGAGAGAGAGAGAGAGAGAGAGAGAGGAAGAGGGAGAGTAGAAGGAGTCGGAGAAATCCATGCTTTTCATGTTGGAGAAGAAACCCTCGTCATCAGTGAAATAGAGTTTGCCGGCGACGACGGGGACCGTGATAGGAGATCCGACCGTCTGATCTCCTCTTCAGGAGTTGGGGAGCAAAATCCTTTTGGTTCCAGCTTCATCAGAGAAGAAACAAAGCCAAAAAATGAAGGGGGAGCTGCGTGCATGGGGAGCATCATTGGAAAATGCAAAAAACCATCTTCTCCGGCGACATTCCGACCTTGGGGACAACCATAGAGGTAGGTTCTCCACGATTTTCTTTGGTTTTTGTGAGTTAGATTTCATGTAACCTAGAGAACTAGGGTTTGTAATTGTAAGGTGAAGAATTAGACCCTGATGGTCGGAGTCAAACCCACACCCATGCCCCTACTATTAGAACAGGATTAGTGGTGACTCTGATCACCTTACCTGAGCTCGAATCCTGCAACTAGAGCTCAGCCTGGGATGATCCGAGCCATGGATCGACCCAGGAAGGGGATCCACACAAATCTCATACCTACTTGGAGAGCAGAGGATGCTAGAGCTGTTGATCACCTTGTCCCCAAGTTCTGATCATCTGATCAGAGCTCGAACAATAGTGATCCGACCCTAGCAACCCTGATCAGTTGAGGAATTGGCTGTCAATCTCATCTGTAAACGCGGACAGGGACTTATAGTAAGATCCAGCCGTCAACCTTGTCCCTGTTCAGTGGACATAGATGAACGTGAACTTAAATAAACCATCTGAGATCAAATGGTGAAGATACAGCCATTGAATTCTAAAAGAATTCAACTATTAGTCCTTAATTAGTAAATTTTGTAAAAATTGTAGGATCTATGATGGATTGGAATGAAGATAGCACTTGTATAGCCTTAGAGAGATCAAATCTAAGGGGCTCATAATGTTGGATCATATGAAATAAAGAGAACCAATCATTTTCAATTAATGTCAGCCATAGGAGCATCTTTAAAAAGGCTGACCTGATTATTCAAACTGATGAGAATTCACCATTGACACCAAATTATGAAAATGGAGCTAAAGCACATCATTTAAAAGCATGTAAAGAGAAAGGATGATTAGAGTTAGGCCATTAATAAGTGATTCAAACGTATAGCCTAGGATCAATGACGAATCTAAAATCTAAAGGTTCCATGATCCTGAGCTGGC
This sequence comes from Warburgia ugandensis, assembly GCA_035236585.1. NCBI lineage: Eukaryota > Viridiplantae > Streptophyta > Magnoliopsida > Canellales > Canellaceae > Warburgia > Warburgia ugandensis. The sequence continues at coordinate 29,995,085 of CP141133.1, read as the reverse complement.
CTAGACCCTTAAACCTTGGAAATGATGAAATTTTAAGTTATGTGTATATGGATAGTATTGAAATGAGACCTAACTATAAATACCTTGGGATTATGTATTGAGTAGAGTGAGTTGCCGCCAACACCGTCATTGTGGACGACTGCGAAGGCTTGAAAGAAAGGAGAACCTTTATAAGAGGCAGGTGATCTGACACTACTAAGTTTTCAAATGAATTTCAAGTTGAAACCATCATTTGTATTATTTCTGAAATTAGAATGTATTTGTGTGTGATTTTTCGTGTATATAATGTTAGCATGCATGGTTTTATGATGAATTGATGTTCCCTTGTATTTTAAGAACAATTTACCATAAGGTATTCTTGTAACTAGCTTGAAAACTTGACTCCATGACTCATATTGCAAAACTTGAAAGTTTTATTATTGATATCTTACATGTTCAATTGTTATTTGGTAATTGAAAAGGACAACTTCATGCATGCATTTCTTTCCATGATTTGAGATGAATTTCTTAAATGGCATGAATTGGAATACACAGAATATTGCAAGTGGTATAATACTTGCGTTGAAATCTTTGTACAACTTTAGTATTTGTTGGGCTAATAGGCCTAATGGTTGCTATACTAAGAGGTTATAGGGTTGGCCTCCCAGCCTCTAAACACCAAAGGTGGGAGGTATCCATGCCCAAAGAGGCATATATTTTCTTGACTGTTGTGGTAGGAACAACCATTGGAGGTAGTCACGGCACCCTTTTGAGACGTATCCATAGTCACCGTGGAGGCTGCGGTGGCTGTTCCCCAGATACTGGAGAGACACGATCCAATGATCTGGTCGTGAGCATAGTAGTCAATATGATTTCTATTTGGTAACCCCATATAGGGGTGAGATTGTGGTCTTTAGATGAGTACTAGTGACCAAGATGGCTAATACATGGCAAAGTTTTCCTATCTGTATGACATTTGCAGAAGGAATGAGAATGATTGACAATAGATTTGATCGACTACTACTTTAAGCATTTTGAAGTTAGTATGTTGTGGAGTTAGTGGACGATTTCCTTTGTTGAATTTAGCTATATGCGAAGTGTAAATATGTAATTGAGTGTTGTTGATGCATTGCATTAGACAGCCTAGATAAGGTTGTTGTATGTTTTCCTATCATATGAAAAACCTGTTCTTAAACTCCCATGTATGCTCTATGCCGTGTTTTTAGTTTTGGTAGTGTTAGATTTCCTACTGAGTATGTGGAAATACTCAACCTACTATCTTTATTACAGATCATTGTAGACAGGATAAGCAGAAGTAATGGCGAGTTTGGTGTTTTCTCAGGATAAGATAAAGGTAATAGATTTGATTTGATTCGTAGAAATATAGTAAGATGTGGGAATGAAATGTAATAAATTGAGATTGTATACTTTCATAACTTGAACTGTGATTGGCAAGTCTTGGGGCTAGACTATGGTGAGTCTTGTTTTATTTTTTTAGAATTTTTAAATATATGTTTATCAGGTATTTTGCAATGACATGAGCTAAATGTCTAACGTCCGAAAAACAGAGGAAACTTTGTCAAATTTTTGGTAGAAATGTAGTACTCATTTCACCGTTAATTCCTTTTAAGAAAATAAAAAAAATTAACACTCGCATCATAATCCTCTTTTGCATTTAAAAAGCATTATAAAAACCCGGGTTGTTACAATTCCATTGGTTAAAGTTTTGTGGCAACATCATTTGACTGAAGAGGCCACTTGGGAGGTAGAGAGTGAGATGAGACAGCAGTTTTCAGAGTTGTTCTTGGAATTGTCTTGAAAATTTTGAGGATGAAATTTCTATAAGGAGGAGAGATTGTAACTACCTAGATTTGAACTAGCTTAATTGGTTTGGATATGAAATGGTTAACTTAAGATCAAGAGTTTAAGTTGTTTTTAGCAATGAAATCTAAGTTGTTCTTTTTGAGAGATTTTGTTATAGGGAGGCCCAAGTGAATTAGATGTCTTAGATTTTGGATAATCACTGGATGGTTGAGATTGAAAATGTGCATAAAAAGAGGTGAATTTGATGTGTAATCCTTAATTAATAGATGAGTACTTAGATTAATAATTGGATGAGTGGCTAGGATTTCAATGTGGATTACCATGCACATAGATTAGATGATTAATGAACCACATCTCAAAGCCAAGGATGAATGGCTCAGATAGGTGCCAATGACATTATGCCCATAATAAGTTTGGATGGCTAAGATTGTGGCATGCAAATGTAAGACGTCTCAAGCCATGCAAGGATGACTGAGATGTGGTTTAACAAGATACATTATGATCTACTAGGAGTTAATACTTGGTTATCTGACTAGATGAGATTTATGTAAAAAATGTCATGTTCCTAGAAGGATTGATGCTTGAGATTTAAGTAGGATTTACACATAAGATGCATTGTAAGTAAAGACATCTCATGCTACAAGGGATCATGGAATGTTGTGAAAATAGAAGGCGTGGCAAGACGAAATCGTGGATTGTATTAAGATTACTAAGTGTCCAATACATATTGGAAAACTAAAGACCAAAGCATTTGAATTTAGGAAATTAGAAAAGGAAACAAAACATGATATGCTGCTGGTTTTAACTATTAGAAAGACATCTAGCTAGGATTTAAGAAGTTTAGAAAGAATCCCCAAAGAAAAAACTTGTGGAAAGTAGGAGCATGCTTGTTTTGGGTAGCAAGGTTAAGGTCTTGGGAAACTAATATAAGCTTTGGATGTCTCAAGCAGGGCAAATTTTTGCAGAGAGAGAGAGAGAGAGAGAGAGAGAGAGAGAGAGAGAGAGAGAGAGAGAGAGAGAGAGAGAGAGAGAGAGAGAGAGAGAGAGAGAGAGAGAGAGAGAGAGAGAGAGAAATGCAAAAGTTTAAAGAGGAAAAAAAGACTACAAAAGAATGAAGGAGAGCAAGTACACTCAGGTCAGGGGCATAGGGAACTCTCTAAGTTTGATAAGTGTCTCTCTTCAAAAATAAAAAGTTTTACAAGATCTAGTACTTAGAAGTTTTATGGGCATGATTAATTAGACAATTTTTATTATGTTTGATGAATGGATAATGTGCATGACTTGGATTCTTTTATTTGTTGATTTGCTTGATGGAATAACCTTGTGATAAATGTATTTACTTACTGAAATATGTTTTATTATATCCATGATAACATGAGTGCCATATATGTTCTAACACTTAGTGCTTCATGCTATTTTCATTCTATTATATGGAAGGTTTTGGACTCGTTTTCACACCCTATTTGTAACGAGTGTGGTATAGCATGGATGTGCACATGCTATTGTGCATGTCAAATTATGATGAACTTGGTTCATGAGAGGCAATTCTAGGTCATGAATAATCATGGTAAGAGACTATGACATCCCTAGTTTTTCTAACACTTTCGCAAAATCTCTTACAATTGTGGGACCTCGAGTTTGGAAAACTATTTAGAAAATAAATAGCAAAAAACATTTTTAGAGAAGACCTTTTAAAATCTTGAGCGTTATTTTTTTCTTTTAAAAAAAATAAGGATTTTTAGAGAAATGAGTGCTACATTTCTACTAAAAATTTGGTAGTCTCCTCAATTTTTCAGACTTACGCATTTTACACATACAATGTGATGTTCCTGATAAACACAGTTTAAATAAAATAAATAATAAAGGATACACTATCTCCATCCATTCACATGAATACATAATTTAAATGTGTATATTTTTAAAAATTAAGTTTTTAACTAAACAAAAAGAATAGTTCATGACTAGGATCAATCTAGTCACAGCCACACTACCATAAGTCCAATTTATATGTCTAAATGCCCATAAAGCAAAGTCATATTAAGTCAAAGTATTACATCAGTTCACAAGATCATCAACTACGTTGCAAACTTGTTTGATATACCTTTTTTCCCCTTCTCTTGAGATCTATAGCAAAGTCTTTTGTTCCCTTTTTCTTGTTTTATTTCTTTAGACCTAAGACATTGTAATAATTTACAATGTTTCAGTAGGCTTGCGCTTGTGTAGGTAGTTTCATCATGGAAATATGAAGATTATGTAGTTTTTAATCCAAAAGGGATATATAATTACATGTTATGTAATTCTGTAAAATATGATGCATAATGAGTAGTATAATAAAACTTTGAAATCTCATTCATGCTTTACAAATTAATGTAATGCCAAACTAATTCAAATTATCAGTTTCAATATCCATGCATGTTGTTTCAAAGACAATAGTAACCTTTGCATGGTATTTTACAAGATATGAAAGATCACCACAACTCATATCATGCATCATCTCATAAATATACTTATCCAAATTGTATAACGAATCATTGTCAAAATCAATGGATGAAAAGCATTTAAATCATGAAATGCTTAAAGATAGTCAATGTATCTTGATATGTATATATAACACCATTTGAACCTCCTCGAGGTTTTACGAGTGTAGTACCACTCAAAATCCAACTCTTTGTCATTGGTCATGAGTACTTTTTATAGACCTAAAATACTTAGGGTGTCGCATACCTGTGTTATCACCCTATATACACATGAATCTCAAAATAATGGACCCCTTGTTTATAGACAAGACCCAATAAAGTTTGTAGCTATCATGCTGATACCAAGATAGATGGACTCCTTACACCGTGAGCATGGGAAACATGCACGTAAGGCCATGACTTACACATGATGTCATCAACTTGAATTTGGCATTTTGTGGCCAAGTATCATATATATAAAATCTCATAGAGAGAATGATCAGTCCTCAACCCTCCTAGCACAGCATCCATCAGGCTACTATATTCCCTCCATAACATAATAATATTAGGCATCATTATATGCCGTCATAACATATAAAACCATAGAATTCCATGCACTAGTAAAATCATGCAAATGAATCTCATGGTATGATATAACCATGTAAAAGAAACCCTCACAAGGGTTGAGTATGAGGATTCCTCAATCCTCATTATTTTATAGATCACAATATCCATGCAATTTCAAATACATTTTCATGTATAAGTTTTCAATTTAAAAAATAAATCAACATGGTATTCTAAAGTGATAAGTTGCATGAAGTACAAATATACTCACTATTAAATTAGAAATCTCCAAAAATCTTGATTGTAACTATTTTCAAACATGATAGAATAGTCATCAATAACCATGTTTCCCAAAAGCACATCGAAGTTAAAACTACCTACCTCCTTTGACATGTTCCACGGTTTAGTTATATCTCTCCATCCACTCACTTGTCGATCAAACTTCTCTGTTGATTTTCCACTAATCATAAATTACATAGGGAATATATGATCAATTCTGTCCTAGATCCACTATCCATTCATAAATCAGTGGTCCAATAGTTTAGGTTTGCATTTACAATTCAAACAACCTCATTGATGAATGATCCAGATCTAAAAGTTTAATCCAATAAGTCACGATGATCTAACTTACTATTTCAATGTCTGATCCTATGTTTTTCAAGTGATTGGATTTGTTATTAAGGGTTAAGGCTCATTAATTAGAATGCTATAAAGATTGCTAGAGTTCTGATCTTGACTTAACAATGTGTCTAGTGGCAAATCAACGATCCTCATTCAATCCATCAGTTTCCTAATAATTAGTGCCCTGATCTTAAAAATTTTAAAGTATGTTTACTTAATAAAGGCCAGGGTATATAATGGTGGCATATGATAACCAATCAAACATTGCCAAGACCTTATTCCTTTACTATGTGATCTAATAGTTGTGATATTTTGATTAATTTCCATTTAGATTTTTCAATTTCTATCCTATACCATTTAATTTAGTGTTCCAGAACTCGTCTGTGGCATTTGAACATCAATTAGTTGTCACAAAGTCACTGTTTAAATAGTGATAAATCAGATGGCTTAGATTGTTTGATCAGTTTCCAGCCTAGATCAACAATCTCAATTAGATTCGAGCTATATCAGGTATGTATTTACTATTTCTAAGCTTAAATTAAGGATTGGATGGCTGAATCATCTAAAAAATCTAAATTTAACTTGAAATCATTCGAATTTAATTAAAGACTTGAAATCAAGAATAGGGTTTTTTAGATCTTACCTCTAAATCATATTTCACTCGACCATGATTGCTGGATGAAGTGGATTGACTATCATTTTTCAGTGACGATTTCCCATTTTCACTGCACTGGTCTCTTGCCTATTCGACCCACCAAAACTCCTCCGATCTCAACTATCTTTTGGGGCTTTTATTCTTCTGGACATGTGGTGGAAGATGATCGACTTAGATCAATGATCCAAGTTGTCATCACCTCCAGGAGCTCCAACTCTGGCGAATGCCCTTACCCTCATTTTGCCTTTCTCGTCACCGTGACAAGTGTTAATTGTTTTACTGCAAGTGAACGGGCTGCTGTAGTGTAGCTCATGCAAGTACAAGTCGATCCCCCAAGGACTCAACTTGAAAAGATGGAACTTAAATAAAATTTAATTGTCCAAAAATTATTAAAAATTAACTAAAAATGAAATAAAAATCTAGATCTATTTAACTGATAAAAATTAAAGAATTCCAAATTAAAAAAGATAAAAAATTAATTAAAAATATAAAATCTACTTCCCTAGCTTGATCACAGTCAATTTCTTCAAACATGATATAATAAAAGTTGATCAACCTTCATTAATGTCTTATTGATAGTTTTGATTAGGGATCCAATGGCTCAAAATTTTCAATTCCCCAAAATTTTAAAGATCTGTACTAAAGAAGGATTTTGGACAACTTTGATCATTTTTTGGATTTCATATTTAAGATAAGAGAAGTTGAATATGCTAAGCGATGTCCTTAGAACAAAATTTGAAGATTAATTGAAAATCCAATGAGAAATGGAAGACAAAATTAAGAGATCTTATTTGTTGAGGCTAAACCATTGATTAGGTTTAGCCTTAATCAAACCAAATTGAATTGGATTAATTTGAGAATAAAATTGAACTTGGATAAGAAAAAATAAGGATAGTGGTAAAGATGAAACATGGAAACTACAAACAGGATATAAGTGGAATTAAGGAAATTGATCTGGGAGAGGTTGGGTTTGGGCTTCTCATAGTGATGATGAAGCTGAGAAAGATGGGCTATGGTGTAACTGTTGAAGGGAGAGAGGTGTTGGAGCAAAGAGGGAGAACAAGAAAGACAGAGAGAGAAGGGAGAGAAGGAGGTGCAATGGTGAGGAAGATATAGTGCATGTGAGAAAGAGAGGGAGAGTCAGAAAGCTAAGGGGAAAAGTGAAAGAGAGAAGTGCAGGTGAGAGAGAGATGGGAGATGAGTAAGAGAAGGGTGTGTGAAAGAAGAAGAAGAGATGGGTAGCAGAGAGAGAAGAAGCAGAGAAGGGGCTTCTAGTCCTTAGTGCCAATCCATAGTTATGATGCCCCCCCCCCCCCTTTTATATAGCTTTCTAAGTTTCTAACTTCATTCCACTCCACTTTTCTTCTTTTTAGGCAATGCCTTCCTCTTTGGATGTTTCCTATTTCATATTCCATCTTGCCTTGTGAGTGATTTAGTTCATTGATTTGATCCTAATTATTCAATGCCCTTTAGAATGATCTGCACCGTTAGATTTTGATCTAAGCTATCCAAGCTGCAATTTGGTTAATCTGCAAAACAAAAGACCACATTAGAGTCATCTTAACCATACATTACACCTCTAATTAGCTTTGATGATCATCTAATCGTTAAATTTTATAAATTAATGGTTAGATGATTAATTGAAACTAAAATAAAAATTAAGCTAAAAGGTACAAATTTGATCAACTAGATGATCTAACTAAATGCTAAATTAGGGGTCTTTTGACCAAAATTGAACACTTAACAACAGGCTACTTCTGTACATAGTCTCTTTCTCTCTCTCCTCCTCTCTCCTTCTTCCCTTCTTTCTTCTTCTTCCTCCTTTTTGTTGGGTATTTTTTGTCTTGTTGGTTGGTCAGGCTTGGGAAGAATGGATCGTGCGTCTATTTTTTTTTACTTAAGTGGGGATGGGTGTCGATATCAATTTGGCACCACTCCTTTAGTAATTTTTTTAAACTAAAATAACCTTCTCATTTCATAAAAGCTCATAATGTCTCCATCCTAACGTTGATTCCTGTAGTCTGTGTCATTGGAATCATTTTTCTATTTACAATTTAAATTTTGAGGTTTCAGAGTTCAATTAAGTGTCTTTCTAAAGGTAAATTCTATGTAACCTGAGCATGAAAATTTTCCAATATGCATTTATCAAATAAATTCATAATAATTTGAAATGGAATTTAAAAATTAGGGTTATTACATTCTGCTCCCCTTATAATAATTTTGTCCTCAAAATTCTTTTTATGTTATCCTTCAAATAATTCTAGAATCATCCCATCTCATCATATATTTCAATTCCATATGGTCACTTTAACTGAATTATTCCAAAAAGGGAGGTTCAATTAAAAATGCATCTTTGTTCTTTCCATCCATTTCTGAATCTCACAACTCTTTACTTAATAAAATCTCCAGAAATCACCACATTCCAACTTTAAGCTCTAAACATTTATACTGCCTAATAGCATAGTTTTTTTTTTTTTTTTCATCTGCTTTCAAAATTAAAGAGCAGTTTTTACCACGCACTCTGCTACTCAACAATTAGAAACATAAAGTAATAGTAGAATGAAGAGGCTATCAATTAGCATCTCAAAATAGCAAATGCACACCCAAATATAGCAGAGCATACAAATCATAAAATAGGTATACCTATGCCAAATCAACTCTGAGAATAAAATTAATTAGTGCCATTGGCTGGACATGAAATGGTTAACTTAAGGTTAATAGTTCAAGTTATCATTTTAGCAATAAATCTAAATTGTTCTTTTTGAGAACTTTTGTTATAAGGAGGCCCAAGTGAATTTGACATCTTAGACTTTGGACAATCGTTGAATAGTTGAGATTGAGAATATGAATAATCAAAGGTGAATGGGACATGTAATCCTAGATTAATAGATGAGTGGCTAATATTTCAATGTGCAATACCATGCACATACATCAGATGATTAAAGCATCACATCTCAAAGACAAGGATGAATGGCTAAGATGGGTGCCAAAGATATTATACCCCTAAGAAGAATTGGCTAAGATTTTAGAATGGAGTGGCATGCAAATATAGGATGTCTCAAGCCATGAAAGGGTGGCTAAGACATGGTTTAATCGAATACCTTATGACCTATTAGGAGTTAAGACATGGTTATCTGAGTGGCTGAGATTTGTGTCAAAAATGTCATGCTCCTTAAAAGATTGATGGTTTGGGATTTAAGTAGGATTTACACATAAGATGCACTATAGGTAAAGACATCACATGCCACGAAATGGAACGTGGTTGAGATGTAAAAAAACAAAAAGAATAACACGTCCTTCTATTGGGTATGAGTGAGAGTGAAATTGAGTAAAGTGTTATGATCCAACCAAAGATTAGATGGTTTAGATGATTGTCCATGCAGGATACACATGTGCAACAATAAGGGATCATGGGATGCCATGAAAATAGGTATGGCAAGAGGAAATCGTTGGATGTATTAAGATTAGTTAAGTGTCCAAGATATATTGGACAATTAGAAACCAAATGGCATTTGAATTTAGGAAAGTAGAAAGGGGTGCAAAACGCAACATGCGACTGGTTTTAAGTATTAGAAACACATCAGGCCAGAAGTTAAGAAGACTAGAATGAATCCCCAATGTGAAAAGTAAGAGCATGCTTGTTTTGGGTAGCAAGGTTGAGGACATGGGATTCTAATATTCGCTTTGGGATGTCTAAGCCAGGAAAATTTCTGCAGAGGGTTCCATGTAAGAGAGAGAGAGAGAGAGAGAGAGAGAGAGAGAGAGAGAGAGAGAGAGAGAGAGAGAGAGAGAGAGAGAGAGAGAGAGAGAGAGAGAGAGAGAGTGTGTGTGTGTGTGTGTGTGTGTGTGTGTGTGTGTGTGTGAAAACCAAAGAAAAACACAAAACTCTGGGGAGGAAAAGAAGACTATAGAAGAATGAAGGAGAGTGAGTACACTTAGGTATGGGGTGTAGGGAACTCTCTAAGTTAGGTAGTTGTTTCTATTGAAAAGTTTTACAAGAATAATTTCAATGCTTAGAACTTTTATGTGCATGATTAATAAGATTTTTTATTATGTTTTAATGAATGGATAATGCACTTGGGTTCTTTTGTTCGTTGATTTACTTGATGTGATAACCTTGTGATAGGCATGTTTTACTTGCTGAAATAATCTTTATTATATCCATGTTTACATGTTTGCTAGTTGTCTCTTAACACTTCGTGTTTTACAATGTGTTTAGTATAGCAAGGATGTGTGCATGCTATTAGTGTCAGATGATGATGAACTTGATTCATAAGAGGTAATTCTAGGCCATGAATAATCATGGTAAGAGATGTTTTTGGAAAGTGCAATTTAGAAAGATTCTGATACTTAACAGGTATGGATTTTTAAAAAAGACTAGTAGATTTCAAAATGACTCAAGTTTCGAAAATTTATAATAAGTACTAAGTTTTGGGAAGTATTTTATTTTTGAACCAATTTAGAAAGTATGAGATTTTGAGAACTAAAGTATAATTGTAAGTTCCTATTTTGAAAAAGTACATCTTGCTATTTAAGTCCTCGATATCTAAAATATTAGAAACTTTCTTTTTTTAGAAGTTTTTTTTGTCAATTAACTATTTTTTTGTTGTTGAAAATATCTAAAAATAGAAAGTTACATGTTTCATCTAGTATTTGAATGTTGTATTATAGCCCAAGGGGCATGAACTCTCATATGTTATAAGATGAGGTAATTTTGATTACTTTTAATTCCATTCGATTAGATTGGAACACTAAGATTTCAAAATTTTTCCTTAAGGGGGTGTGTGTATTAACTATGCATGAAAGTGCAAGTGATTATGATGTAAGGCAACTTGTGATAATTGAGCCTTTGGGGTAATATATAATAGTCCTATGGTAAGTGTGCTAGGATGGTGTAGATTGATCCTTGACCTTCGAAAAAGATATCTACCCAAATAGAAAGTTTGTATGATGGACGTATGTATCATGGGAAGACTATTGCTCATACTGATCATTTTACCTTTTACAAATATTAGTCAAAACCCTGTAATTATCCCTTAAAAATCACACTTTTAATATAGGATAATTGCTTAAAAAGTCTCCTCCAATAGTGTGACTCCATGTGGCTTGATGGCTCATTCCTTGATGTCATAAATGGCTAAGTCCTTTTGGCTTCAAAGCTTGAATGGCTTGGCTTCCTTAGGTTTTCTTGTTAAATTATAAAACCTCAAGTATGTCTTTAGTTCTCATGCTAAGTGGTAGAATTACATGGCCTTTTGCATGGGCATTTTTTAATCTCCTTTGATGCTTTCCATTGCTTTTTTGTTTGCCATATGATGGTCTTGAACCTTGATCACTCATTAAAATGTTGAGTTTTACATCTTTGGCCTTCTTTTGATCTTGATCTTCAAATCTCATCTCACATGATCTCTGCCTTTGGATGACCTTCTCAACACCTATAAAAGATGAAAATCCCCAATTAAAGCTGAAAAAATTATGACCATTTACAACTTATTCTAGATTAGCTCTTTAAATTATTAGATCAGAAATGCATGTGTTACAAATTTTTCAAAAAACCCCAGAATAATACTATATTTTATAACACATGGGCTACTAATTGGGTACTTTTTATATAAAATTGAACAATTATCACACTCCCCATCTAGTATTTTTCTAGTCCAAGTAAAATTTTCAAAAAATCATGAAAAAAATGGCCTCCATTTTCTTAGGTACTCAGGATTGCATTTAGTATATGCAACAAGCCTTAAACCCCTAAGTTGCCCCTAATGGATGAGTTAGGCCTTGTGAGGGTTTGTAGTGAATATAACCCCAAAATTCCATATGGAAAGTCCTTTTATTTTTTTTCAAAGAATTATCATCCATTAGCACTATACTGGCTTAAACAACTTAATAAAGATGAATGAAAAATTCGACAAGTTTTCATATACCAAAGCCATCTTATTCTAGTTTCATCTCAGAATGCAATGTGTGTACATACCACATAAGTTAGAACTTCTAAATAGATATGCTTATACTCCATTGGAATGATGTTTTGACCTCAAATTCTCACTAGTATACATTCACAAGTGAAGACCTTTGAGAAAGGGTCAAAACAAAATTCTCTACTTATGTGATCGAATCTAGAGATACTAATGGTTCACATAATTTTATAAGCACAAATGAGATAAAGAATTGTGATCCTTAAGAATATATGTCATTACCAAGACTGATAGAAATATTTCACTCTTTATTCCTTCCTGTTTATATCCTCATTAAGGCTATTTTTCACCTTAAGATCAACAGGTCTTTAGATAGGACAAAACATAGGCTTGGGATAGGTTTTGAAAAGAAAGGGTATAAGGATTCAAAGTTTTAAATATGACTTGGGGGCTTTAGCTATTATTCGACATCTTTAATTTTGGTTGTACTTGAAGTGAGTATCTCCTCCATTTTAAATTTTGAGGGACCACCTTGTTGATCTCCCATTTTTGCAATTTCATGATGGTCAATATAATTCCTCCACCTTGAAAATTTTGGTGGTGGTAACATTATAGCATGAAAGACCACTATGCATTTAAATTTTTTGGGGCTAATTTGAGATGAATTGTCCCATTTTGGACCAAATTTAGGGATAATAGAGATCATTGTACTCAATTCATCTTTTCCCTCCTCCCTTACATTTTTCTCAAATTGGGGATTGAGCTGACTCTATATTTTCCTAAAGGTTATTCTTGTTTTTCTGGAGGTAGAGTAATGGTGGGGCTTAAATCCTTATTGACTTATAATGTGTACCATAGAGTGGGTTGTTGTTGATCCAGGACATCAATTGACACTTCTTCTTTGTGTTCTTCAAGTACATGTAAGATTTCAAGTGGGCCTGCTTTACCATATGGTGTTTGATCAAATAAAATTTGTAGGTCCCAATTAGGTGCTTCTTCTACTCTATAAGGCTTAATTTCAATATCAAGAATTGTAGGAATTTCTACTTGGTCTTACCATTGAGAAGTGTCCAATAGTGGTTCATTGTCTAAAAACTCATTTTCTTCATCAATGAATGTCTTTTCATCGTAATTATAAAAAGTAGCAGGACATGACTCAAGTGGATGTGAGTTGGAGGATTGCAAGGATGGTTGAAAATCTTGTAGCCTAGAAGGAACATATGGTATTTCTATCCTCGTAAGTCTTTCATGGGTTTTCTCACTGTCCTCCCTAATTTACTTCATTTCCTTAGTAAATTGTATAATGCCAACATGAATTTGATCCATTTTCAATGATATTAACCCCATACTTTCTCTAATTTTGGTCTCTTCTAAAGATTCTTCACACTCATATGGCTCATAGTGCTATGGCATTAGGTTACATGGAACATTCTGAATAGGATTGAATCATGATTATTCTCCCTGATATGTCTTATAGTCTTGTTACGGATGATTGGGTTGTGACCATGATGGTTTATCCTGATAATTCTGAGACCATTGTTGTTCATGATGCCTAGCCCATCCATTATATTATTGATAATCTGTCTTAGAATAATAGTAATTGCCAGGTTTAGGGAATGCATTAGGTGCATGCACTTGCTCCTGATAATATCCATTGTAGATGGAGCTTGATGGCCATGAAGTGGGAGGATATGAAGATTGAAAAGAGGCATAGTCATTATACAAAGGTTGTTGATATGACCTAGTATAATAATTCTTGTATTGAGGTTGTTAATATGACTAAGTATAGGAATTATCATATTGGGGTTGTTAATATGTTTAGTATTTTGCTGAAAAGCAAAGTACCTATTCAAGTGATTATGTATTTTCTCTATCACATCATTTAATATATCATATTTATTGGACTGATCAAGAGTATGACTTGCCTCTATTCTATTCTCATAAGGTATTGGCTTGGAGTAAAATAGTGTGAAAGTGGTTTCCTATCCCCTTCTTATTAGGCCATTGTACACAACTTTATATTCAACAAAACAAATCGTTGTATACAATGAATTCTTTTTCTTTTATGTGAATTTAGTAAAAAACCCTAACTAACTGATGCATCCTAACTAAATGTGACTGATACTCTAAATGATGCATAATTAGTCCATAATAGTCCACTAACAAGCTAAATTATTGATCTTTGATGATGTGTAGGGTGGTAGCTTTTAGACCTAGATCTAGATAGCTCCTCCTTCAATCTAGACTTGACCATTGCTTACCAGTTAGATCCTGCCCGATTCAAGGAAAGATAAGCTTGTTCTATGTGCTTAAAGTAAATCAAAAGCCAAAGAAGCAAAGCAAGGAAACAATGCAACAAATCAAGGAATTAATAGAAACAACTAACTTGGAACAGAAGTATAAGAAGCAAGGGAAGAAAGCTTGAAAAATTTCTTAGAGCGACCTCAAAGAACTGTAGTAAAAGAGTCCTATATTTCCCTTGAATGAAGCTCCACTTTTTAAGTGGTTGGAAACCAACCCCCTAGTTAGAAAAAGAAAAGAAAAGAATTCCATGGGGTATATGTAGATTTTTGGGTTTCCAATTGGATGGAATTTGATTCTAGGAAGGTGAGATGCATTTAGATCTATAACTTCAAGATAGGAAAGTTAGGTGGAGAGATGAGGTAGAGGAATGAGCTAAGTATGACGTCACCGTTGGTTGCCATATAATAAGAAAGGGGGGAGGCATCACCTTCTTAAGAATGTGGTCTTGTGTTCCTCACCTCCTTAATAGGTAGTGATTGTTTCTTGGAAATGAAAAATAAAAATAAAAATGGTAGGATAGATGGTGGAAAGATCTTGGGTTTTTGATGTGCTTTGAATTGAAGTAGATGTAGGGGTTTCCTAATTAGGAAGCCACCGTAAGGGGGAGGCATCACCTTCCTAGGAAGGTGGCTCCTTCCTTAAGTAAAAAATGTGAAAACCATAGTTAGGTGGGTGGAAAGGGTGGAAAATGAATAGTGAAAAGTAGGATTTCTCTCTCGATTGGTCCACTTATGCATGATCATCTTACTTTTACAAATATTACTCAAAACCTTGTAATTATCCCTCAATAATCACACTTTTAACATAGGATAATTGCTTGAAAAGTCTCATCTAATAGTGTGACTCCATGTGGATTGATGGCCTACTTTGACGGCTCATTCCTTGATGGCTTGAATGACTGTCCTTTAGCTTTAATGCTTGAATTGCTTAACTTCCTTGGGTTTCCTTGTTAGATTAGGAAACGTCATGCATGACTCCAATTCTCATACTAAGTGGGAGAATTGTATGGCTTCCTGCATGGGCCCTTTTTTTGTCACCTTTGATGCTTCCCATTGCTTTCTTGTATGCCCTATGATGGTTTTGAAACTTGATCACACTTTGAAATGTTGAATTTTAGGTCTTTAGCCTTCTTTGGATCTTGATCTTCTAATCCCATCTCACTTGATCTTAGCCTTTGGATCACATTCTCAACATCTATGAAAGATGAGAATCCCTAATTAAATCTTAGAAAATTATGACCATTCACATACTTATTTTGGATTAGCTCTTGAACCTTCAAAATAGCAAACTTTTGAATTATTAGGTTAGAAATGCATGTATTACAAATTTTTGAAGAAACCTTTGAATAACATTTTGATTTATAATACATGGGCTATTGATACTTTGTGTAAAAAATTGAACACTTATCACTTGTTCTTAGATAATTGTCCAAGTTTTTGCAAAATCTTATAAGGATTTTGTGGAACTCAAAGTAGGGAATACTTCGTAAGGGTGGAATTAGGTGCCTTAGTTGGCTTTTTAGACCCTCATAAAAATCTTTATCTCTAGCTTCTTGTTTGCATCTATTTTTGTTTCTTAAGATTATTTACTTAAATTGAGCATTTTGAAGAAAAGTTTTTAAAATTTGATTAGAGGCTTTTCCCCCCACTCTCTACAGACTAGAGAATTGGTGTCATAATTGGTGCTCATGTTTTCAAAAAAGAGTCAAAGACTAAATTTTAGTTTTCTAAAATGACACAATAAGTTGTAGCCACACAACGGCTCCCATTCTTTGATGGCACCAATTGCAATTATTGGAAAGATAGTATGAAAATCTACATTAAGGATGAAGGATATGAATTGTGGAGAGTTGTTGAAGAAGGCCCATAGACCTTTTGTATTGATGGATGGAGTGCCTCATTACACAATAAAGAAAGAATGGAGTGAATAAGACCAAATGACTACTCAGATTGATGACAAAGCAATGAACCTTCTACATTGTGCCCTTCATGCAAATGGATTCAATAAAACCTCTACTTGTACATCTACTAAGGAGATGTCCAGTAAGTAGGAAGTCACTCATGAAGCAATTGACCAAGTGAAGCAGACAAAAAGTGATCTCCTACTTCACGAATATGAGCTATTCTTGATGGAGCCTAATGAGTCTACTACTAAAATGTTCACAAGGTTCACAAACATCATCAGCACCTTAAATTCTCTAGGCAAGGTGTTCACAAATGATGATTCTTAGGGCTCTACCTAAATCTTGTAATCTAAGGTGACTATCATTAAGAGGCTAAAGACCTTAAGACACTCAAACTAAATGAGTTGATGGGATCTGTAATGACATATGAAATCAGTGAGGAGAGAGAGGATTCAAAGAACTGAAAGGACAAGAAAATTTCTCTCAAATATGTCCTTGATGATGAAAGTGAGAATAATGAAAATAGTGATGATGGAGTCGCTCTCTTGACTAGAAAGTTGAACAAATTCATCATAAGGAAGAAGAATAGTGATAAGAATAAGTTCTTTAAAGGCTACCAACAAGATGGAGGTCCATAGTAAGAAGTGCCTTGTAGCTTGTTTCAAATGCGAGAAGCCTGGGACATCAAACCTTATTGTCAATGGTTCAAGAGCAAAAAGAAGATCTAAAAGAGAAAGAGCGCACTTGTTGCTACTTGGAGTCACAATGATGAGTCTTTAGCATTAGGTAATGAAGAAGAAGCTACAAACATTTGTTTTATGTCCATGGAAGAGGGGGAAATGAGGAACCTATTTAGGTCAATGATTATTCCATTGATGAATTAAAAATTGCTCTTGATGAAATGCTTTATGAGTATTAGAAGCTTAGCTTGAAAAATAAAATGCGTGGAAAGTTCCTTTGAACACTATTGATTAAACATAAAAATGTTGTTTCTGTGTGAGATACTTTTGGAAAATGAGTGTGGCATTTTGAAATCTCACAAACAACAAATGAGAGACACTTAGGTCAAAAGCAATATTGCCACAGATATAATGTAGCAATTTGTTGAATTCAAATTTCCCTCGGTGCTGGCCAAAGGTTTATTGGGTGATTGTGGGTACAACCCTTAAGCCATTACAAATGTTAATTACATCCCCCCAAATTACAAGGAACTAGGAATATTTCCCTTTAAATAGGAAAACAGCTTGATAGAATACAATCTTAAAATTTTCCTAAATCTTATCCTATCATCAAGGAATATGCAATATCAATCCAAAAGTATGATGAGCGTGTAGCATTGATAGTCTTTAGATGGGGCATAAGATAGTAGGGATGCGCTAGTAAGTATATTTCATAGCCAAAAAACACTCTCAGTGTCATCAAGGCAAGGTTGATGGTCATCAACCTTGTACCTAATCCAAAAACATCAATGACAATGTGTTAAAGTTGAAACTCATGAATCTAGGCTCCAACATAGAGAAGATAAGTGCTAAGCCCAATTGTCGAGGTAGCCAAAGCATAGCCAAAGTAGAAGATACTGATTCTTGTCATTGATGTATAGAATCCAATTAACTGTATGGTGAGTGATTAATTATGTGGGACATAAATCCAATCCAAGATATTTGAGTGCTGAGGGAAAATGTCCGAATTTAACCATTGGTCTAAGATGATCCAAATAATGAGAAGCAAACACCTTTACCTTAGGCATAGAATTTGGTCTAAGAAGTAATCATGCATGGTTCAAACCCTAAGAATTCAGGCTTAATCAAATGGTGATAGTCAAATGATTTTAGTATCCACACCTTGAAAAAATGAGTAACAACAGTAACACATGCGGAATGCGATTCATAGTGTAACTAATCCATTAAAGACTACACGTGTCCTAGATGTTATTAATGATACTCACAAGGTTGGGTCAAGTCCAACTTGTGAAGTGGTCATAACTTGTTTAAGGTCTAAATCTCATAAAGTATAAAACTTAATCTACAGTTAACTAATGATTAGAACTCTAGCTGCACTAGTGGGTTGTGTCTCACAACATTTCTAGAGGATTAAAGACAATCATAACTTGGACACAATGCAAAGAGTTGTTGAAAACACTAGGGATCAAGTATAACTCATAGAATGGCTAGAGATTAATCAAATTTGTGCTGAATAAAAGAGTGTTCATGACATAGAGTGGGCTTCAATGAGGCCTTAAAAATAATGAAGTAACAATTTTAGAAAGATAAAGAAAAGAAGAAGAAAGACATAATAAAATAATCTATTGTTGTCTTTCTCTATCTTTTTGAGCATTACAATTCCAAAAGCATTATCTAGAACTCACTTAGTCACTATCTTCACTTTGTTTCTCACTCACTACATAATGGACTCTCTCTAAACTACTAAATCATACTCACCATGCTCAAGAATATCACTCATTGTATCATTTCTATGTGTGTCACAAAATGTTCTGGGGATTGTGGAATTTATGGGGTTGACTGTTCGTAGTTGCTATCTACTAGGAGCTTTTCAAGTGAGTTAGCATGTTATGTTAGGCTAAATAGATGGGGACCCATGACTTGAGGAGCAAGGAGCATCCTCTGATTTGTTGAGAGAGGTGGGAGCAATGCTATGTTAGCACTCTCATAGAACTAGACATTTGTTGGCCGCCCATGCTCCCAACTAATCAAACTGACCATGAGGCCTTGTTGTAGTGGATCACCCTAGTCACTGTGGGTGGTGCTTGGTTACCTTGCATATGCCTTGGTTGCCCTAGATCCCCCTTAGTGGCATTAGGATGCTAAGAGGGAGAGAGTCGCTAGGTCCTAAACCCCTATTGCAGTAGACCATATCTCTAGCCTCCTCCTATTCACCTTAAGTGATTGATAGGTCAAAGTGGGGTCCACAAGGTTGTTGTACTAGTCCTAAACTTGATTTTCTTTAATATAAAATTCATAAAATGGTAGGTCCACTTAATTTTTTATTTATTTAAATCCTTTCTAATTGCATTAAACTTGGGATTTTCAAGTTTAATTCAAGTGCTAGAACCTTGTTTAAGTTAACAAAGTACAGTTCCAATTCTAACTAGACTAAAATAACAACTTGTAAAATTCACATGCCAACAAATCTCTAGTAAAAGATCTTACAAAATAAAATGTTGATTTGCATGGTGAATGTGAAAGTTTGAAAAAAAATATGAAGCTGCAAATGTTGTTTTGGAAAATGTTCCGTTGGAAAAAAAAATCTTTTAAATAAAAAATTTATGTTTTGAAAATACAAAATGCTTCTAGAAATCACACCTCTTATGCATATTCATCTTATCATTCTAGAAGAAAATCAATGGTCAATTAAATATGGGTTAGAATAGGTAGTGTCATTATATCTACTAGCTCCCAAGGACCCAAACTTTAAGTTTGTGTACCTAATATTAATAAATGATTATTGAGTAGATGTGTGTCTTACATCTAGTGTTTCAAAATGTGTATGGTATTTGGATAGTGGATGTTCCAGATGCATGGTAGGAGATAAGAGCCTATTTTCCAAGCATTAACTTGAAGATGGAAGCCTTGTCTCATTTAGAGGTGATGGGTGTAGGGCAGACACCATATTTTATACCATTTGATGACTCGTTAAGACCAACTCTTAGACTAGGTTTGAGAACAACCTATATATCTCACCTCAATTTTATGTTATCCTACACTTTTTAATGTTTTATAATATGTTTTCTAAAAGTTTTAAAAGTATTTTTAAATATAATACCTTCCCAAAAATATTTCAAGTATCCAAAATATTTCATATATAATGATAATCATTCATTTTTTGAATTCTAAGTCCTTCTAAAGTGTTTTCAAAATGTCCTAATTTTTTAAAAATTACTTCTAAGATTTTTGAAGTTCTCAAAGTTCCTCAATTATCTAAGAGTTTTCAAATTTATCTAAGTTTTAAATAACTCAATGGATTTACTAAAGTCTTAACTAATTTTTTAATTTCAAATTTAATCCCAATTTAGCTAAAATCTCATTTCAAAAATGCGTTCCACTTGAAATCCAAAAAGGGAACACTCAAATGGTACTTAAATTGCATTAAAAAATATTCAAAAGGGCCAAAACATGCTTTAAAAGGTGTCCCATGCCCTGATAATAGGGTTCTCTATCATATATGATTGCGTATACATAGCTTTAGGCACATGGTCGCGTCATAGAGGCACTAGTGTACACGATCATGTGCTATAATGTAGTATTGTAATATCTTGAATTTTTACAGTTATAAGTCTACTTAAATTCCAAGGTCATGTATGTGAATATAAAATGTTTTTATAGTAGTTATAAGTCAAATAGAGTGAATGGCTGCCAAAGAGAAAGGCACCATGTTTATAGCCAAATAGAATATACAAGTTGAGAAGGATCACTATAATAACATAGATTTGTGAAAGATTAGTGGTTTAGATAACCATAGGATTGCCTAGGATGGTTCCTTTTAGTACCATGAATTCACTTAAGATGACTCAACTGTAATGGTAAAAACTCATTAGAGTCCTAATGGGACTATGATTCTTAGTTGAATCACTTAAGATGGGCTAAAAGACATACATGCAAGCCTAAGTTAGGAGGCCCAATAAGGCTGGGAATTAAGTGGGCCTTGGGAGTGTTTGTTCAAGTAGGGGCTAGCCCAACTTGGTAAGGCCATTAGCTACATGTAAAAAATGTGGGAGAGTCCATCTTCAGTAGGACTCTAGGAAAAGGGAACAAGTTCAGGAGTTTAGTAACTCCTAACTAAAATTTATGAACCTGGACACTTTGTGGATGTTGGAATAGGATAAGGACCTATAGGATAAGACTAATCCCCTAGGTGGATAGTGATAACACCTAAGATTCAAAAAGGCTACCCTCTTTGTTAAGTTTGATCCATGTATTTCTTCTATGTAGAATAGATGCTATACTCAAGACTTTGACATTATTCTACATGCACTATGATTTTTTATTTTATTGTGATTCATGTTAGAAGAAGTTCCGTGATCTTTGGTTAAGAATAATCTAGGTTTTGATGATGATTTTATATCATGATTGCTGTTATAGATGTGATTGTACAATACTGTTTCCATCCATAATTCTCTATGCTTATTGAATGCATCATGATATGAAATCTAGACTTTTACATTCCTAACTTAATTCACTATATGTTCATGAAATATTTTTTGAGAATCTGAATGAGAAAATTTGGGAAAGTGAAGATTCAGTTATTGCTGTCTATGGAGCACTTTGTTCTTGTTAACAGTTAGTCCGATCTATATATCAAGATGCAGTTGGTTTAAGCATCAAACAATAAATTTTTTATATGAAATTTTAGCCACCTAACTATGACTTAACACTGGTATACATTTAAATTTTGTGTGTGTTTTTATTAGAATTGGTTGGGCAACCAATTAGGAATTAGTAGGGTTGATATTGTGTTTTGTGCAGTCAATTAGTCTGGTTTAGATATTGAGACACTCTTGGTTGGGCCACTAAACAATGAATTTTTTCTATCAAAATTGAATTGAATAATCTTGAGGTGACACTAATACTCTGCTTAAAATTTTATATTGTTTTGAGAATATTTTGTTGTTCAACTAATCATGAAATTGTAAAATTTGTACTGTGATTCTACTGATAGGTGGTATGGCATGTATAAAAGTATGCTTCTGGTTCAAATACTAAATAGTGGAATTTTTCCACAAAAACCTTATCCATACAAACAATACTTAAGAGAAAATATTTATTCAATTTTTTTTGAGCTTGTAATTAGGTTAAAGCTAGGTGAAAGGGTCTAAAAACAATAAGTTCCTGTAGATTTCTTAATACATTTTTCTTCAAAAAATCATTTTGATAAACTTAAGTGTTACGTATGATCCAGACACTTGATATAATCAAAATTAGTATGAATGTAAATATTACTCAATCAATAACAACCTAGAATGATGTCATCATAAAAATTTAACGATTGGGTCACTGTTTTCTTAGCATAAAGTTTGAATGTTCTTCTATGTCTGATAATAGATAGTGGGTTACTTATTAGTAAAATCAGTTAAGGATGAACACACTAAATGAACTAATTAAGATATACACTACCTTCAAACTTGTTATATGAACCTAATAGTGGACCCTATGCGAGTGAGATGTATGTTATTGTTTATGTGAACATTATGGGGGTGACATATATGTTATTTACTTGTACGAACTCTATGTGGGTGAGATATATGTGATTGCTTATGTGGACTCTATGTGGGTGTGATATATATTATTTGCTTGTGTGGACCCTATGTGGGTTAGATATATGTGATTGCTTATGTGGACTCTATGTGGGTGAGATATATGTGATTGCTTATGTTAATCCTATTTGGGTAAGATATATGATATGGCACTAAGGTGCTGAGCAAATTGGTGACTATAGTTTGTCATGTGAGGGATATTTTGTCCTGTGGCCTATGCTAAGAGGGTTTAGATTGGCCCCTGACTTTCAAATGAGGATACTTATTGATGTATGACCTTTTATGATCATTGAGTATGTGTTATGGGCAAAGTGCTCTTTTGTCAAATCTACCTCACCATGAGAGTGGCGTAGTCCATCATATCCATGAATGAATGACTACTGGGTGATGTTTTCTACTATGTGCATAGTGAACACTTCGATCTTGAATATGATATGTAAGTCGGTTATCCTCAAGGGTTGAGATCATTGCCTATGTGGCTTGTGGTGGGATGTTGCCACTTGAATTATGAGCCATTAGTGTTATATATATATATATGTGAGCTCGATTGATATATCTATCCATTTGTGAATTATTACTTGCTTAAGATGGATTGCTTGATGTATGATTATAATTGTGCATTTGATAACTGTTCTATTGTGGGATTGATCATGATCTGCGTGTATATGTCGATGGTTTTCAAACCTACTACAAGGCTTATTGATTGAGAATTTGTACTCACTCCTACTATACTTTTTAGGAAAACTAGTTAAAGGTGAGAACAATTCAAAAGGAAAGGAAGTTTCTGAAGATTGGAACTTTAGAAGAAAGTATGATGGAGCACTTTATCACTTTTTTGAACTTTGTTATTTAGTTTGTCATTGAAATTATCATTGATGTACATGTATTTACATAGTATTTATGATGTGATACCTTTTTTTTTTTCTTTGGATTTAATGGTTGCCTATGGATGTGATAGTGGATCCTTCATGTGTGTTCTTATTATATAAATTATTTTTGATGTATGGGAAGTTTTCTAATAGGGAAGCCCGAGTTTTTGGGGATATGGTTTGGAATGTAACAAATACATATGCTTAAAAAAATTTAATTTTTTATTATCAGGAATTCCTATTTGTTTTCAAAAAGTATTTGAAAATCTATTTAAAAAAAACCAGGTTATCATAGTTTTGGTATCAGAGCATGATTTACACAATCGATAGCCTTGCAACAAGTATCACAAGATGTCAACAATAAGTCAATAAGCTTTATGTTCACTAGATAGATTTTATAGGAAACTTTTGAGGATTCTTTTGATATACATACAAATGGCACCTAAGAGACAAAGAGATGTTCCACAGTTGGTTGTAAATGAGCCAGCCCTGTATAGGAACAAGTTACCCTTGTAGAGGAGTAACTAGCCCTGGTTATGGAATTAGAGAATGGAGGAGTTTAGGAGGATGCTACTAATGGTATTGTAGATCTTCTTCTACAATGGGCGACGCATATGTTGGAGGCTTTTGGCTAGAGAGATGACATTAGAGAGGGAGGTGTGGCCATAATAGCTGCAAGGGAGGACACATTATGATAGTGATTCAAGAAGATAGATACTAAATTCAATGGGGAAAGAGGGGCCGAGGCTTCAGAAACGTGGATTTGTGAGATAGAGAATATCTTTGAAGCGATGATGATTCTTGAGGATAGCTAGGTTGCTATTGCATCATGTTATGACTAAAGAAACAACACATTGGTGGCCCACATCCAAGTGGACATATTTTGAAAAGGTTAGCAGATTCTCTAAGCATATTTTAGGACTATCTTTGAGGATATGTGTTTTCCCTCTAAGGTGAAGGAGAAGGAACTAGAATTCTTTAATCTGGCTAGGGTAAGATGTCTGTGGATCAATACGAGATGAAATTTGTGAAGCCTTGGAAGTTTCTTCTAGAAGTTTGCCTTACTGAGAAGAGAACGACCTAGAAGTTTGTATGTGGGTCACAACCAAGCTTGTGTAATAGGACAATACCTTTTTAGCTTAAAACTTTATTAAGGACTATGGCTAGATTTAGTAGTTGAGAGGGAGTAGCATGAATTCTAGCATGAACAAGAGATGAATATTATGGACATAGGCTAGTTTGGAGTGGCAAGTTGCTATCACCACCATCCAAATTCTCTAGACCCTAGAAGTCAGTGACCTCTAGCTTCAAAAAGAGGGAAAAGTAAATGCCAACAATTCCATATCTATTGAGGGTTTCATCCAGGGAGTACTCATGACTGCCTAGGGAAACGTTGCTACAAGTGTGGAGAGAGGGTTCATTTCATTTGTGACTATCCCACATGGAAGGACCAGCAAGCTTGATGAGAGCTAGTTCCAAAAAGGTAGGGATAGGTCTTTGGCCTGACTACAGACCAAGCATGCATTTCCAATGCTGCTATTGAAGGTATGTTAAGTGTTCAATTTTGGTCAAAAATACCCCTAATCCAGCATTTAATTAGATTATGTAGCCAATAAATTTTATAATTTTTAGGTAAATTATGACTTTTAGCTTCAATTGATCATCTAGCCATTTATTTGCTAAAATTAACGGTCAGATGAACATAAGACCTAATCAGATATGTAATGTATAGTTTAGATGATTCTAATTTGGTCTTTTGTTTTGCAGATAAACCAGAATGTGGCTTGGATAGCTGAGATCAAAATTTAAGAGTGTAGATCATCCTAAAGAGCATTGAATGGTTGGGTCAAATCAGTGAACCAGATCACTCACAAGGAAAAAGGGAATAATTTCTAATTGAAGACTAATAAAGAATGGGAAACCCATAAAAAGGAAATACTCAAAGAGGAAGGCATTTCCTAACATAAAAAGAAGGAAAGTGGGGGAAAAACAAAATTAGAAGGAGGATGAGTTAGGCAGGAGATCTAAAGAGGAAACTTAGGACTTTATAAAGAAGGGGGATGCTCTCAACTGTGGAACCTGAGAAAGGCAGACAAAAGGAAAACCACACCCCCTCTCTTCTTCTTCTTCTCTTACACTCTCCATTCCCTCTCTTACCCAATCTCTCTCACTTTTTTTCTCCCATCTCTCTCTCTTGTTCTCTTTTCTGTTCCTGCACCTCTCCGTTTTCTCTTTAACTCTCCCTCTTGGATTTCACACTCTCCCTCTCTACTACCTTATTCTCTCCTCAGTCGGTAGCTCCCTTCTCACCCACTCCTCCTCACCTCTATTTGCATCACTGCTTCACCCCCTCTCTTCTCCTTCTTCACTCTCTCTCTTTCCCTTACTCTCATAGTAGGCACAGGATAGGCCACCCCTTCCCTTCTCCCACTCTTCTCTTACACTCTCATCTCTATCTTTCTCTATGCTTCTCTCTTTCACGCATATCTCCCTCTCATTTCCTCCTCTCTCTCATGTTCTTTCCCACATTGCACCCCTTTCTCTGTTCTCTCTCTATCTTCATGTTCTTCATCACTGTAGCTTTTCCCTCTTTTACCCTGCTTTGACAATCTTAGAAGGAGAAATAGTAGCACCCCTTCTATGATCCTCTTTCTCGCTCTCTAGTATCTCTCATTCCCTCTATTTGCTTCATCACTGCACTAGACACCTTCCTCCCTTCCCTGCTCCACCAGTGTGGCCCAGCATGTCTATCACTGCCTTTGTCACCAACCTCATCACCATAGGAGGAAACCCAATTCATGTTTTCCCCCATGTTGTCCTCCTTCCCTTCTTCCCCCTCTTCTCTGTTACCGTCTTCTTTATCAAGGAATTCCACTATGTTTTTTTTGTTTAAAATGAGAAATATAAAAAATTCCAAATTTGTCCTTTGAACAATAATTTAAATTCTATTTTAATCTTTTTTTAATCCTATTCTAATTTTGTTTTATCCAAATTCTACTATCCAGGTTTTGTACTATTTTTA
Source organism: Warburgia ugandensis (assembly GCA_035236585.1). Taxonomy (NCBI): domain Eukaryota; kingdom Viridiplantae; phylum Streptophyta; class Magnoliopsida; order Canellales; family Canellaceae; genus Warburgia; species Warburgia ugandensis. The sequence goes on along the minus strand of CP141133.1, from coordinate 29,968,702 downwards.
GATTAATTTCGGGAATTGTGTAATCCAAACTTGTTTTATTCATGCTTAACCTGTTTCTTATCAAATTTTCAATTAATCTTTAGATTTTGTTCTTAGGACATTTGTTAGCTTATCCAACATCCCTGATCTACAATATGAAAATGAAAAATTCAATCTAAACTGTCCATAAAATTTTGGAGAATATGAACAATCTAGTCATTGGATCCTTAATGAAAAGTATTAGTGAAAGATCGATGAATGCCAATTGACATTGATGACATCAAATTTGAAGTAATTTGTTATAATCAAGTTAGGGAAGTGAATTTTAATTATTTTTAGTTAATTTTCTCCTTTATGGACTTAGATTTCTATAATTTGCATTGGTTAAATAGATATAAAATTTAAATTTATTATTATTTAATTTATTTTTGAAAATTAAATTTTATTTAAATTCCATCTTTTTAGGTTGAGTCTCCATGGAATTGACCGTACCTGTATAATCTACACTACAATAACTCATGCACTTATGAAAAGCAATCAACAAGTTTTTGGCATTGTTACTGGGGACTCGCAATGGAATTTTCATAAAATTTAATAAAAAATTTCAAAAATTAAAAAAGTATTTTTTTTAAAAATTGTATTGTTTTAGAATTCTAGGTAGTTTAGGTTCATTTTTAATTTTTCTTATAGTATAATAACTCTATTTCCTAAATTTGGTATTTATTGCTATTTTTTTAAATTAGAAAAGGAAAAAATTGCTAGGTGGAGGTTCATCAAATGGATAAAATTTCTTTGCTTTCTCAAAATAGGACATTTTCCTTTTTTTGAGTGAATCTTATAGTGAGGCATATTATAACTTGCAATTTATTTCTATTTCAATTTTAGAAGGGTAGTATTAAAACATGGCAAGTGTGAGATAAGGTAGCCCACTCTTGATCTTCATCAGAAACCTCATTGTAGGTTTCCCTCACTCTTTTTATTTTTTAGTACAGCTGCGTTTAGAATAAGTTTGCATTGTTTGGTAGTGTAATTGAATATAAATAGCATATTTGATAATTATTATATTTTTAGGATTTGCATTAGTTTATTATTTTTAATTGCATTCTTAGGGCACATTTTTGAAAATGCTCATCCTTATAGAGAAAAAGGATACTTAATTTCCTCAACTATTATAGATATTTTCTCATTCAATCTCATATCAGATGGAAAATCTTCAAACTATCTTAAAATTTCTAACCACTTATTTCTCCAACAATTTGGATTCATAACTCATTCATAATCATCTTTAAACTTAAATTTAATAACCAATATTTGTTTTCATTGCTCATGTTTTATTTCACCTTTCCTCAAAAATATATTTCCCCTTACTATTTTTCTTAAATCTTTCAATATCACCAACTCCATCATGTAAGTGGAATTAATATCTCTATTCATATTTAGCTCTTCATTTGCCTTGATCAATAAGATGTACTCCTCTTCATGATAATCAATGACTATATTTTCCTAATTAATATTTCTCTTTGTTTTCATGTTCCATGACCATTTCACCATCTAATACCAAATGTACTTCTATTTACGATAGTCCCAAAATTATTTTCAATAGCACCAAAGTTATGATGTATCTAATCCTTTAAAATCCTCTGGTGCTATTTTCCACAATGATTTGTCATACCTTTATAATTTCTAACTTGGTGATTTCATAATTGTTGTACTATGTATAGGGCTATAATTTCTTTGTTAACCATATATTCTCATGGTTTAATTGTCTTTCTTAATAAGTTTGGGATCATATTTTTGTCCCTTTAGCATATCTAACTGTCTTTTTCCTTTTCCTTTTATTCTAATTTCAAAGATCATCTTTTCATGTTCTAAAATTTTATCATTTCTCCACTAAATCCTTTGCCTCACTAATTTTGGAGAAAAATACTTGCTTAACTCCTTACTCATATTTATTTCAAACTATTCTCATTTACAAAATTTGAAATTTCTCACCTATCTCCTTAAATTTCTTTCAAGCCATATCCTCACTATTTTGATGATTACTTCCTTTTGACTAATTTTCATAATACTATATATGTAGCAATTATAACTCTTACACTTATATTTATGTATATATTTATTATAAATTTTGATTTTTTGATTTATCATATTTTTGATTTATCAATTCTTTCTCTTTATCTCCATTCCTTTACTTAGTAATGGTTATATACATACTTCACTTAATAATGGTTATATACATACTAGTATTAGTGTACTTTGTTTATACATATGTATGTTTACTCAGGACTTTATGTTTGACCTGAACATCATACCTTACATCTATTGAAAATTTTCCTTATTGATTTCTATATCTTACTACTCCCTCTATTGGAATTCTTACTTATTAAGTAGTATTTATTGTCCTTTCACTAAGTAATGCCTTCAATCACGGCATTGGATGGTCTAATTTGGTCGTCAGTGATGGCGAAGACCCTTCCTTGGTGTTGAGGGGCAATTTCTAGTTTTGCCTCCTTGATTGCCAATGGTTTGGTATAGTAGGTGGTGATATGTCCATACTCCCCACAATTATGGCACTTGATTGGAAACCGTTGTGGTTATTGTTGCATAGGTCGAGGGCAAATATTGCCTTGGTGGAATTTTTTGCATCTTGGACATGGTTGTCTATTTTGCCTTGGTGCATTGTTCCTGTGATTTCCTTGGGGCTTAAAATTGTTCCAAGGCCTTTTATTCTTATGGAAAGGCCTTGGGTTATTGTTTCCTCCTCCACTGAACTTGGTAGTTTGACCCTTTTTGTATTCTTCTTCAAACTTGGAAGCCATTTCCACACAGTCTACCAAGGTATTGGGTTTAGTACCCAACACCTTTATTTTCAGCCCTGGGTGTAGCCCTTCAATGAATCGATTCACGGTGTGTGTTTCTGTGTTACACACATGAGTCACGAATCTCCTTAATTGTGTGAACTTGTTATCTTAGTCCACCATCGACATATTCCCTTGCCTTAGGTCCAAAAACTCTATCAACTTTCTTTCTTGTACATGAGAAGGGAAATATTTATGGTTAAATACTTCCTTAAATTCCTCCCATGTGGTATCTTTAGAATTTGAGAAGGTGTTGTTAGCTGATCTCCACCAAAATGCAGCTTCTTGTTTGAATAAGTAGGTGGCAAATTTCACCTTCAACTCTGGAGGAGTAAATAGTGCACCAAAAGTCCTTTCTACTTCATATATCCACTCCTCTGCCTTCTCAGCTTCACCCTTGCCATTATGCATTGTAGTCATCTTTTAAATCTCTCCATCATTTTGTCAACTTTTTCTGGTGCTAATGGAGATTTTCCAACTTCTTCACTTGGTACAAGGGAAGATTACCCTTGTACTAGTGTGGGAGTAGCTGGTGTTGGTATTGTATGTCTCACTTCAGGCTGAGCCTGAGCTTCCGTACTTGGTATTTCTACAGGAGGTGATGAACCTTGGGCTTGTTGTAGGTGAGGAAAAAGGTTCCTCAACACCCTTGTCATCATCTCTTCCACATTGCTCATTGTTACTCTCTCCATATTGTCTTCTGGAGTATTTTGAGCTGCCTGCCTTGTGACTCTCTTTGGTGGCATCTGCTCATAAACCAAAATTTCTATCAGTCCTCTATACAACTACTTCTATCTTAATCTAGACTTGGATTATAATCTCTCTTTTGGACATATTTGTATTGTACTGTGACTGGATGAATGGATTTGATACCAATTGTGACGACCCGGATTTTTGTAACATATTTTGTAATGTATTTTGAAAGGCAGGGCCCTTAATAATGTAATTTTTTTTAGCAAAATAAAGCAGCATAAATTCTTTTCTTTAGAACTTGTTTTGTAAAACTCAAGTCATCACTTTATACATAACATAAGTAGAATTTTGTACAAGATAAAATTCCATTGAAGGAATAGACTTTTATTAAATTCAAGAATCCATCCAGTGGTTCACAGTACAGCTAAATCTATTACAATACTTGTCTAAAATACATAATCCAAAACTCAAGCTCACCATACAATAAAACTCTCAACAAAGAAAAATGCATGTCTTCAAGGGTATACCTTGAAGATTATTCTCTTCAAGTCTTCAAGTCTTCTATCGTCTTGAGTTCTTAACTCTCCTTCCTTGTATCTGAGATATTGCAACATTTACAATATCTCAGCAAGCAATGCTTGGTAGGGGATTCAAGAAGCATAATAATTGACAATGTAATTCCAATACTTCATAATCCCATTATCCCTAAACATATTCATGTCTCTACTCTTTACTTGATACATTATGTACATCCATATACATACATACTATACATGGGTAAATCAGTTAAATTTGTGAAAGTAGTCAAATATCATTCCCAACTAAGCTGATTAATTCTCTCCATTATGAGAACTCAGTATTTCAGCTAATCTTACACTTGGAACCCTTCTTGGGAAATATTGGTAATATACAATTACCTAGCATTTCATTATGCTAAAAGATAAGGCATTTCAATATGCTTATTCTCATATGCATCATAGTGCAAAATAATCAAAAGGGCTACCATGCTGCAGTCTGATCCGTACTAGCGCGCTCGGATAACTGCCCTGTTCACCACTGATACCACGGTGGAAAATATTATGTCACTACCCATATGGGGGAGACAGGACTTTCATAGTGGTGGCCTTCCCATAATTGCGCCACCCGACTTTTAGCCTCTCATAGGGCAAGGTATCATCAAATCATCAAATTTCAAGGAGCGGGTGACCAAACCCTTATAACTCCTCTAGCATAGCATCCCCTTAGGCTTATACCTATTAAAACAAACTCACAAGCCTCCAAGCTTGTATGTAAAATAGATTTCATACATATCAGACCATCTATCTGTTTACTTAAGGCTGAAATATCTTCTAGTTTCCTATTCACTTATAGTCTAGTCCTTAACCATCTTATATGTGTTTGGTTGGATCATAAGGTTTTCAAGGGATTTAATACAAGTATTAACATTACTCTTGTCAACATAAGGTCATGGGTTCAATCATGTATATACCATGTAAATGCATTCATCAAATCCTCCTACCTTCAAGGAGTGATCCCTTTTCCCAAATCTTCCATGATCCTGACTGATGTATGAAATCTATACATCCATACATATTGTCAATATATAAATTATGAACAATCCTATTGATCACTAGATCTAATGTTTAGAATGATCTTTAGATCATTCATATCTACGTATTTTCTGTCTCTAAGTCTTTGTGTGTCCATCTCCTTGATCTTAATCTTAATCTTTCATAGATCCATTGATTGACAATTTACATATGTTGATAAAGATTAAGGTCCTAGATCTTCTATCATCTAGCTCTTCTTTGATCTAAGTTCAGTTATTGGATCATCCCTAAGGAGGATGATCTTGGTTTTCTTCCTTGAATCATCTTTGGTCAAGGGTTTGGATTATCTAATCTAATGAACTAGATTTGATCTATAACATGCATACTAATAAACATGTATACTAGCTATAATACAATATTCTCATTCTTATTGTTCTTGATCATCCCAGATCTAATGGATCTTGTTTGATCATCCTTATCATACTTACAGTTTTTATTAGGGTTAGGTAATTTACTAACCTTTTATGCTCTTACTATTATTATTCAACCAGTTAATGTTTTGTTGGTTGAAGGTAACTTATTTAAGCCAAAGTCTAGACTGCTCCTATTTCCAATTGGCTAAGACTTACTAGTTGAATGGGTGAACACAAAGTGGTTACTTCAATCCTCATGTAAGGAGGCGTTTAGACCTCACAAATGTCAACAGAAGGTAGGGGAAGAGCGAGGCTCTATTAGATAACCCCCTTAACTACTATGTTCAACATTCACTAGAGTGACCATAGCTCAACCTTTCATAAGGTTCCTATAAGCATGTTGACCATAAGTACTCTTTCTAATAGATTTTAATTAAGCCCATGAACATTTACAATGTCATTCATGGGGTTTATTATTCTCCTAGTTTGGTCTAAGGATATGGTAATCCTTATATTGTCCTACTAACTATAGCCCTTACTAATGTTAAGTCAAAGTCATTCCTTCCTCTTATGTGTTCATGAAACTCTAATTTTCAATTAGATTACATTTTGGTGACTTATGCTCATTATATCTCAACAACTACTTAACATTTGAATCTACTAATAAAATTTGACAACAATAAATCATAAACTTTAAAGCATGACTCCAATATAAATTTAACAAACATTTATACTAACATGCTCCCTATGAACGTGACTCAACCTAGTGGAATAAAACTATACTTAAACTAACATGATCCTAAGTTATAATGGCATGAAATCATACTAAAGTGCCCCTAAGATAATTAAATCTAGCACCCTATGATAATAATATAATCACATATCATGCTAAAGTTTAAAAGTTACACTAGCATGCTTTATAACATAAATCATATTTAAGATGCTATTATCAATTAATAGAAAATGAAAATAATTATATTAATATTTTTTATAAACTTTCACTTATGATCCAACCATTAGATCTTAGATCTTTTCCTTTTGATCAAGGGTTTTAGTTATATTTAGGGGTTTTTCTTTATTAAGGTCCAAAGATCATATTGATTAATTTTTGTCATAATCCATCCACGATCTCCTTGGATTTCATCATATTAACATCCATCCCATCTATCCTAAGGATCTGGAAGTTCACAGTCCATTCCTAGGGCTTAGATTTGATCTGTGAACATTGGAATGGACAGCCCAGATTAGTCAGGCAGAAACGAGTCTGGTGGAATGCTCGGTTTGTCATGCGTTTGTTGCGCGTCCGTCGCGGAGGCGTTACAGACACTCCCGCTAGGGAAGTCCACTGACGCGCGCAAGACGAGCGGAACGCTCGTCGTCATGCGCCCGTAACCGAGATGGAAGTCGGGCGCGTCTGCTTAGGATAGTTTTCAACGTGCAGTCATTCTGCTTGGAACAACATCGTACGCGCAACCCTCATGGGAACGCTTCCGCGTGCGGCATTTCTGCGCTGCGTCGCGCATGGCGTCCTGGGCCCCGTTCGATCAGGAGATCGGACAGTCCATTCTGGACCGTCCAATCAATCCCCTATCAATTGAGTGCCCAAAACTTATCCGATCTTTGTGAAAATTCTACCCTAGGGGTTTTGCACTCTTCTAGATCGATTGGTAGGCTCATAATTTTCATCTGAGCCCTCAATCATCCTGAATTAAAGGTTTCTGTTGTTTACTTTATTTTTACCATTTTATTACCAAATAAAATTATAGTAGAATAAATTTTTTTTATAAAACATTAGTAAAGATGTCTAAGATGTATTTCCGCCTACTTGATTGGAGAAAAAACATTGGTTATATGTCCAATTTAAAAGAATACCCTTTTGATGAAGATATGACCCAAGATCCACCTTTCTTGCAAATTCCCATTTTTTGAACCATTGGATCTCGAAATTTCTTTGGGGGTTTTGTAGCTAAGGTATGGTGAAAAGTTTTGGATGGTGAAATTGGTGATATTAGTTCTGGAATAGAGTGCCTAATTGATTTTAGGTTCATTGTTCTAATCTAGAAAGAAAAAGAAAATGAAAAGAGAGAGATCTCTTGGGAGTTTTGGGTTTTTGGAGATGGATTTAGGTCTAAATTTTTAGGGAAATCAAAGAGAATTTCGTGGGAATTTTATGAGAATTTTTGGGGTTGTATTTATAGGCATTTTGGGTCTTCTCTCATGATGAAGTGTAATAATAATGGTTAATTTATTATTATTAATTTAGCATTGGATTCTCCCATGCTGCACTTTCTTCCCCAAGACCAGATGGTATGGTTTGACACATGATTTCATGTGGGCTGGCCATAGGATTAGTTTTTGGGTCCCTTGTGGGCCCCATGTGGGCCCCACATGGTGTAAAAAGACCATTTTCTCCTTTATGTATAAAAATTAGGGTTTTATTCCCATGATCTCGGATTTCAGTGTACTTAGTGGCGTTGGATTTGTATTTCTCAGTACATTCTAAATTTTGATGTCTCAGATTTTGATTTTTAGGTAAAATTACTATTTTACCCTTTTGTCCAAAAAAAATGAAGAAAATTAAGGATTTTCCTCTAATTTCAGAATTTGTCGTGCTTATAGTCATTCTGAAGGGTTTGCTAAGTTTAATTTCAATTGTACATGTCTTATTGCTTGATTATAATTTTATAAGAAGTATATTCTAAATAACCCTAATATTTCAGCCCAAAATTTCTGAAACTTAAACTTTATTGATTTTCTCAATCAATTACTAAAATTGGGGTTATTACACTCATCACCATAGGAGGAAACCCAATTCATGTTTTCCTTCATGTTCTCATCCTTCCCTTCTTCCCCCTCTTCTCTGTTACCGTCTTCTCTATCAAGCAATTCCACTATGTTTTTTTTGTTTATAATGAGAAATCTAAAAAATTCCAAATTTGTCCTTTGAACAATAATTTAAATTCTATTTTAATCTTTTTCTGATCCTATTCTAGTTTTGTTTTATCCAAATTCTACTATCCCAGGTTTTGTACTATTTTTAGATTAATTCCGGGAATTGTGTAATCCAAACCTGTTTTATGCATGCTTAACCTCTTTCTTATCAAATTTTCAATTAATCTTTAGATTTTGTTCTTAGGACATTTGTTAGCTTATCCAACATCCCTGATCTTCAATATGAAAATGAAAAATTCAATCTAAACTGTCCATAACTCAAAATTATTCTTTAGTCCAGATCATCAAAATTTCTGAGAATATGAACAATCTAGTCATTGGATCCTTAATGAAAAGTATCAGTGAAAGATCGATGAAGGCCAATTGACATTGATGACATCAAATTTGAAGTAATTTATTATAATCATGTTAGGGAAGTGAATTTTAATTATTTTTAGTTAATTTTCTCCTTTTTGGACTTTGATTTCTATAATTTGCATTGGTTAAATAGATATAAAATTTAAATTTATTATTATTTCTTTTATTTTTGAAAATTAAATTTTATTTAAATTCCATGTTTTTAGGTTGAGTCTCCATGGGATTGACTGTACTTGTATAATCTACACTACAATAGCTCATGTACTTATGAAAAACAATCAACAAGTTTTTGACATTGTTACTGAGGACTCGCAATGGAATTTTCATAAAATTTAATAGAAAATTTCAAAAATTAAAAAAGTATTTTTTTTAAAAATTGTATTGTTTTAGAATTCTAGGTAGTTTAGGTTCATTTTTAATTTTTCTTATAGTATAATCACTCTATTTCCTAAATTTGGTATTTATTGCTATTTTTTTAAATTAGAAAAGGAAAAAATTGCTAGGTGGAGGTTCATCAAATAGATAAAATTTCTTTGCTTTCTCAAAATAGGACATTTTCCTTTTTTTGAGTGAATCTTATAGTGAGGCATATTATAACTTGCAATTTATTTCTATTTCAATTTTAGAAGGGTTGTATTAAAACATGGCAAGTGTAAGATAAGGTAGCCCACTCTTGAGCTTTATCAGAAACCTCATTGTAGGTTTTCCTCACTCTTTTTATTTTTTAGTACAGCTGCATTTAGAATAAGTTTGCATTTTTTAGTAGTGTAATTGAATATAGATAGCATATTTGATAATTATTATATTTTTAGGATTTGCATTAGTTTATTATTTTTAATTGCATTCTTAGGGCATATTTATTGCTTTAAGGTGATTTATATCTTGATTGAATTGGCATGGAGTGTGAAAATTAATTAGTAAGGGCACCCAACCCCACAAGATTAAGGGTGGATTTAATCACCACCTCTTAGCCCACTTAAGATAATCATCACAAGCACACAACTCAACCTTCCTAATTAATTTAAAATTAATTAGAAGTGACCTATAGTGGCCATCACATGCTCGTAGGACCGTCTTAATAAGACACGATCTATTGTCACTCCAATGACTTTTGAGCATTATGGTTATAGTGGGTGTCTTAATATTTAAGTGATTTTTTCATGCCTTTCTTTGATGTTGGTTGAGGTCTAAATGCTTCTTGACACGAGGATTGTACTAACCATTTTAGAGAAGAACTTAACTGGTAAGCATTTGTTAAATTTAAAAGAGAAGAGAAGAGTTAGATTAGGCTAATCTAAAAGCATCTCCCTCACACAAATTATAAAAAATTAAAATATTCCTACTTGTTAGCCTCAAGGATTATTTGATTGTGCCCTTTGTTTGTGCATCATTCTAAGAATTTAGGTTGTATTATTTAGGGTAGTTTTTTCAACAAAAAAATAAAAATAAAAATAACTAACAAAAACAAGAATTTGTTAGAATTCTACAAGGTACCCTTTTGATAACTGGTAGACATGCTAAGGTACTCATGGATTCTTATTCCCACTCATTCCTTTATATCACATGATTTTGCTTCATGCTTGGATGGTAATATACAATAGTTAGGGTTTTTGTCTTCAGGTTAATGTACCTGGAGGGAATGTAATTGTGGCACAGGAGTTTTTGCAATATGAGTATATTAATATAGTTAGAAAGGAGCATGATGTCATTCCAATCATCCTAAAAATGGTGGACCTCTATATCATTTTGGGCATGGACTAATTAGCTCAATATGGACCGATAATAGATTGTCATAAGAAGAGAGTTACTTTCTAAGAATTAGAACATTTCAAGGGAGATTAGATATTGCTGAAATGGTAGTTATCTTAGCCATGAAGGTTGTACGCATAATTGCTAAAGGATGTCAAGCCTATTTATCTAGCACAATTGTTCAAGGAAAAATCAAACTAAAGATAGAAGACATCAACGTAGTTCGAGAATTCCACAATGTATTTTGAGAGAATTTCCTCGATTGCCACTAAGAAGGGAGATAGATTTCACTATTAAATTGATGCTAGGAACAACACCATCTCCAAGGCACCCCATAGAATGGCACTGGTTGAATTAAAGGAGTTAAAGGTGCTGTTGCAAGAGTTATTGGACTAAGAGTTTCTTCATCCAAGTGTTTCATCTTAGGTAGCCTTGGTATTATTTATCAAGAAAGACTAGTTATTGAGACAGTGGATTGATTATTGACTATTGAATACTGTCATGATTAAGAATAAGTATCCTTTACCTTGCATTGACGATCTTTTGGACTAGTTACAATTTGCTGCGATCTTCTCTAAGATCGATTTGAGGTCGAGATATTATCAACTGCAGATTCAAGCTAAGAATAGTCCTAAGACCACATTTAGAATGCGGTATGGACATTATGAGTTCTAGGTGATGCCATTTGGCTTAGCAAATGTTCTTGCCACATTTACGGATGTATGGAACATGATATTTATGGAATATCTTAATAATTTCATAGTTGTTTTTGTTGATGATACTCTTATTTATTTAGGAAGCATGGAGGAGCATAGGTAACATTTGGAATTCTCCTAAGAACACTTCAGAATCACCTACTCCACATTAAATCCAGTAAGTGTGAGTTCTAGCTTGATCAATATTAGTTCCTTGGTCATGATATCTTGAAGGATGGTGTAACAGTGGACCCCAAGAAAATGGGGGCTATTACTAATTAAAAGAGGCCTAAGACAGTTATGAAGACTCGTAGTTTCCTCAGTTTAGTTGAATATTATAGGACACTCATTGAAGGGTTCTCTCACACTATTTAAATTGATCTAGAAGGAGAGGATGTTTAAATGGATGGAAAAGTGCGAGCAGAGTTTCCAAGAGTAGAAGAGGAGGCTCACCACATCACTGATTCTAATATTGCTAAAGGGAAGTAGAAGATTTGTTGTGTATAGTGATGCATTTAATAAAGGTTTGGGTTGTGTCTTGATGGAACACAATAAGGTGATCACATATGCATCCTGACAGTTAAAGACTCATTAGTTCAACTATCCCACCATGACCTGGAGTTAGCCGTGGTAGTGTTTGCATTGAAGATTTGGAAGCATTATTTAAATGGGTAAAATTTTGGGGTTTTTACATATCATAAGAGCCTCAAATATATTTTCTCATAAGGGGAATAAAATATGGGACATCGGCACTGGATGAAATACCTGAATGTAACACCCTGGGTTTTTATAACTTTATATATATATATTCGTATTCAGGATCCCATGTTATAAAGATTCTATTAATTATTTTACTACAACATTTCTTGAAAACCTCCAAGTGTTATTTTCTATTTCCGAACATCACAATTATAATTTAAAACATAATATAGTTTCGTGATAATAGATTTGAAAACAATACACATGTCTACCAACGTTAAATGCATCAGCGCCTTTATTTTCAAAACAATAAATATTCAAAACACAATAATAATATGGCCTAGGGTCTATCCATCATAACATCCCATCTAAATGTCCATCATATGTATAACCATCTTAATCAAATTCCTAATATAAAAGTATATAGTCCATAAAGAAAATCAAATGGTAGTCCTGTTTATTAACTCACATCATTGTTTATCAAATCAAGAAAGGAATCTCCCACTACTATCACGGTTTCTCAACGGTCTTGCCCTTCCTACTGTCATGCTCGAAATATAAAGCAATGCCTCAACAAGGTATTGCTTGTGTAGGTACAGAGACAATTAATGTAATAAAGATGAAATAACCGAATAAAAGTGGCAATATAATAAAAAGATCTATCATCTGTGGAAATAAAATCATTATAAGCCATGCTAACATAGTATCAACTTATCAAGTAAGATAAAACATGCATCTCACAGATTTAAAACATGATATGATCAATGTAAATGAGCATACTATAATAACAGGGCACCCTAAGATACGTGGGTCCCACGAGCGTCGCATACACTCGTATCACCGATCATGAGTACTCATATCCAAATCTCTGAGTGTCGTCACACCCAGGCATACAATCCCATCTCCGTGCTTATCACGCAAGTACACAGAATAAGAATATGGATCGTCATGCCGCAGTGGCAACTCTCCAGGGTCTCAACCACCGCCGCTCCCCGTTGACACCATAACGGGAGACTTAACGTACGTCCCCATGGAAAGGCCCAGACCGATAGTGTGGACTATCCATGTTACCAAATCACTACCGAATGCCATCAACGGGTAGGTGTCTATCATATCACAATCTCATCATATCAGAAATCTCGGAGGGTGGGTGGCCGACCCTCTCCCTCCTAGCATGACATCCACTGGGTGAGAGCACCCGTCATAAATCTCAAAATACAAAAATCACATATGTCGAAAACCAGGAGCACTCATTGCTCGTAATCCCCATGGCACGCCCCTCATCCTAGGGTTAGACTCTAAAAGGACCAGCCACTTAGCCTCCACTTTTCTTCCTCATGAAAACCCATCCATTTCAGTGATGCAATAAGGAAAGATAATTTTTTTAATTGTGCATACATAGATAATATCATTCTCATAAAATCATCGGATCATAATGCCATTCGATGTATGATTGAAATCAAGTAACGATCATAGTATAAAGCTCTAAATCTCACAAAATCAGCGACTAATAATAAGTCCAATGTAATTCACAATCAATCATGATGCTGTGATAATGCAAGTTTAAAAAAAATAAAAAATAAAACATTAATTTTCGTCACCTACCTCAATGTGAGATCACTCAGTTCAAGCGTATAACCTCTTTATCTTATACGTTTAGATGTACTTGTCAATACCCCAATACTATCTTAAAATTTTTCTACATCAAAAGTGGTCAATTATAAGTTTTTAAGTTAAATTTAGGTCCGCGTCATCAATACGGTTGCAACACCTCTTTCGGATTGCGATTTGGACCTTTGTAGCTCTCAAAATCAAGCTTTTTGTGAAAATACTTCATAAATTAATATTATTAATTTATAGGGGGTCGGGTGGTGCACCGATTTACACCGGCACCGTAGTTTACACTGGCGCCCAGTTTGCACTGGGTTACACCAGCGGCCCCAGTTTACACCGGTTTACACCGACGCCCAATTTACACCAGGTTACACCGACACAACACAGAAACCGGCGCCGAGGAAGATGACCGGAGTCCGGTTGTCTTCGGTGACCCTACAGGTGTCCAAATTTCATGATTTTTTCACCACTTTGCTCAGAATTTTATGTATTTTCCATTTTCAATGCTCCTTTGGCTTGATTTTGTCAAAAACTAAGATTTTTATTCAATTTTTCTCATGTTCCTAAAATTTTCCAACGTACTGTTCTTCACTATTTTCGGTGTCATCCACCATCGGATTTCCCTCAAACTTAAAGGGTTTGTTCTTGGGTTCCTTGTACCCTAAATGGACGGTTCAATCTTTGTTTAAATGATGTTTTATATGCCTATTAACGCTCCAACAGTAGCGTGTACATGTTCTAGGAAAAACGATGTTTCTCTATCGTTTTTTCAATTTTTCATGCATGCTACTGATGCATATGCACACATGAAATGAGGGAAATTTTAGGGTTGGGGCTTACCTCAAATGACTGATCACTCGTTGACGCTGCCGGATCCCCATTCGCCGAAAAACTTGAGTTTTGCAGAAACTAGGGTTTAGGGGAAAACTCAATGGAAACGAGGGAGAAGATGGTGATTAAGGCCACGAGGAGGGAGATATAGATCATGCTGGAAAGGGGGAAGGGAAACTCTTTCCTTACACGTCTTTCTCTGACGATTTCTCTAGCGAAATCATCAGATTCGATAAGGTCAGGTGGAAAGGGGTGCCATTATCAAAACTGCCCCCTTTATTTTTTGCTCTGCCAATTTACTAAAATGCCCTTATAACTTCAATGGCTCATAACTTCTTCGTTTGAGCTCCGTTTTCTGTGTTCTTTATGGTGTTGGAATTCTATAGATGTGTACTTTTTAGTTTCCAAGTTTCTAGAACCAAAGGCTATACATAAATTTTTTAAATTTAATTTATTTATTTTATCACTAATTTAGGGTTAAAATTGAGAATATTACATTGAAGGATTATGATTTTACCATCTAGTACCCCCCACAAAGGTGAATGTGGTTGCAGATGCATTAAGCAAAAAGATGAAGGATGCAATAGCAAATGTGATAGTAAGTGATAAGTATTTAATTTTGCATGAAAACCACCTAACTGGTGTCCATGTGTTATAACTTACAGCATTAAATTAGGATTTTTAGACAAAAATTCATAACACATTCATTTTTGACCTAAAGAAGCAAAAGTTTGTTATTTTGTAGGTCTAGAAGCTAATCCAAGGTAAGTATGTGATTAATTACATTTTTTCTAGAATTAATTAATTAATTAATTTTTTTTATTTTTTTTTACTTTTTGTAGGAAGTAAGATGTTGATCTAACAGCCAAGATCAATCAGGATGAAATTGAAGATCAAGATCAAAAGATTGAGCCAAAGCCTCAATATATAAATTTAACATAAACCAAAGGCCAAGATCATCTTGAGGACCAGCAACAGATGTGACTAAAGGAGCTAAAGATGGCAAAAGTGGGCCCATGAAGTAAGCTATGCATTCCCACCACCTTTGCGTGGAAGCCATTAAGCCACCTTAGCTATATAGGCCATGAAAGAAGGTGGCAAGCTAAGGATTCAAGCCAAAACATACAAGCCACTCAATCCTAGGGTTGAAGCCAAGAAAACAAGCCAAGGAATCTTCCTAAACTAACCATGAGCTTAGCCAATGAAGCCTTCAAAGTTAGCCATCTAAGCCATCAAGTTAAGCTAAATGGAAGGCTAGGATTTGAGGAGATTCAAGAGAATTATCCATGAGTTATTTTGAAGATAATTAAGGAAAAATATATTAAAATAAGAGGGCATGTGGACCAATGGGATAAGAGCAACCAATTTTTAGAGTTTTTCTCACTTTTCCCCACTTTTTGCTTAATTTCCACCTCACCCTTAAGATGCACTACAAATTTCAAAAAATCTCACTCCTTCTACCTCTTAGGAAATTCCCTAACCAACCAAATTTCTCCACCAAACATATCCCATATCTTTCCTAACCCATTCCCACCTAATTTCCTAAAAAAAGGAAGTTCAATGATTTTTGGAAAGGGGGAGAAGCCCATTCCTAAAAAATAGGCGTCCCCCCACCTACTTTCCACATTAAGACAACCCTCCTTCGTACCCACTTTTCTATCAGATATCTACCCTCTTTTCCCCATCCTAGACCTTCAATTTGATCTTCTTTAATCCCCACCAAACTTTTATACTATGTTACCCTAGAGAAAATAGGACAAACTTTATAAAATCAGCCCAAAACCCAGTCAAAAGAGACTCTTTTTCTCACATTGTAAAAGAACTCCTCCTCCATTAGGAAGGAGACGTCCACTTGATTCCAGCCCTATGTACTCCTTTTTCTTGATGTTTTATGATGCTTTTGGGGACTCACAAACTTTGAAGGTTCATGCCTCTTCCACAAGTGTTCAACCTAGTATTTGTGGGGTTTTGATTCATCTTTGAAGGTTGGTTAGCCTTTGCTTGAATTTCTTCTTTTCACATCATCTTTTACTTTGTTTTCCTCTAGCTTTCCTTGCTTTTAAACAAAGGTTTAAGTTCAGTTTTCCCATGGAGTGACAGCCAAGGGAAGTCATCTTGAATCTAGTTTTTCCCTTTTACTTTCATTGCATCTTATTTGTCTTTTAGCCCTCTTAATTTTCTAGCTTTGGTTGCTTAAGTTTTATCGATTGTTGCCTTAGTTTTGCATAGGATTTTTCTTTGATTTCTAGCATACTTGTTCATGAGTGAATGTTGGAACAATTAAAGAAGAGTTTGTCTTGTAATTGAGGAGTGATTTAGATTAAGTGAACATCATTGTCACAACATTTAATTTTCAGATTTGGATACATGTGTGGAATGTTATGTTGATGGCTTGTTGGATGTGATTCAATGAGATTAATGGAATTTTCAATTCATGTTTGTGTCCAGCAGTAAGTTAACATTGTTGTTGAATGTTTGAATGTATTAGAAGTGATTAATTCCATGTTTTGTATGTTATAGTCACTGAATGTTTCAATCACATTACTTCTGGAATTTCTTTGTGTGAATGGTGTATGTTAATTTCCAGCACTATACAATCTTGTTTAGTTGACGTTTCAAGAGCCTAATTAGATGGTTAGATAGCTTAGTTAATGTTAGAAGTAGAATTGCATGCTTAGGTTTTCAATAGAGTTGATTAAATCCACTCCTATCCTATGAATCATGTATACCATTCTATGTTTGCACGTATGTTAATTGGGTAGTTTTCTTTTGATGGTTGTTAGTGATTTCTTTCATTTATTTTTCTAGTTTAATTGTTGTTAGCTTCCATTAGTTTGCCTCTTAGTTAGTTGGAAAGTAATCTAATTTCTCAGACTTGTTAAAATAGTTGATTTGGTTGCTTACTTTTCTTAGTTTTGCATAATTAGGAAAGTTGTATGTTAAAGCTTGTTTCCATTAGGTTAGTTTGTTAATTTCATGTTTAGAAAAGTTAGTTTAGGAAAGTTTCTAAATTATATTTGAGGAAAGTTTAATTTTAGGCAAGCTGTTCATTAGGAAAGTCATAAAATTAGAAGTTTTTAATTTGGGCTAGTTTTAATTTTAGAAAGTGAATGTTTCAGAAAAGTTTTCCATTTAGCATATTCTATTTTTTGTTTAGCTTCCATTTCTTGAATTTACTTAGTTTCTAATTTAATGTTTTAATTACCATTCTTAATTTAGGTTAAGAAAATCATTTGAATTTTGGCTAGGTTAGATAGTTTAAAGTAGAAACCACTAGCATCACAATAGTTCACTCATCATGAAATCGAGCTCACTAGCATGCTATATTGCAAATGATTTGTACACTTATGAGTTTTAATTATAACAACAACCATGAGATTAGCCTTCATAGAGAGTGTTATAAAAGCTCAAGCTAGATGTGAGTTGACATAGATGATGAGTAAGAAGACTAGTTTCACTAAAGCCTTTGATGGAGTATATGATTTCAAGGTAAACTTTTTGTGCCAACAATAAAAGAGTTGAGCTGGGACATATTAAAGGAGGTTCATGGGTCAGGATATACAATACACATTGGAGGCACCAAGATGTATAAGGATCTGAAGGGAAATTTCTAGTGGTCGGCTATGAAAAGAGACATTGGGGCATTTGTGGCTAAGTGCTTAACTTGTTAATGGATAAAGGCAAAACATTAGAGACCGGCAAGATTTCTACATACCTTGGGACTTCCTTAGTGGAAGTGGGATCATGTAATGATGGACTTTATTATGGATTACCCAAGACTTTTAGTGAATATGAAATGATCTGGGTGATCATTGACTAATTAACCAAGTCCACACATTTCCTCCCCGTTAGGCAAAAACAGTCATTAGAGAGTCTAGCCAAACTCTACATTAAAGAGATAGTGAGCTTGAATAGCATGACTCTGATTATCATATTAGATAGAGATAGCAGGTTCACCTCTTATTTTTGGCAGAGTGTGCAAGAAGCACTAGGAACTTCCTTGAGGTTTAATATGGCATTCCACAACAGACCAATGGGCAATCAAAGAGGACCAAATGCTTGAGGACTTGTTATGAGATTTTTCCTTGGATTGGAAAGGAAATTGGGATGAACATTTACCTTTGGTAAAGTCAGCTTGTAATAATTATTATCACTCAAGCATTGGTATGGGACCCTATGAGGAGTTATATGGCTGATCTTGTCACACGCCCACTTGTTGGAGTGACTTTAGGGAATGATAGTTTGTGAAAGTTAGTAGAGCAGTGTCAAAATGAAGGTGAAGATAATTTATAAGAGTCTATTTGTAGCTCATAGGAGACTGAAGTGCTACGCAGATAATAGGGATAGAGATTTGGAGTTCCTAATAGGAGACCATGTGTTGTTGAAGATCTCGCCAACGAGAGGAGTAATGAGATTTGAGATGAAAGGGGAGTTGAGGAAACATGCAAATCCATCCATAAAGTTACCTAGATTCCTGGCTAAGAGCTTCATGCTGAAGGGTAGGATCACACCATATACATATCTCTTGCTTCATTTCCTCATATTAGAATTGGTGAGTCCTAATCCAAAGGCCACTATCACTCCTTTATTTTCCTTTTATTCTGTTTCATGTTTAAGGTACAAAGCTTCTTCTGTAGTTTGCCTTTCCTTAAAGATGAATTACCTCTTATCTCCTTTCTTTCAAATTCCTTGAAATTACTCTCTTTTTAGTTTTTGAACTTATGGTAAATGCCATATATTTATTTTAATTCCATTTTTAATATCTTCTTTCTTTCCTGGGATGGTGATTGTTTAGGAAAGGTGTTACACTCCTCTTTTCTTGGCTTCCCTAATACTTCATTCGTGAGGATTTTTAGATGAGATTTGTTTTGGTTTATGGCATGTCGGGGTAAAGATGAGAAAAACTTGTTGGTAACTTTAGTGTATTTTGGGTTGAAGAGAATTATACTAGCTCCTATTAAGTGACACAATATAAGGGCCTTACAAGGGAATTCATGCCCAGATTTGATGGACTTTTACTTGCTTCCTTTATTTGGTTTTTTTTATTGCTTATGTAACAAATCCTTGTAATTTTTCCATTAATGAAATAGTTCTTTTG
The DNA here is from genome assembly GCA_035236585.1 of Warburgia ugandensis. NCBI lineage: Eukaryota > Viridiplantae > Streptophyta > Magnoliopsida > Canellales > Canellaceae > Warburgia > Warburgia ugandensis. The sequence goes on along the minus strand of CP141133.1, from coordinate 29,949,214 downwards.
TATTCTTAGTTAATTTGTTTTCTTATTTTAATTATTAGTTTGGTATAGTTTTAGAAGGTATCCTTATTTAGTTCCTTGCTTATTTATTTAGATAGTTTCTTGGTTTCCTTAATTTGCTTTCTTTCTTAATTAGGGTTACTTTCTAATTGCTTAATTATTTCTTTCTTAGTCAGTTCTTTGCTTCTTTTGTTTATTTACTTACTTTATGTATTTAATTCCTCTTTAATTTCCTTTTCATTACTTTTAGTTAGAAATTGTCCTTCTTTTGAATGCTTGGCTAGGTTAAATTAATATGACTTAAATTCTAATTAATTTAATTTATCAAAGAGTCTTTGTGGGATCGACCCATATTTGTCGATTCTATACTCCAATATAGTGATTTATTTACTAGTGAAATAGGTTATGGATGAACGCACTAAATGAAATAACTGAGTTATAAATTACCTTCAAACATTTCATAAGCTGCATAATGGTGGAGCCAATGTGGGTGAGATGTATTTCATTGCTTATGTGGACCCTAGGTGGGTGAGATATATGTTATTTGCTTGTATGGACCTAATGTGGGTGAGATATATGTGATTACTTATGTGGACCCTATGTGGGTGAGATATATGTTATTTAATTTTATGGACCTTATGTGGGTGAGATGAATGTGATTGCTTATGCAAACCCTATGTGGGTGAGATATATGATATGTCACTAAGGTGCTAAGCTAGTTAGCGACAATAATTAGTCATGCAAGGGCTTTTATGCCTTGTGGCCTATGCTAGGAGGGTTCAGATTGGCCCTTGACCTTCGAGTGAGGATACTTCTTGATGTATTACCTTTATTTATGGTTAGGGAGTGTGTCAAGAACAAACTACTCCTGGTTAGTTTTGCCTCCCCATTAGGGAGGTGTAGTCCATTGTGTTAGGGATGAACATAGATTGGGTGATGTTTTCTGCTATGTGCATAGTGATTACTTTGAGCTTGGACATGATTTGCAAGTCAATCATCCTTATGGGTTGAGATCATTGCCTATGTGGCATATGGGAGGGTGTTGCGACCTGAATTAAGATCCATTATACATATATATTTGAGTAATACATTTATTATTATGCTGATTATTACTTTCTTAAGATGGATTATTTGATGCATAATTAGAATGGTGCATTTGATAACTATTTGATGAGTATTTATTTTTTCATAAAAATACCAATTAGTACCCATGTGTTATAATTTATGGCGCTAAAATAGTTTTTAGACCAAAATTTGTAACATATGCTTTTTTTATTTAATAAGGCAAAAGTTTGACATTTTGTAGGTCCAGAGGGTAATCCAAGGTAAGTATAAGATTAATGATATTTTTCTAGGATTTAATTAGTGGTTTTTACTTTTTGTTGCAAGTGTGATGGTAATTCTACATTTGAGATCAATCGAAATGGACATTGAAGATCAAGACCAAAAGATAGGGTCAAAGCTTAAAAGTCATTAATCCAAAGGTCAAGGTCTTCTTAGGGCAAGTAATGGATGAAATCAAAGTAGGCCCATGAAGTAAGCCATGCACTTTCATCACCTTTGCATCGAAGCCAAGTAAGCCACCTTAACCAAATTCATGCCAAGAATAAGATGATAAGCTAAGGAATTCAAGCCACTCAAGCCAAGGGATTAAGCTATGAAGCCAAGCTAAGAGAGCCATCTAAGCTAGCCATGAAGCCCTCAAAGTTAGCCATAGAAGCTATATAAGCTAAGCTAAATGGAAGGCCATCGTTGGAGGAAAATTAAGAGGATTATTCATGAGATTCTAAGGGATATTCTGAAGAGAATTAAGGAAAAATTCATTAAGATAAGGTGGCATGTGGACCAATAGGATGAGACCCTTCTATTTTTGATGTTTTCCCACCTTTTTATCACTTTTCACCTCATCACCAACTAGCACCATGAATTTGGCTTTCCATTCAAGAGTCCTACCATTCTAAGACTCTTGAACCTTCCTAAACTCCCATCCCAACCACCCAACCAATCCCCACCTCTTAGGAAATCCCTTCGCCAATAAAAAATTTCTATTTCACTTCTATTTCCTAAGATTTTCCTACACCTCATTTTCCTTCCACCTTATTTTCTTCTTCCTATCTCATTCCTACCTCAACAACCACCCACTTTGCTATTTTTAAGGGCATTCCATGATTGTTTGAAGGGGAAGAAGTCCCTTCCTAAAATTTTGGCATCTCTCACCTACTCCACTTCCAAAAGGGCATCCACCTCTCACCTTGTTTTCTCTTTTGAAACCCTAGCTTACCTAGCATCATTTAGGTATCCTATATTTCAAAACATTGAGAATAATGTTTAGTTCAGGTTTGGGAGGGGTAGATGTAAATAAGTTTTCTAACTTTTCTTATATTTTTGAAATTTTTGAATTTTTTTTTGATAAGTTCCTTTATAAAGATGGGATTAAATTTTTTGAATATTCAGCTATATTATGAACTTTAGCTTATTAATAGAGTTTCATACAATTAGCTACATTATGAGCTTTCGCTTATTAATATAGTTGCATACAATTAGTTCATTATTTTATTCTTTTTCTCAAGTGTCTCATGAAAAATAAACTTAGAATATTAATTGCACAAAATAGCTATATGTAGTTTATGTTGAAGAGAAAATAGAACTTAGAGATCTTGAAGATGATATGTGGAGACTTATAACCCAAGTGGGTTTTGAGCCATTTAGAGAAGACTGAGGGTTATACATTCAAAGTTGTCTTGTGCGGACATTAATTCTTTGTTGGTCTCATTATTCTTCATATTGGTCAACTATTAAGAAATAAAAAAAAACTATACCATATATCTCTTAAGTTTATGACCAATTTTTAAGTCTTATGAAACCTAAGAAATGACAGAGGCCATCCTTGGTAAACCCAAAGCCTTTAAGCTTCCCTATATTATTCTCCACTAGTTAGACCCTTGGGCCTTTTGTTTTTTAGCCTAACAACCTTTACCTATATTGAACCTCTATAATATATCCATCATCCATTTGTTTTGGGAATATGTAAAGAAAATTGAAGAATTTTTTGAAAAAGTATGAACAATACAAATTAAGAGATGAACGTCAAAAAGGGTGAAAAAGAAGAAAAAATTCAAAAAGGCTATATATAAAGACAAGTGAAAAAGTAAAATAAAAAATAACCAATGAAAAAGAAATATGTTCACTCTTGTGAGAAAAAATGGAAAAGTTGTGAATACAGTGATAGAGGACCTTTACATATTTTCCAGAAAACCTTTGTTTGTCTTTATATCCATTCTTTTAATAACTCTTACCCAAGCCTACATCTAGTCATAGTAGAAGTCCTAGGTTGATCCTAGGAGTAGTATGGCTTGGATATGGTTATAAATGAATAGTGAGTTTGGTAGAATGTAACATTCTTAGTAGCTGATATCCTTTCATGAGATCATTACCATTCCTTCTGAGTTATCGTTCTTTTGTATGAAATATGTGAGACTTTTGGACTTAATGAAACATTTCGCTCACATATTAATGAGAGATTTACACCTTTCTGAGTGATAAATATATCTTATGAGAATTGAAGTTAAAGCATACATTTGGATGGTAATTTAGGTTATATTTGACTTAGAGACTATAATTATATACTAGCTATAGCACACACTCTTCTTTTGAAGTTTAATTAAATAATGAGATATCTTTAGCATAAGGGTAGAATTTTGAGCCTTTTGTTCATCTCTATTAGCAAGCTAAAGTTAGATATTTAATATGAGTTGCATAGAAGAAAATTCTCTTAGATGAATAAAGGACTGTCATAAAATTTTTGTGGGTATATTCACTACAAACTCTCATGAGCCCTAACTTGTCTACAATGGGTAACCTAGGTGTTCAAGTTCTTATTGCATGTGTTAAATGCAATCATGAGTACCTACGAAAGTGACACTTTGTACCTATTTTTGTAAAATGATTTTTTGCATGGGACTAGCAAAATACTAGTTGGGGGGGGGTGTGTGATGAGTATCTAATTTTGCATAAAAACCACCCCAATTAGTACCCATGTGTTATAACTGATAAGGGTAAATTAGGATTTTTAGACCATCATTTGTGACACGTGCATTTTTGACCTAATACCCAAAAGTTTGATATTTTGTAGGTTTAGAAGCTAATTCAAGGTAAATATGTACATAATCATATTTTTCTAAGATTTAATTAGAGGTTTTTACTTTTTGTAGGAAGTGAGATGATAATCCAATGTCCAAGATCGATTGAGATGAACATTGAAGATCAAGATCAAAAGATTGAGTCAAAGCTTAAAGATCATCAATCCAAAGATCAACATTATCTTAGGGCAAGCAATGGATAAAATCGAAGGAGCCAAAAGTGGCCAAAGTGGGTCCATGAAGTATGCCATTCATTTCCACCACCTTTGCATGGAAGCCATGCAAGCCACCTTAGCCAAATTCACACCATGAACAAGGTGACAAGCTAAGGAATTCATTCCAAATAATTTAAGCCACTCAAGCCAAGGGATTGAGCTATGAATCCATGCTAAGAGAGCCAGCCTAGCCAATGAAGCCTCAAAAGTTAGCCATCGAAGCCAAGTAAGCTAAGCTAAAAGAAAGTCCATGATTAGAGGAACATGAAGAGAATTATCCATGAGATTCTAAGGGATGTTTTGAAGAGAATTAAGGAAAAATTCATTAGGATAAGTTAGCATGTGGACCAATAGCACAAGACCCTTCTATTTTGATGTTTTTCCCACTTTTATTATTATTATTATTATTATCACTTTTCACCTTGTCAGCAAGTAGCACCATGAATTTGACTTTTCATTCAAGAGTGCTATCATTTCAAGACTCTCAAAACTTCCTAAACTCCCATCCAGACTGCCCAGCCAATCCCCACCTCTTAGGAAATCCCTTATCCAATAAAAAATTTCCTTCTCACCTCTATTTCCTAAGTTTTCCCTACAAATCACTTTCCTCTCACCTTGTTTTCTTCTTCCTATCAAATTCCTACCTCAACCAACCAACCACCCACTTTCCTATTTTTAAGGGCATTCCTTGATTTTTTGAGGGGGGAGACATTCCTTCCTAAAAAGCATAAAAAGGTGGCATCTCCCACCTATGCCACTTCCAAAAGGGCAGCCACCTCTCGCATTGTTTCCTCTTTTGAAACCCTATCTTACCTACAAGAATGACCTTTTTGGGAAATGAAGATCCAACTTAACCCCCACCTATAAGAAAAAGTAAGGGATGAGGAGGAATATTGTATACTGTTTGATATGGGATTCCTCAATTTGGTAGCAATTGGGACCATTCATATGAAGTTTATCCAAATAAATTAACAATCATGGTGATCTTTCATGTTCTTATCTTATTCCCACTGTACATCTTTGGGTGAAAATGTACATTGATTGTCGTGAGATTTTAAAATGGAATGAGTTTTCTAAAAACCATTTAATGGTTAGTTAGGATTAGGGAAGAGTAGAAATGTATTAATTATATTAGCTTAGGTGTCATAGAGTTGCATTTGATCATCGTTATATATTTTGCACCTTTGTCCAGATGAACAGATCATTGCACCATCACTAGAGCATAGGTAATATTTTTCTAACCCTTGTCTTTCTTTACTTATTTTTCATTTGTCCATGATTTATAACATTAAGGGCAATGTTTAGTTTGAGTATGAGGGTAGGGTATTTAAATTTTGATGTGTCCAAAGTTTTACTAGTTATTTTTAGTCAATTTTTTTAAAAAATAAATAGATTTGAAAAGTTTGAAAATTTTTAAATATTTATGAAAAGTTCTTTACAAGGATGTGAATTCAGATTTTCCCAACTATTCAAGATAATTTTTGAACTTTAGCTTACTAATAGATTTGTATACAATTAGTTTATCTTTTTTTTTTTTTTTTCTAAAGTATTCCATGAAAAGTAAAACTTGAATTAATCATTGCACAAAATAGTTATATGAATAGTTTTAGTTGCAAAGAAATTAAAACTTAGAGATCCTAAAGAAGATAAGTGGAGACTATCAATCCATGAGTTGTAGAGCTATTCTTTTTTGAGAGGGTTATACATAAATTCAAAATTTTTCTTTAGTAGACAATAATTTCTTAGTTGGTCTTATTATTCTTTATCTTGGTCAATTATTGATAAAACATTTGATAGACTATACAAATATCTCTTAGCTTTATGGTTATGTTTAAGTCATATGAAACTGGGAAATTATAAAGGCACACCTTGTTTAACCTTGAGCCTTTAGCCTTCCTATGTTATTTTTCACTAGTTAGCCACCTTGAGCCTTTTCTTTGTGAACCTAGTGACCATTACCCTTATTAAACCTTATAATATATCTACTATATAGTTGTTTTGAAAATATATGGAGATGGTTGAAGTAATATCTTGAAGAAAAGTATGAAAAATGCAAGTCAATAGATGAACAAAGAAGGGTTAGAAAGAGAAAAATTCAAATAAAGGCTACATCAAAAGTCAAAAGAAAAAGTGAAAAAGAAAATGAAAAACTTAAAAGTGAAAATAGCCAAAGAAAAAGAAAATGTTCACTCTTATTGTTATAAAAGAAAATTGAGAATACTTTGTAAAGACATTTACATATTTCCCAAAACACCTTTGTGTACCCTTATACTATTCTTTTGATAATCCTGTCTTAAGCCTATGTTTTGTCCTAATAGAAGACCTAAATTGATATTAGGAGGAATATAACTTGGATAAGGTTGAATAGAAAATTTTAGTAGAGTATAACATTCTAAAATAGTTGATATCATTTCATGAGACCTTTATAATTCTTTCTAAGTTATCATTCTTTTGTATAAAAATATGTGAGAATTTTGAACTTGATGAACATTATTCCACTCACATATTAATGAGAGTTTCCCCTTTTCTAAGTGGTTTCTTACTATGTGTCAAGAATATATAATGAGACTTGATGTCAAAACAAACATTTGGATGGTAATTTATGTTATATTTTCCTTGGAGACTAATAATTGTGTATATGTTGGTTATATTCACATACTAACATTCTGAGATTTGATGAATTAATGGGGTATCATTAGCATAAGGGTAGGATTTTGAAATGTTGATCATTTCTATTAGCATGCAAAAGTTAAGAGCTAATGTAAGTTGAATATAAGAAGATTCTTTCAAAAAAGTAAAGGACTTTCAGAAAAGATTTTTGAAAATGTTTATGGGTAGTAATTCTAGAAACCCTTAGCAGAGCACAACTCATCCACTAGGGGTAACCTAGGGGTTCACAACCTTTCTACATACGCTAAATGCAAACAAGAACACCATAAAAAATGGTTAGGATTTCCTTGTAGGTTTCTATATTTCTATTCATAGTTTTGCTTAAGGCCTAGCAAAATCTAAGTTTATGAGTATTTAATATACATAGAAATATTACATAAATACCTCTATATTTAGAGGTTTTAGCCTTATAAATTACTTCACTAATTAGGGTTAATTCTATTATTTTCCAGGTCCATGGAACAAATGAAAAAATTCACAAGTTACTAAATTTACTTGTAAAAGAGTATTTTCACCTTCTAAGCTAGGTCATGGGTCACACATGTCAAAAATAAAGTTTTGGAGGTTCAAAACAATCATTGGGTGTCACTATTAGAGTTAGAGAGGCCAGAAACCCTACGCACAACTCCTACTCAAATGAGAGTGAAAAGGTTTCAAATTCTAAGTCATGTAGGCTTACATACATTTCACCACCTTAAGAAGCTTATGATAGAAGCTTAATTCAAGAACAAGCTTCTAAAAAATAAAAGAAGATAGGGGCACACATGAAGATTTTTTTCCTTATTTTCTCTCTCTTGCTCAACCAAAATAAGAAGATCAACCAAAGATTGGTTGCTTTATCCATGTAAGGTAATGAATCACACTTGGTCCACATGAAGCATATGAAGATATACAAGAATCAAAGCAATTCATGCTAGGGCAATTGAATACAACAATGGAAAGAAAATGAAGCTTAAAGAAGATTGACATGTCATAAAAGGAACATATCAATTCAAGTGAGGGTTAGTATGATCTGAGGACTAGGAGTGAAGTGAAGGAAAGAAAGAAACCCTAGCCACCTTTCTTATGTTGAAGAGTCAAACCAGATCCCTTAGGAAAGGAAGATCCCAATCACTAATGTCCATCCTATGGTCATATATCTTAAGGGTTTTTAAAAACAAATTACACACACCCACTTGAACTCCACACTCCTCCTTTAGTACTTTCTAATTTTGAAATGCCTTGTTTCCCTTCACCTACTTTCCTTTATTTTCTCTTTTCTACCCATCTATTTCCCTTTCCACTTGTTGTTACCATTCTATCAACTCATTTCTCTTTCTTTTCTTCTCACCACCTTCCATTTTTCACTGTCTATCCCACATTAGAAAAAGACACCTCCCCCCTCTAAACCTTTTTCCCAATACATATAATGATAAAAATAATTAGTTTTATAAAATAGGTGGGATCCTTGATAATAAAAACTCAAAATTAACATACATAACATAGCATTCAAAAGAAATCCCCAAGGGTCATCCAATATCCAAAACCACGATAATAAACAAAAATAAAATTGTTGATATGCTAAGCATGCTCAAAGTAAAACCACGACAAATCATGCATAGTCGTGAAAAGACAATAATAATAATATGTTTAAAATCCTGTAGGGTCCATCCATGATCACTACATCATACACACATCAGCAAGTAAAGGTACATTATACAAATAGTGTGGGTCCAATCCATTTGAAATGTCAACATCCATGTATAGCTCAACAAATATAAACACAAGCCCAAGAGATGCACATTAAGTCAGTCTTTGAAATATAAAATGTAAATGGTCCTCAAGGTCCTCACTCTAATCAATGCTGCTCCACTTGCTTTCCCTTGGCACTATCACGCCCCAAATATGAGGCATTGCAAAATGAAGCAATGCCTTAGCAAGCTATGCTTGTGTAGGTGATTACATTTGGGATTTTTCATGATTTCTTAGATCATGATGTATTCCTTGAGAGCTTTGGAGTATGGATTTCATGCCTTACTATGTTTGCACAAGATTACTTTTTAGTATGTATTGCCGATATGTTGCTACTCTTCTCATGCATGATTTATACCCTGCTTCTTTATACCTTTTATGTGGCATTGATTTGGATTATTTGAGGATGTTATACACTAATTTTCAATGCATGGTGTTGATATACAAAATTACACTCTCTCTATTTGGTTTTGTCGAGAATGATTATGCATGGATTTCAATTATTAATTCATGGTTTATTGATTTATGATGGGTGCTTCTATGCGGGGGGTACTATGCTAGGAGGGTTGTAGGGTTGGCCATCTGCATTTTGTATTTTAGAGGTTTATTTAGTGAGTGTCTCTTGGACTTGTGTTTAGATTTGTTGGGCTATACATGAATGTTGACATTTTGGATGGATTAGACCCACATTATTTGTATAGTGTACCTTTACTTGCTAATGTGTGTATGATGTGATGATCATGGATGGACCCTAGGGGATTTTAGACATATTATTATTATTATTATCTTTTCACAACTATGTATGATTTGTTATGGTTTTACTTTGAGCATGCTTAGTGTATCGACAATTTGATTTTGATTTATTATCGTGGTTTTGGATATTGGATGACCCTCTAGGATTTCTTTCAAACGCTATATTATGTATATTAATTATGAGTTTTTATTATCAGGGATCCCACCTATTTCATAAAAATAATTATTTTTATTATTATATATATTGAAAAAAGGTTTAGAAAACCCAGGGTGTCACAGTTGTCCTCGTACAAAGTTCCATCTAGCTTTATTTGTTTATCCTTCAATCACTTTCTTCAAAACTTGAGACATTGTAAACAAATTTACAATGTCTCGGCAAGCTATGCTTGGTAGGTGTTTGAGCATCTACTTTGGCAATATATCTAAAGCCAAATACAATTGGATATCTAGGCCATTTATAATCCGGTTTAAGGAACAATATACAATCATACCATCTTAACCTTACAATAATACTCATATTACATACATCTCAATTCATTTTCAAGTAATTTCATATCATAACATTTTATCGTATATCAACTCGTGATATAAACATTTATGTCAATCCATCAAATAATATATCAACATTAGTACATGTAAAATCATAAGACATCCAAGTAAAGGATAATTCATGCTGTCAGTATGCACAAATTTGGAATAAAAAGATAAACAATTGAATCACTTCTCGATTCAATATCAGGCAAATCCATGCTATATTAAATCAGAGCATATTAGCTCACCACATGCAAATCCATGCCAAATATACATCTAAGCATATCAGCTCACTATCAGCCAATTCATGCCAACAACCAGATAACGAATCAAATCATGCATATAAAAATAATCTCACAATTCATCTTAGCCTAACCCATGACCATACCGTGAGCACCTAGAAGTTGCCACCTAAAAGCCTGCCAGTGCCACATGCACCCGCCCTCATCGGTAACCCACAAGTACAAATCATGAATCAAACTTTGATTACATGCAAGAAGACAAAAATACGATGAAATACAAATCATGCGTCAAATCACAGTTAAGCATCAAATCGAAAGGAGAGATTAAATCCATGAGATGCATAAATGAAATGTAGGCCTTAGTAGCTCTAATTAAGAATATTAGACACTCCACATCTTTGTCACTATCATTCATGTGTCTCAATAACATCCATATATAATTATAATTCATACATCTCAAATCATATCTACATACTAAATTAATCACCTAATATCATCATCATCATCATCATCATCATCATCATCATCATCATCATCATCAAAGGAATATGCATACAATCTTATTTAATCCATGAAGGATGATACATTCATAATATATAATCATATTATCTATCAATTCATTAAAATCTATCATAACATGTATTTGACTAAATACATGCTATTTGGTTTGACCAATAATCTGATCATAACCTGAATATACAGATAAATTAAAGATGTCAGAACAACCTACTTAGAATCGTCGTTCCAATCTTCTAAAATCGATAGGAGTCATTCATAAATGTTGATTAGACATCAAGATTTACTTATCTCAATATTTGTCATGTAAATTTGAGCAAATATGTGTTTAGCTTCATTAATTTATCTTCAGCATATAGATCAATTCATCAAATCTTAAATTGAATGGTTGGATGGCTTTAGATGCCTCATCTAATCTACAGATCATTCAGATTTACTAATTTATATATTTAGATGTTGTAGATTTGTGTTTCAAATCATAGATTAGGGTCAAGAAACCCTTGATCTAATAATCTCACCCCTAATCTTATGGATCCATGCGGTAATCTAGTCAGATCTCGTAGATCAATGGTCTGATCAAGTATTTTGATCATAAATCATCATTGATCTGGCTTTGGACGGTGGGATTGGACCTTGAATTAGCTAGTCCATAATTGGTGTGTTATTTTTGTCACAATTCATTACTGATATGTAATTAGAGTTATAAATTACATGGATCTACTTCTGATCGTACTTTTAATGATCAAATACTGAGATCTCGATTTTTTCCTACGCATTACCAAGTTTCGATCAAAATTTCAAGAATCAATTGATACCTAATCGATGATCCATCTTCATAGATGAAAATATCAGGTGTGATTTATCCAAGTCACAAAAATTCCAAATTTTCACATTTTTAGGGGTTCTAAGGAAAATGTCACGATCGCAAGAGAAGATCACTAGATTCTGGTCATCATTAGTGACCGATTTCTTAATGGATCTCAAAGAAAAAATATGGGATTGTAGATCAGGCTCTCATCTATGATCCTTTGAAGTTTGGTTGTGATCTAACATCATTTGAAACTAAAAAATGTCAAAAAGGAGGTTCAGTTGCGAATTTCTAACAGTTGTCGGCATCACATTCTTTGCTCTGATTCTGCTTTGTTTCTCATCCAATTTCAATTATTTTTAAGGGATTTTTTTTGTACTTCCATGCTAAAGATAATGAATGGTTCAGATCACTAATCTAAGAATTCATTTTTCACTGAAATGCCCTATAAATTGGATTGCCAAAAATAAAAAAGGCTCAACACCTTCTCTTCACCTACGTGCTAGGCCATCTTCGCCAAGATGGGTTCCTTCTCTGCCATGGTTGGCTTTCTGGCATGTAGGTGCCACTACTCTCTCTCTCTCTCTCTCTCTCTCTCTCTCTCTCTCTCTCTCTCTCTCTCTCTCTCGGTTTCTCTCTCTATCGGGTTTTGAGTCAACAGACCATAAGGTCTTTTTTCTCTTTGCCTTTATGATTTGTTTAATATATTTTTATATTATAATTATATTATATTTTATATGTGTGTTTACACTTTATATGGCATTTGTTTTGTTTTTGTTTTCTTCTTCTTCTTTTTTTCCTTGCTTAATGATGTCACGTGGGACAATAATGTCTCCTGACTTATCGGATTTCAACTTTGTAGGTGGAGCCCTCTTGTGAAATTACTAAATTACCCTTTGTGGGAAAATCACAATTTATTTGTTCGAACACCGATTTCAGCAAACTTAGTGTCGTTAGAATCATTTTTCCAAGTACAATCCAAATATGCATGCCTCAACACTTGATTTGATGTTTATAAAACATTAACTTATAAAACTTCAAAAATTAGAAATTTCAATATTCTCTTTTCATCCCAATTTGAGATAATCTAAAAATGTACTTAAATTCACATTTAAAAATTAGGGATGTTACAAATTGAGACCTTATCTCACTTTTGAAGAGGAGGCAATACACATTATGGATAGAAAGGAAAAGGTATTGAGGACAGAGTTTATACCTTTGGTCAAGGTCTTGTGGCAACATCATTCAGTAGAGGAAGCCACAAGAGGGAAGGAAGAGAACATGTGAAAGAGATTTCGTGAATTGTTCATAGACTCATTATGAAAATTTGAGGACAAATTTTTTTTGAGGTGGGTAAGATGAATCTTAAACCAGATAGGTGGATCGAGAAACAAAGCCAATATAAATTTGAGGATAATGTATGTAAATATAACATGTTTATATGGTAGTTGTAAGTCAAATAGAGTGAATGATTGCCAAAGAGAAAGGCACTAAGTTTACAACCAAATAGAATATACATTTTGAGAAGGACCACTATCATAACACGATTTTGTGAAACATCAGTGGTTTAGACAACCAAAGGAAGCATAGAATGTTTCCTTTTAGTTACATGAATTCACTTAAGATGACCCAAACTATAACGGTGAAAACTCATAGGAGTCCTAGTGAGATTTAGACTCTTAGATGGATCACTTAAGATGGGCTAAAACACATACATGGGATCCCAAGTCAGACAATTAGCTGAATAAGTGTGACCACCTCTACCATTGGGCTAAGAAGAATGACATTCTTTTGAGATCAGACTTGATTAGCCTATGCCATTCCTATGAAAAGAAAGATTGCATGCCTGGATTGAGGTAGGAATTTAAGCCCGATTGGATTGGGATCAAGTGGGCCTTAGGAGTTTCTAATCCATTGGGGGCTACACCTACTAGGGAATCCCATTTGCTACATGTAAAAAATGTGGGAGAGTCCTTCCCTAGTAGGACTCTAAGAAAAGGGAAAGTAGTTCACCTATTTAAGAACTCCTAACTAAATTCTATAAACCTAGACACTTTATGGGTGTTGAAATAGGATAAAGACCTATAGGATAGGCTAATCTCTTGTTAAGATAAGGATAACACTTAGGATATATATATATATATATATATATGTAGGATAGGGGGAAGCAGCTTTAAGGAAATAAGAGCTGGAGAGAGAATCACAACTAGACAATGAAAAGAAGATTTAGGAAATGTAGAAAAAACTAGAGCAAAAGGAAGAGAAAAAGGGACAAGATAAGGAGGAAATACATTGCAGGTGTGGTTATTTACCTTTAGCTCAAATTTTCTAACAATTAGATATAAAGTTTTTCAAGTAAGAAGCTATAACTTTTTGTTAAGTTTTATCCTTTATTTTCTTCTATGTAGAACAAATGCTATGCTAGAGATTTTTATGCTATTCTTAATACACTAAGATTTTTTTTTACTATGATTCATTTTAGAAGAAGTCTCATGATCTTTGGTTAAGAATAATATAGGTTTTGATGATGATTTATATCATGAATACTATTATAGGTGTGACTGCATAGTACTGTTTCCATTCATTGTTCTCTATACTTATTGAATGCATCATGATACAAACTCTATACTTTGGAATTCCTAACTTAATGCTCTAGATGTGCATTAAATTCTTGATGATAATCTAAATGAGAAAATTTGGGAAAGTAAAATTTTGGTCATTGCTGTCTATGGAGGACTTTGTTCTTACTGATAGTTAGTCTAACTTGTATATCGAGATGACATTGGTTTAGGCATCAAATGGTGAAGTTTTTACATGAAAATTTATCCATGTGACTATGACTTGACACTACTATATTAATCATTATTTTTGCATGTTTTGACAAGAATTGGTTAGGCAACTGTTTGGGAATTATTAGCACTGATATTATGTGTCAATCTGACCAGCATATTGAGATGCTCTTCGTTAGGGCATCAAATAATGGATTTTGATGTATCTTAAAAATTACCACAAGTGCACACACTATTTATAACTATTTACTTTTTCTTAAAAACCACCCAATTAGTTACCCATGTGTTACAACTTATAGGGGTAAATTAGGGTTTTTAGACCAAAATCTGTAACACTTGAATTTTTGACCTAATGAAGCAAAAGTTGTTATTTTATAAGCCCAGAGGCTAATCCAAGGTAAATATGTGATTAATCATATTTTTAATAATTTAATTAGGGTTTTTCACTTTTTATAGGAAGTAAGGTGATCCGATGGTTGAGATCGATAGGGATTAAATTGAAGACCAAGATGAAAAGATCAAGTCAAAGCCTCAAAATCATCACTTCAACATGCAACCAAAGGCCAAGATCATCTTGTGGACTATAATGGATGTGATTAAGGGACTTAAAGATGGCCAAAGTGGGCCCATGAAGTAAGCCATGCATTCCCACCACCTTTGCATGGAAGCCACTTGAGCCACCTTAGCCATATAAGCTATGAGAGAAGCTGGCAAGCTAGGGAATTTAAGCCAAACCATACAAGCCACTCAAGCTAAGGGATGGAGCCAAGAAAGATTCCAAAGATAGCCATGAAGCCTATCTAATGGAGCTTTCAAAGTTAGCCATCTAAGCCATCAAGCTAAGCTAAATGGAAGGCCAGGAATAGATGAAATTTAAGAGGATTATCCATAATATTTCAAGGGATATTTTGAATATAATTAAGGAAAATCTTATTAGGATAAGTTGGCATATGGACCAATAGGATGAGAGCCTTCTAATTTTTATGTTTCTTCCACTTATTTATCTCTTTCCACCCTACCACCAACGACCATCACGAATTTGACTTTCCATTTAAGAGTCCTACCATTCCATAACTCTTCCACCTTCTTAAACTTTCATCATGATCACCCAACCAATCCCAAGTCCTTAGGAAATTCCTTTACCAATCAAATTCCCCCATCTTACATCACTTTCCTAAATTTCCTACTCATCTCTTTCCTACCATCTTCCCTTGTCTTTCTTACCTCATCTCTACCCACCCAACTTCCTAAATTATGGGAGCTTCTAGGATTTTGAAGTGGGGGATGTACCTCCCTAGAAA
The DNA here is from genome assembly GCA_035236585.1 of Warburgia ugandensis. Taxonomy (NCBI): domain Eukaryota; kingdom Viridiplantae; phylum Streptophyta; class Magnoliopsida; order Canellales; family Canellaceae; genus Warburgia; species Warburgia ugandensis. Next base: position 29,933,522 of record CP141133.1, on the reverse strand, counting down.
AGAGGCATCTCCCACCTACTCCAACTCAATATGGCAGCCACCCCACCCCCTTGTTTCCTATTTGAAAACCCTAGCCTTCCCCCTACTCTATCCATCCAAATTGAAAAGATTTCAACCCCACCACACCTTATTCTTAGAGTAACCTAGAAAATATAGGAAAACAAGCACAAAAACCCAGCAAAAACCTAAGCTAAGGACTTTTTTTTTCACTTAAGGAAAAAGACGCCTCCTCCTTAGAAGGAGATGTCCTCTTCCTACTTCTCCATTCTCCTCTCTTTTGCTTTTATTTTGTGAACTCCTTGGGTGCTGCTATCTTCCAAAATGTGAGTGACATCTTCTAGAAGTATTCCACACTTGGTTTTGGGAGTGTTTTCTTCAAATTCAAGGTTAGTTTCTCTTGCTTCCTTTCTTGTTTTCCTTAGTTCTTTCCATGCTAGTTTCTGCCTTGTAATTTTTTGTTGTTCCTTGCCTTAGAAACTAAGCATTCAAGGCTGGTTTTCCCTTGGAGTGACAGCCAAGGGAAATCATCTTGAATCTAGTTTTACATTTTCCTTTCATAGCTTTTGAGTTCTCTTTTAAATTCCTTTGAATTCTAGCTTTGTTTTTCATTAGTTTTCATTGGTCTTTGCTTATATGCCACAAGATTTCCTTTGAATATCAATCTTTGTTGGAGGAGGAATCTTTTTTAGAGTTTTTTTTTGGCTCAATTTAGAAGGGATAGTGGCACCTTTCATTCAAAAGTGGATTGCAATCTTCCATGTAATCAATTGTGTGCCCCAAACTTTTGATGATTAATGGAATGCTTTTTACTTGATTATTGACCATGCTTCTTCTTAATTGTTTGATTTATGCTGGTGGGATATTAAGGAAGTGAATATTTAATTCTGAAATTTCCAGCAATCTAATTAAATGACCTCTAAAACCATGCATCCAATCCAAGGATGGAATGCATTATTTTGAGGGTCTTTAGGGCTGAAGTTGGAAAATCTTTAAATTGCTTGTGTAATTGTAGATCCATAGTTTAATATTCCATATCTATTAATTTGAAATGTACTTATGAAATCATGTTGGAACTATGCATGTAAGCCATGGCTGGAATGCATACTTTGATTGATTTGGTGAGTGAGTAGATTCCAAGTTGTGGCATTCATTCAAGTGGGAAAAAGTAATGAAGTTGATCATGTTTAGTTAGTTGTTAGTTGTTAAAGTTCATCCTCTTAATTTCCATTGCATTCCTTAGACAATTGCATGATTAAGAAAGTATGTGTTAAAGCATGCTTTCTATAGACTAGTTGATTAATTTCATGCTTAGGAAATTTAGTTCAAGAAAGTTGTTAAATCTTCACTTAAGGAGAGTTTTAACTTTAGGAGAGTTTTTATTTTAGGAAAGCTATAAAATTAGAGAGTCTTCAATTTAGGAAAGTTTAATTTTAGAAATTTTATATTTTAGGAAAGTTTTCAATGTAGCATGTTTCTTGTTTTTGCATAGTTTCCAATTTTTATGTTTTAGTTCCCATTCTTAGTTTAGGTTGAAAATCACTTGAATTTGGCTAGATTAGATAGTTTAAAGTAGGGACCACTAGCAAAACATTAGTTCAAATTCTCATGGGATCGACCTCACTAGCATACGATATTGCAAATGATTCATGTGCTTGCTAGTTTTAATCAAGACAACAACCTCTATTATAGTATATAATCGACAAATATGGGTTGATTCCATGAGGACTCTATTGCTAATGAGAGTTAATTATAATTAAGTTTCTTTACTCTAACCTAACCAACAAAGAAAGAAAGGAAAGAACTCTAAACTAAATAACTAATCGAAGAAAACTAAATCAAAGCAAAGAAACTAACAAAGACATAAACCAAGGAAATAAATTAAATAAAGTAAATAACTATGAAAGGGAAAGAAACTATTTCATTGGTGAACTTTGTTTACAAATGAATACAACAAAATAAAATAAGACAAGTAAAGAAACTTTCTTGAAGTGAACACTATAGGAGTCCTTCATTTTGTCACTTAACAAGGCTCTCTATATATCCTCTTCTTCCAATCTAGGCATGAACTCTGCTTTATGGTCTTCTTGTTGTATCACTCTACAATGGCTTATAAACTTACATTCAACCCAAAGTACACTAATCTACAACCAAGCTTTTCTCATCTCCTTAAGCCAACATGCCACAAACCTAATGTTTCTCAACCATGCTTTAGGAATTAGAATCAACCTTGGATTTCATACAAGTCACATGGTTTATTTTCCTTATCATTTAGTCCCAAATCCCAAGAAGAAAAGAAAAAGAGAGATGGAAGATATAAGAACACGATGCATGTAGTGGTTAGATGAGAAAAAGGGGGTTGCATGTGTTGATGGAAAGGAGTGGAAGGGAGAAAGGAGGTGGGGGGCTGATGCAAAGAGTAAGGAAAAATAATAAAAAAGAATGAGAGAAGAAGAAGAATGGGAGAAGAGGAAAATGTGAGAAAGAAAGAAAGAGAAGTGCGGATGGAGGAGCTTCCTTACCTCTTCTCCAATGAATTTAACTTGATCATGTGGGACCATTGGTAAAGGTGCTTTCTCTCCCTCTATTTCTATTAGGTTTAGCTTTATGATCAAGGGAAAGGCAAGTGATAAAAGTTTTTCTTCTCCTTTACATCTTACTTATAAAGTTTAATAAATAGAAGGCATAAGGATGGATGGCTAGGGTCTAAGGGAGATAGGAGGAAGGGTTAAGTATGGATAAGTGGAATGGTGTTTTGGTATGGAATGGGAAAGTGCAGAAGGACAGAGGTATGAAAGTAGATTGGGTAAGGTAACAAAGATAATTGCTTAGGAGGGAAGGAAGATAGGAGATTAGGAAATTAGGTGGGATTTGGTTGGTTTTAAATAAATGGATAAGGGAGAGGCATCTTTTTCAAGTGAGGGATAGTAGAGTAGAATTAGGAAAGAGATAGGATGGAAAGAGAAGGAATAGCCTAATGAGAAGGTAAGGAATAAGTGGGAAGGAAAGGGAAAGAAATGGAAAGGAAGTAAAGGAACCTAGGGGTTTCCAAATTTAGAAAGTCTAAAGCGGGGGAGGTGTGAAATACACATGTATGTTGTTTTTAGAAACCCTAGGATGAGATGGACACTGTGTCAAGATGGGTGGTTGAGATCTTCCTTTCCTTAGGGTTTTGAATTAATGTTTCAACCTGGAAAAGTTGGCTAGGGTTTTTACTTTTTTAATATTTCATTCATAGACCTTAGCTTATGCTTACCCTATTTTGAATGGATGGGATCCCTTTAGGATGTGCATATCTTTCTCAAGCTTCATTTTCTCTACACTGTTGGATTAAAGTACTCTAAATTGAATGGCCTTGATTCCTTAAAGATTTCTTCATGTATTTCACTTGGGACTAGGTGTGCTTCACCAACTTTGCATGGATAAGGCAGCCAATTATTGGTTGATCTTCTTCTTTTGGTTGAGTTGGAGAGAGAAAGTAACCAACAAGACTTTATGTGGATCTTGGTCTTCTTTTTATTTTTGGCAAGCATTTGGTGTATATAATCTCATTATTTACAAATTGAGCTTCTCTCATAAGCTTCTTGATGTGGTGAAATGTATGTAAGTATACATGGATGGAAAATTTTCCACCTTGACACCCTCATTTGAGTAAGATTTCTGCACAAGGTTTCTAACTTAGAATGACTTTGAAAGCCATACTAAATCATCATTTTGAACCTCTAAGACTTCATTTTTGGCATGTATGGGTCCACAATGTAACTTGGAAAGTGAAATTGATCATTTAGGGGTAAAATTGCAAATTTTGTGCACTTTTTTCATTTGTACTTGGACCTGCAAATTTGTAGAATTAACCCTAATTAGTGATAATTAAGTGATTGTTGGGCTAAAACCTGCTAAATATAGAGGTATGTATGTAATATATATTTATATATAATATTTATTTTATGAAAATTTAACAACATAATCCTAATTTTACAATAAAATTTGTGTCAAAATTTTATTATATTTTTATAAGATTTGGTTTCTCAACTAATCGTGAAATAATAAGGTTTGTACTATGATTCTATTGATAGGCAATATGACCTGTATAAAAGTATGCTTTTGGTTTGAATACCAAATAGTGGATTTTTTTCACAAAAAATTAACCACACAAATAGGGATTGGGGAAAAACATCTATTCAAAATTTTGTGAACTTATGATTAGGTTATGACTAGGTTAAAAGGTTTGGAAAACATTAAGTTCATGTTGATTGCCTAACTTAGTTTTTTGTAGAAAACTATTTTTTATAACTTAAGTAGTAGGTATGATCTAGACATTTGATCTAAACAAAATTAGTATGGATGTAAATCTTCTTGAATCTGGAACAACTTGGAATGAGTTATCATAAAAATTTGACCATTAGATCACTAGTATATTAGCATAAAGTTTAACTGTTCTTCCTTCTCCAACAATAGATAGTGGGTTACTTATTACTGAAATCAGTTATGAATGAACACAATAAGCAAACTAATTGAGATATAAACCACCTTTAAACTTTTTATATGATGCCTAATTGTAGAACCTATGTGGATTAGATGTATGTTATTCCTTGTGTGGACCCTATAATGATTGAGATGTGTGTTTTTTGCTTGTATGGACCATATGTGAGTGAGATATATGTGATTGCGTATGGGGACCCTATGTGGGTGAGATATATCTTTTTTGCTTGTATGGACCCTATGTGGTTGAGATATATGATGTAGCTCTAAGCAGCTGAGCTTATTTGCAACTAGAGTTAGCCATGAGAGGGTTGTTATGCCTTAACCTCATAATGAGGATACTTCTGATGTATGGTCTTTATTTATAATCAGGGAGTATGTGTCATGAGCAAACTTCACCTGGTTAGATTTGCCTCTCCATGAGAGAGGTGTAGTTCGTTGTATCTACAAACGAACAAAGATTGGGTGATGTTTTCCACTACATGCATAGTGATCACTTTGAGCTTGGACATGATATGCATGTCATTCATGCTTAAGGGTTGAGACCATTGCCATGTGGCTTGTGGTGGGATGCTATCACCTGAATTATGATCCATTTGTGTGTCTATATATATATGAGCTTGAGTGAAATATCTATTCTTATGTGATTATTATTTGCTTAATATAGATTATTTGATGCATGATTAGAATTCTACATTTGATAACTATTCTATATGTGATATTGGTCATGATTTGCATGTGCATGTTGATGGTTTTCAAACTTGTTATGAGGCTTATCCACTAAGTATTCATACTAACTACTACAACAATTTTCAGGCAAACTACTTAGAGGTGAGAACATGTCAAAGGGAAAGAAAGTTGTTGAAGATTATAAGTCTAGAAGAAAGTATGATGGAGCATTTTATCATTTCTTTGAAGTTAGTTACTTGATTTGTCATTGAAATTATCATTGATGGACATGTAGTTACGTGGTATTTAAGATGTTGTACCTTTTTTACATTGGATTTAATGGTTGACTATGGATGTGATAGTGGGTCCTACACATCTACTCTTACTATATAAATTATTTTTGATGTATGAGAGATTTTGGTATAGGAATGCCTAGGTTTTTGAAGAAGTGGTTTGGAATCTAACTTTGGGTGTGTGTGTGTGCGTGTGTGCTACATTATGTTGGTGCTACATTTGAACTATATAAATAGAGGCCTCATTTCTTGAGTTTTCAACAAGCTTTTCACATGCTTTTGAGAAGTTTTCCAATTAATTAGGAGCTCCTCTTGGGTTCTTACTAGCTTAGTGAAGAGAATAGCCTCGATTAAGCTTATTTTGGTGAGAAGTTTGAGAGTTTTTTTAAGCACTTTCTCTTCTTGAAGTCCTTCTCTCCCGTCCCTCCCTAGAAGATATGCGGCATGCATAAGAGGCTCTACTCCTCTCCTCCATCTAGGTAGTTTGGCAAAGAAGCCCTTCTTTTATATTGGAGAGATGCTAGAACTTCTCAAGCTTGTTTAGCCAATGGAACTTCTTGGTTTTAATCCATGGGCCTAGCTTCTATAGAGAAGAGGAGAAGAAAGCTTTCCTTAAGATTTTTCTCACTAACTTCACTATTTTATACTTTCCTCTTTATCATTTTTCTTGTCCTTTCTTCTTAAAAAGAATTCACCATGCAAGAGAAACCCTGCTTCTTGTCTCAGTCTAGGCTTTCAGATAGTATGCCCATTGTTAAGTGTTTAATTTTGGCTAAAAGACCCCTAGTTTATCATTCAATAAGATTATCTAACCGTCCAAATTGCAAAATTTAGGTTGATTGACCATCCAAACCTTAAATTTCTCAAAATCAATAATTAAATGATTATTAGAGCTTATTAGATGATTAATGTACGGTTTAGATGATTCTAATTTAGTCTTTTATTTTGCAGATCAACTGAAGGAAGGTTGGATGGCTCAGATCTATGATCAATGGTGTAGATAAAAAAGGCAAGAGTCCTAATCAACAAGGATTCCTAATTGGAAGAGTTCTAGTTGGAAGAGGAGAAAGTTTCCCCATAGAACTCTAACTCTTTAAGGATAGATTTTAAGGAAGGAGTTGATGAAAATAAGGAAGAAGGTGGAGAAAAAGAAGGAAGGAAAAGGCTATAAAGAGTAAAACCATATGAGGGGGAGGGAGAGTGAATTTCCTTAAGTTTGTGTGTTTCACTTTTCTTTCCATGCAAATTGCACCTTCCTTGTTTCACCATCTTCCACAGCTATCTCACGTTACTTCTTCTTCCCAGTCCACCCTCAATCACAACCAGCCATCCAACTGCCACATCACCCTTTTCTTCTTTTCCTCTTTACCCTCTACAGTCCACGTTCACACCCCAGAACCCACCTTCCATTCCTCCACTTACATCCCACGCACCAAACCCTTCTAGTCTTTCCATTAATCCTCAGCTCCTCCATATTTCCACTGCTCCATTTTCTCTGTTTTCTTTTCCGAGCTCAGCTTCTCTTCTCTTCTCCATTTTTCCGTTCACTTCGGCTCATCTCCTCCACTGGTCCTGCCAGATGCACCTCTTCCCCTGGTCACATGCCCAGGTCATTTTCCTCTCCCCTGTTCTCCACTTCCCTCTCCTCCTCTGCTCCATACGAACTAGCACCAGAACAAGACAATGCCCTTTCTAGGCATTGTTTTTTCTCTCTCTCTCACCGGACAAGCACGGCAATGGCAAGGAATTCTCTCTTCACGGCTACACCTCTCCACCGGAACTGGGGTCTTTTGATTAGCACGACTGGACATACCAGATCTTCACTGTCTTCCCCATCACCTTGGCCAAGGCAACATCCAGAATCTCACCTAGGCATCCTCCACTTCGGCTGGAAACCCATCTGCTCCAAACGGCTCCGATGGTTTTCTTGTTTCTAGACGTCCTAGATAAGGAAACCCGAACCGGGTTTTCCTCCCGCGTTGCTGCCCTTTTCTCCTTCCTCCGGATCCATCTCCTCCATTCACCAGTCATCTCCTTCGTTGGGGTTTTCCTGGTTTTTGTTAAAAACCAGAGTTTGAATAGAATTCCAGTTTTGCTCTTCTGTTTTAAATGCAATGACATTTCTGTTCAATTCCATTAATTACGTCTGCGTCCCCTGTTTAATTGCATATGTATCCAAGGACAGTGTGATTCAAGGATGTTTTGATTAGTTTTATTTTGTTTTCTGGAATTGAACGTTATTTAAAGTGCATCATTTGAATAAATCTGAATGGTTAGGCTAGTTTTGTTATTCTCTTCAAGTTTCAAATAATTAAATTTTATTAAACATTCCACTTAAAGCGAGTCCCTGTGGGTTCGACCTGTTCTTGCATAGCTATACTACAATAGCCCGTGCACTTGTGGAAAACATCAACAAGTTTTTGGCACCATTCCCGGGAACTTGCAAAGGAGTTTTTATAAAATTTAATTAAAAAATCCAAAATTCAAATAAAATAAAATAAAATAAATTAGAAAAAATTAGAAAAATAAAAAATATTAGGAATTGCATTTTGGGCATTTTTAGGTGCATATTTATTTATTTATTTATTTTTGTGCATAACCACCTAATTTCTTGAAATTGGTACTTATTTCTAATTTTCTTTTTTAGGGAAATAGGAAAGCAGAGAAAATTGGCACGAAAATCTTCATCAACATGAAAAGTTCCCTGCTTTCTTAGATTAGGACTCTTTTCTTTTGAGTGAAGCTTGTAGTGGGGACCCTTGTAAACTGCACTTTCTATTTTCATTTTAAAGGGTTGTATAATACAGGGCAAGTGTGGGATAAGGTGGCCCACACTTGATCTTCATCAGAAACCCCACTGTAAGTCTCCTCACTCATTTAAATTCCTAAATTAGGGTTTGCATTTAGAGTAAATTTACATTGTTTGGTAGTATAAATCATATAGACAGCATCCTCTTACAATTGTTGCATTTTTAGGTTTTGCATTAGTTTATTGCTTTTATTTGCATATTAGGACACGGTTAATGCTTTAAGGTGATATATTTGCTGATCAAACTGCCATGGAGTGTGGAATTAATTAGTAAGGACACCCTACTCCCATAAGATCAAGGGTGGATTTTATCACCACTCCTTGGCCCACTTAGGATAATCACCTCAAGCACACTACCCTAGCCTTCAATTCAAATTAAAATCAATCAGAAGAGACCTATAGGGCTATCACATGCTCGTAGGACCCTCTTACTAAGACTCGATTTATTGTCACTCTAGTGGCTTTGGAGCACTGTGGTTATTGAGGGTTGTTTAATAGAGCCTCGCTCTTCCCTCACCTCCTATTGACGTTTGTGAGGTCTAAACGCCTCCTTACATGAAGGTTGTATTAACCACCTTGCAAAGAACCTAACTGGTCAGCAATAATCAAGTCTAAAGGAGAGGATGAGCGCTAGATTAGGCTAATTAAAAGCATTGTCCCCACACATATTCAAGAAAATCAATATATTGCTTATTAGCCTAAGGTGTTTGACTGTGCCCTTTTACTTGCATCACATAGAGTTAGCATTTAGAAGTAGGACATTTTAGATTAGGAATAGTTCATGCAAGGGCATCGATCTCAGAACCCTGAGCTACTATCGTTAAACCCAGAGATTTAACGCATCCAAAACCAAGGGAAAAGAAACCTAGTTCCCATCCCTATGGTTGAACCACCAATAGAGATTGAGCGCAAGACTATTAGAGATTTTTATGCGGCGCTCCAACTTAATACCCCCTCCAGCATAGCATTACCTCCAACTAATGTTGACCACTTTGAGTTAAAGCCGGGAGTAATTCAGTTACTCCCTACTTTTTATGGTCGAGATCGAGAAGACCCATACCTACATATCAAGGAGTTCCTTGATATTTGTGCCACATTTAGGTTCCGAAATGTTTCAGATGATTCAATTAGGTTAAGGTTATTCCCGTTCTCACTTAAGGACAAAGCCAAGTCATGGCTTAATTCCTTGGAGGTAGGTTCTATACATACATGGGACCAATTGTGTAAGAAGTTCCTGAACAAGTTCTTCCCCGTTCACAAAACAAATGCCCTGTGTCGTGAAATTATAAATTTCCAACAAAGGGATGATGAACAATATTATGAATGTTGGGAACGGTGGATTGAACTACTGCAGAAATGCCCTCACCATGGATTTGAGAAATGGCAGTAAGTTCAATACTTCTATGAGGTGTTAACACCTCAAAATAGGTAAATGATAGACGTAGCGAGTGGAGGGACCCTCATGTTAAAAGATGAAAGTGAGGCTTGGGAATTCTTTCAAACTATAGCCGATAATTCTCACAATGGGATTATTCAAATAGGAGAGAAAGAACTAACCAACCCACTAAGAAAGGAGGTATCTACGAGATAGGAGCACATACTGATCTATCTGATAAGCTCGACTTTGTCTCTCAAAAATTAGATGGAAGAATGGACAAGCTTGAAATGATGTTTCAATCTTTCATAACTGTTACATTATCTCAAAAACCTCCACAAGAGGTATGCGCCACTTGTTCAAGTCCAGCCCATTTAACCTCTGAGTGTCCATCTAATAAAGCATTCCCTGAATATCTTGTAGACCAAGCGAATGCATTGAATGCATATCGCCAACCTAGCGACAACCCATATTCTGATATCTACAACCCTGGATGGGCTAGGCATCCCAATTTGTCTTGGTCAAAGAATAACCAAAAAGGGGGGCCATCTGGGAATCCCCCCGTTCAAGACTTTCCTCTTAGAACTACAGTTCCCCATCTGTCACCTGGCTTTCAACAACCTCTACAGCAAAAGAAACCATATTCAGAGGAAAACATCCACACCAGGGTGGACCAATGTGCAAAAGATAATGATTACACTAAAAAAGCCTTACACCAATTATAAAATGAAAGTAGACAGTTAGCTAATGTCAACTCTCAAGCCATAGCTAAGTTAGAGGTGCAAATAAGCCAATTGTGTGCTGAATTACATAATAGAGGAAAGGGTTAGTTTCCTAGTCAACCCATTCCTAATCCTAAGGGTCAATTCGAGATAGGGTCAAGTTCTCAAAACCATAACCCTCATGAGCATGCCAAGTCCATAATCACCCTTAGGAATGGTCGTCAAATTGATAACAAAGAAGGGCAGGCTACGGAAAATGTAGAGGAAAAAGAGGCAACAAAAATACATGAAAAAGAGAAAAGACAGAACAACGTTGTAGAACCTATAGTGGAGGCACCCTATGTGCCTAAAGCCCCTTTTCCCCAATTATTGAATATAGCTAGGAAGGGATCAAACTTCAATGAGTTAATGGAAGTGTTTAAACATGTACAAATCAATGTACCATTGCTCAATGCAATTAAAGACATCTTGGCATATGCCAAATTCTTAAAAGAGCTCTGCACAACGAAGCGAAAGCTTAATGTGCAAAAGAAAGCCTTCCTCACCGAACAAGTGAGCTCTTTGATTCAACACAAGACCCCACCAAAGTTTAGAGACCCAGGATGTCCTACAATCACTTGTGTCATTGGAGATCATGTCATAGATAGGGCACTTCTTGACTTAGGGGCTAGTGTTAATTTGTTGCCATACTCTGTTTATGAGCAACTAAAACTCGGTAAGTTGAAACCAACCACTACCACGCTGCAATTAGCTTATAGATCTATCAAGATACCCCGTGGTTTGGTTGAAGATGTCTTGATATAGGTGGATAAGTTTTATTACCCTGTTGATTTCATTGTGCTAGACACCCAACCTGTATCAGACCCTAGTAGTCAAATCCCAGTCATCCTTGGGCGTCCATTCTTGGCAACATCCAACGCCATTAATAACTGTAGGAATGGTGTAATGAAACTCTCATTCGGCAACATGAAGGTTAAGCTTAATGTTTTTAATGCCGATCAGCAACATTTAGACCTCGATGATCCCTGTGATGTCAACTTGATTAAGAGTCTAATTAATGAGAGTCATTCACCATTGTCCATCTCAGACCCATTAGAGGCTTGTCTAATGCGCTTTAATGGAGAATTTGATATAGACAAGTCTATTGAGGAGGTGAACAATCTTTTAGATGTTGCACCACTCATGGATACCTCTAAGTGGGGTCCTTATGTGGAACCACTCCCACGGTATAAATCTATCCCCATACCCTCAATAGAGCTCCCACCATCTCTAGACCTAAAACCCTTGCCTGATAACTTGAAATATTCATATTTAGGCCCAGATGAAACCTTACCTGTAATAATAGCATCAGACTTAGATAAAGAACATGGGGGTAGCCTTTTAGATGTTCTTAAGGAACATAAAACTGCTCTAGGGTGGACAATAGCAGACATAAAAGGGATAAGTTCAGCCTTATGCATGCATAGGATACATCTAGAAGAAACTACAAAACCTTCTAGGGAGACTCAAAGGTGACTGAACCCCCACATGAAGGACGTGGTTAGAGATGAAGTCCTAAAACTCTTAGACGTTGGCGTCATATATCCTATCTCTAATAGTACTTGGGTCAGCCCCGTTCAGGTTGTACCTAAGAAATCTGGGATCACGATAGTAAAAAATGAGGATAACGAGCTAGTCCCCACCCGCATGGCCACTAGGTGGAGAGTTTGTATTGACTATCGAAAGTTGAACGCGGTCACGAGGAAAGATCATTTTCCTCTACCATTCATTGATCAAATGCTAGAAAGGTTAACCAGACATAGCTATTATTGTTTTCTGGATAGATATTCCAGTTATAACCAAATTCCTATAGCACGAGAGGATTAGGAGAAGACCACCTTCACATGCCCTTTTGGAACTTTCGCCTATAGACGTATGCCTCTTGGGCTTTGTAACGCTCCCGCTACATTTCAAAGGTGTATGTTGATCATTTTCTCAGACATGGTAGAAAGATTCCTTGAGGTGTTTATGGATGACTTCTCAGTATTTGGGTCATCATTTGATGAGTGCCTACACCACTTGAAGTTAGTCCTTGTAAGGAGTCAGGAGAAGAATCTGGTCTTAAATTGGGAAAAGTGCCATTTTATGGTACGGAGTGGGATAGTATTAGGCCACCTAATATCACCCAATGGGATAGAAGTTGATAAGGCAAAAGTGGATTTAATAGCTAACCTTCCTCCACCAAGGATGGTCAAAGAAATTCGCTCCTTTTTAGGACATGCTGGCTTTTACAAGCGATTCATCAAAGATTTTAGCAAAATTGCCAAGCCCCTTTGTAATTTACTTACAAAGGAGGCCACTTTTGACTTTGATGAGGACTGTAAGAAGGCATTTGAACGACTCAAGGCTGAATTGACTTCTACACCTATTATTCGACCACTAGATTGGAACACACCATTTGAAATAATGTGTGATGCGTCGGATTATGCCATTGGAGTTGTTTTGGGGCAGCACATTGATAAACTTCCCCATGTGATATATTGTGCTAGTAAAACACTAAATGATGCGCAACTCAACTATTCCACCACTGAGAAAGAGTTGTTAGCTGTAGTGTTTGCTTTAGATAAGTTTAGATCTTACCTGTTAGGGTCTAAAGTTATAGTATACTCGGATCATGCAGCTTTAAAATACCTCCTTTCTAAAAAGGATGCCAAACCTAGGTTGATCCGTTGGATACTACTACTACAAGAATTTGACTTAGAAATTCGAGACAAGAAAGGTTCAGAAAATATCGTAGCAGATCACTTATCCAGATTGGTAGTGGAGCACACTAGCGATCAAGGGCCTATAACTGAGTCATCCCCAAATGAACAGTTATTGCATGTTTCCCAATTACCTTGGTATGGAGATATTGTTAATTATCTTGTTACAGGACAAATGCCTAATCATTGGACCACACAAGATAAAAAGAGATTTTTAACCAAGGTTAGATATTTTACTTGGGATGACCCGTACTTAATCAAGTACTGTCCTGATCAAGTAATTAGGAGATGCAGACCCAATAGTGAACATAATCAAATCATCTCCTTTTGTCATGATCATGCATGTGGGGCCTATTTCAGCTCTAAAAAGACAGCTGCAAAAATTTTACAGTGTGGATTTTATTAGCCTACCATATTTAAGGATTCTCATGCTTACTGCAAAGCATGTGCACGGTGTCAAAGGTTAGGAAGTTTAGGAAGAAGACATATGATGCCCTTAAACCCAATCCTTGTCATAGAACCTTTTGATGTTTGGGGCATAGATTTTATGGGACCTTTTCCTAATTCTTTTGAAAATCTGTACAACCTAGTGGGAGTGGACTATGTGTCCAAGTGGGTGGAGGCTATACCATGCAAAACCAATGACCACAAGGTTGCGGTAAAATTTTTAAAAGAAAATCTTTTTGCAAGGTTTGGTACTCCAAGAGCCATAATCAGTGATGGAGGAAAACACTTTTGTAATAAGGTGTTTGAGAATTTAATGAAAAAGTATGGTGTTAACCATAGGATAGCTACCCCATACCATCCTCAGACTAGTGGTCAAGTAGAGGTATCCAATAGGGAAATAAAGCGAATTCTAGAAAAGACAGTCAATCCAAATAGGAAAGACTGGTCTCTAAGATTTATTGACACTTTATGGGCTTATCGCATAGCATATAAAACCCCTATAGGAATGTCACCTTACCGCTTGGTCTATGGAAAGGCCTGCCACTTACTAGTAGAGTTAGAGTACAAGGCATATTGGGCAGTCAAAAAGCTAAATTTTGACTTAGATTCTGCTGAAACCCACAGAAAACTCCAACTCAATGAGTTGGAGGAATTGAGGAAAGATGCATATGAGTCTGCACGTTTGTACAAAGACCGAATGAAGGCTATACATGATAGAAACATTCTAAGAAAATCCTTCACACCAGGTCAAAAGGTCTTACTGTATAATTCTAGATTGCATCTATTCCCACTGGACCATATATAATACGCACAATCTATCCTCATGGGGCCATCGAGATTGAAAAGGATGGAGACATCCAAAAGGTCAATGGTCAAAGGTTAAAACCTTTCCTCGAATTGCTTGATCTTGAAATTGATGAGACACTTTTACAGGTACCCGAGTATCATGATCCACCTTAAAGTACTACTCCAGGAGCCTTACAACATATCATCATTGCACTCATCATTATGTCTGGCTGAAGACGTTAAACTTAACGCTTTTTGGGAGGCAACCCAAGGGTTTAGAGTTTACATCTCTCAACTTTCGTATAGAATCCTATGTTTTCAAACATTAGGGACAATGTTTCATTCAGGTTGGGGGGTGCACTAGAGATTTTGAGTTTTCTTGAGTAAAAAAAAAAAAAAAAAAAGAAATTTTTTGAAAAAACAAAAAGTCTTTTTAAGTAGAGTTCCCTTACTGTGATGAGAATTGAATGTTCAAGATTTAGTAAATATACTATTTTCACCTCTTAATGGGAATGCATATGATTAGTTTTGCATGTCATTCATGAGTTGAAGCATTTTATGAAAGCTACTTCTCGGAAACCATTTACACACAGCACATAATCAAGACTAATATAGAGGTATGGCTTAGAGACCTTCAGGAAAATCAGTGGAGACCTATAACCTAATGAGACTTGAGACTATCTTCTTTTAGAGAGTTATAAGTAATTTCCTGATTTCTTCAGTGTACATATATTAGTGTGATCCTATTATCCTTGATTTGGTTAACCATCAAGAATAAATAGGAGTAATAGCTTTGATTCTAGAAATTTATTGAATCTGATAGGCTTTAGGAAACCTAAGAAATGATATAGGGCATCCTTGCTCAGCCTAGATACATAAAGCCTACCCAATATAGTATACCACTAGTTAGCCTTTTGAGCCTGTTATTAAGCCTTTTCTTTCTTAAACCCATTCACCTTAACCCAGAATAACCCATTAAAATAAATAACCATTACCCATCTTCAAAATGAGTAGAGTAGAAAAAAATTCAAAAATAGGACAAAAAGTCAAAGAAGTGAGAAAAAGAATTAAATGTCTTTCTTCCAAAGAAAAAAAAGAAAAGAAAGACCAAAGTCTGAAGGAGAAATTCACTTCAAGAACAAACCCAAAAGAAAAGTTGTCCTATCAGATATTCATTGAAGACATCTACTCCATTTTGAAACTTTGAAATCTTTATACCTCTCTTTTCTAAACCTGCCCTAAGCCTACATTTAGTCCTAGTTAAAGACCTATTGATCTTAGGTGGACATAGCCTTAAAGAGGAGATAAAAAGAAGGAATTAAGGTGAAAGACCCCTCATATTCTTGATGTTAACGTCAACTCCTAGGGATCACTTTCCTTTGTCTCATGAGCGTTAAAAATAATTATGCGAACCATCAGTTTGTTGGATTTGGTCACATAATGAGAGGAATTTGTTAAACCCCTTATTTGAGAGTTTATTTCTGAGCGTATACCTGTGAGGATTTGAGGTCAAGGCATATTTCCAATGGAATGTAAGCATATCCAATTAGAAGTCAAGATTTATGTGACTGTACACACACATAAGCACTTTGAGAAATAGCTCAAATAAAATATCTTTAATATGTGTATGATGTGTAAAATTGTCAAATCCTCTTCATTAAGTTGTGAAAAACTAGTCAATTTGCTAATGAATGAGGATTCTCTAAGGTAAAATAGGGAACCCGACTTTATTGAATTTTGTGGGTATATTCACTGCAAACCCTCATGAGGCATAACTCGTCCACTAGGGGTAACCTAGGGGTTCAAGGGCTTGTTGCATGTGCTAAATGCAATCGTGAGTACTTACGAAAGTGGCACCTTGTACCAGTTTTGTAAAATAGTTGTTTGCATGTTTTGCTCGGGACTAGCAAAATGCTGGTTGGGGTGTGTGTTAAGTGTTTAATTTTGGCTAAAAGATCCCTAGTTTAGCATTCAATAAGATCATCTAACCGTCCAAATTGTAAAATTTAGCTTGATTGACCATCCAAACCTTAAATTTCTCAAAATCAACGGTTAAATGATTATTAGAGCTTATTAGATGATTAATGTACGGTTTAGATGATTCTCATTTAGTTTATTTTGCAGATCAATTGAAGGAAGGTTGGATGGCTCAGATCTATCATCAACGGTGTAGATCAAAAAGGCAAGAGTCCTAATCAACAAGGATTCCTAATTGGAAGAGTTCTAGTTGGAAGAGGAGTTGTAAAAGGATGAGGATTCCTAAAAGGGATGGAGTTCTAATTGGAAGTGGAGAAAGTTTCCCCATAGAACTCTAACTCTTCAAGGATAGAGTTTAAGGAAGGAGTTGATGAAGATAAGGAAGAAGGTGGAGAAAAAGAAGGAAGGAAAAGGCCATAAAGAGTAAAACGGTATGAGGGGGAGGGAGAGTGAATTTCCTTAAGTTTGTGTGTTTCACTTTTCTTTCCATGCAAATTGCACCTTCCTTGTTTCACCATCTTCGTTCTCAATTTCTAGTTTTTTTACCACATCTTCCATAGCTATCTCACGTTACTTCTTCTTCCCAGTCCACCCTCAATCACAACCAGCCATCCAACTGCCGCATCACCCTTTTCTTCTTTTCCTCTTTACCCTCTACAGTCCACGTTCACACCCCAGAACCCACCTTCCATTCCTCCACTTACATCCCACGCACCAAACCCTTCTAGTCTTTCCGTTAATCCTCAGCTCCTCCATATTTCCACTACTCCATTTTCTTTTTCGAGCTCTGCTTCTCTTCTCTTCTCCATTTTTTCGTTCACTTTGGCTCATCTCCACCACTGGTCCTGCCAGATGCACCTCTTCCCCTGGTCACATGCCCATGTCATTTTCCTCTCCCCTGTTCTCTATTTCCCTCTCCTCCTCTGCTCCATACGAACTAGCACTAGAATAAGACAACGCCCTTTCTAGGCGTCGTTTCTCTCTCTCTCTCTCTCTCTCTCTCTCTCTCTCTCTCTCTCTCTCTCTCTCTCTCTCTCTCTCTCTCTCTCTCTCTCTCTCTCTCTCTCTCTCTCTCTCTCTCTCACCGGAGGACAAGCACGGCAATGGCAAGGAATTCTCTCTTCACGGCCACACCTCTCCACCGGAACTGGGGTCTTTTGATTATCACTACCGGACATACCAGATCTTTACTATCTTCGCCGTCACCTTGGCCAAGGCAACATCCGGAATCTCACCGGGGTATCTCTCCACTTTGGCTGGAAACCCATCTGCTCCAAACGGCCCCGGTGGTTTTCTTGCTTCTGGACGTCCCAGATAAGGAAATCCGAACCGAGTTTTCCTCCCGCGTTGCTGCCCTTTTCTCCTTCCTCCGGATCCATCTCCTCCATTCACTGGTCATCTCCTTCATTGGGGTTTTCCTGGTTTTTGTTAAAAGCCAGAGTTTGAATAGAATTCTAGTTTTGCCCTTTTGTTTTAAATGTAATGACATTTCTGTTCAATTCCATTAATTACATATGCATCCCCTGTTTAATTGCATATGTATCCTCTGTTTATTTACATCTGTGTCCCTATTCTATTTAAGCTTTATTTTATCCATCTTTTGACAGTGTTATCTAGGGACAATGCTATCCAAGGACAGTGTGATTCAAGGATGTTTTGATTAGTTTTATTTTGTTTTCTGGAATTGAACGTTATTTAAAGTGCATCATTTGAATAAATCTGAATGGTTAGGCTAGTTTTGTTATTCTCTTCAAGTTTCAAATAATTAAATTTTATTAAACACTCCACTTAAAGCGAGTCCCTGTGGGTTCGATCTGTACTTGCATAGCTATACTACAATAGCCTTTGTACTTGAGGAAAACATCAACACCCATTATTTAAATGGAGGAAGATGCTAGGGACTTCAAGCATTTAGCCAATGAGATACTCATCCTTAGATTTGGTGGATTTTAGCTAATAAAAGAAAGAGATGTTCAAGGATGGGTTTCCCAATATCCATTAGAGAAGAAAGTCTGTTAGAATTCTTTGTAGTTTGTTTTACTGAAGACTAGCTATCCATGGATGAAAGCACTAGTTTCTTAGTGTAATATGTGATAATCCATAAGTCTCTTTTACTTGTTTTAACATTTTCCATAAATGTGCACTTCTAAGGGAAAGGAACTACTTTCTATGAGTTCCTCTTTAAAAGAGTGTACTAAATCAAGAGAAAGATCCATATGGTTTGGTCTTAAAGTGATGCATGTGAAGGATTATTGCTTAAAAGACACCTTTTTAGCTTCTTTCAATGTTTTAAGTAAAGGCTTAGGCAAAGAAATTACTAACTCAAGATGGCTAGTGTTCTAAACCAAAAAGGTCAAGAGGGATCAGTTTGCTTGCATTCCTTTCCATCTTCAACCTTGGAGATGTCTGAACCCTAGAATCTCTAGTGTTGCTTAGGTTCAGGTGAAATTGGGTTAGAGACATAATAAAATTCATTAGAAAAATAGTAATTCCTACCATCCTAGCAAGCACATTTCAATTTCAAATAAAAAAAATCATTTCCTATAAAGCACCTAATGACTATCCTAACCCAAAGAAATTTCCAACCTAAGGTACGAAAAAATCTTCTACCCTTCCAATGGGTGTTTAAAAAAATGCTTATAACCATTTTTGACAACTCTATTGGGAACTATCCCCTAGTTTGGGTTATCCATTTCTACGTTTAGAAATCTAGACATATAGAATCACAAATAAAAATGAAGAATAAATTAAAAATTTTAAATTACACCATGTTTCTTGCTTTAAATAAGTGAAGGTTTCTTTGAAAGCGTGCTTCAGTTAGAATATTAAAAATCACACACTTCACTCATGCACTGCTCATGAGATTCATTTTTTGCATACCCTTGTCCTACGAACTTGGTAGTTGCTAAATTAGGCCCTTAAATAATGTTAAGAGGCACCAAAGACGTGGACAAAAGGTTCAGCTCTTAGACTTACATATTGAGTATATAAAAAAGGGAGTAATTAAATACTACTGATGGATGGCATTTCCAGGATCAAGTGCAATTGGATTCTAAACTTTTGCTTGAGAAAGTCCTTGTTCAAGAATTGGGCTAGCTGTTAGCTTTTGCTAGTTGACTAAAGTGCAAACTAGATGGGTTTAATTTTGAGCAAAAATTGAGTTGATTAAGCTTAAGAAAAGCTAGGTGCCTTCCAAGACTATTTTAACATATTTACTATAAGTAGAATCTAGTTGGCTTAAAAGAAGATAGAGTTAACTAGATTGGGTGACAATAGTGATAACTATCATTTTAAGTTTGAAATCTTGTTGCCTTAATGGGTAGATTGGTCTCAAACGAATAATAATTTGTCTCCACTAGATTTATTTGAATATTGACTATTTATTCAATGTATTCAGAGATGAAAATAAGGAGATTGAAAATCATATTCTTTAGCATTCAATCTATGTACTCATGCAAGAATTATCAATATTTTTATCTAATCCTCTTTCTACATCATGTACTTGTATTGAATATATTGGAGAGAACTTCTACTTAAAATTATTCTTTGAATTTGAGAGAGTCATGTAGCTTTCTTGTCTTGCATAGTTTTGCAAGTCCTTATAAGATGGCTAAGCCTCTTGTTAGTGCTCAAGTTCTTTATTTGGGTTAGCATGGTGTCAACTAGTGTATAAAATCTTATAAGGAGATAGTGAAACTCAAAATATAGAACCACTATAAAATCTTTGTGTGACACCCCAAGTTTTCAAAATACATTTTGAAAACTATTTTGAAGTTTGTGATATCCCTTGTTTGAGATTCTTTTCAAAAATAAGATAGCAAAAAAAAAAAATCATAAAAGGGCAATTCTGAAGACCCCAAGTGTCATTTCTTACACAAACACATGGATTTTACAGTGAAATAAATGTTTTATTTCTACCAAAAATCTGACAGAATTTCCTCTTCTTTTTAGACATGCGCATTTGACACTTGTGTGTGGGACACCTGATAGATGATACAAATAATTTTCATTGATTTGAAAACAAATACATAAAAAAACTTATGACATCCCAGAACCTCTAGTCACAATCATATCACAACATATTCCATTAAATACAAATGAGTCCACTTTATGAAAGTAAATACACACTCACATTTTCTAGTAGATCGCGAAAAAAATCTCAAGTAGTACTGTTCACACTTCAGATGTTGAAAATCTGATTCCTCTATAGTTACCACTCGACAATCACTTCATGTTCCCTACTAGACCTGCTTATTCTTCCATCCTAATTCTTCAAATCTGAAATATTATAAACAAATACAATGACTCAACAAGCTTGCACTTGTGTAGATGGAATAAGTTGCTATTTTGTCATGTAGTTCATGATTTATAAAATCAAGGCATTTTATGTATTTATCATACATAAACAAATCTCATGGTGTTTTCAAAATAACTACTCATGCTAAAATTATGTTCTCAAATCATACATCCATGAAATGGGTTTATGGTTGACGAATCATATGACTTTCATGATTTCTAAAGTTATCTTTGCCTATCTTTTCTTTTGAGGATTTAATCATCTAAGATTTAATCATTTCATGAGCATTTAATTTTACTAATATCATTTTCCATGAATAGGCACATAAGCATTCTAAATTTATTCATGACATATAGTTCTTCAGGTTCATTCACCATACATGATCATTCAAGTTATCCCTATAAATGTCAGAGTATTTATCATTTGATGGTTAAATTAACTTATGAAGGGTGAGGTATCTAACATTCTTATTGTGATGTGTAAAGGTAGTTATCTAACATCTCAGTTTACACTAATAAAATGCATTTTCATATGCAAGAATAAAATAGAGCATGATCATGCAGAATCACACATAATTCTTAAGCAATCTGACACCTTAACAAACTGACCATAGAAAAACCATTGGTTTAGAAAATCAATACATATTATAAAACTAATTGCAAAGCCACTAGTTAGGTGTAAACATCAAAGTACAATATTAATAAAAATAAGGTCAAATAGTATACTATATGCTCATAGTCTGATTCTTAGCAAGCCAATGTCTGATAAATCTTTGATTTGGCAAAACCAAAATCTATTCTTGGTTTTCAAAAGAATAATCATCAATTTGTATGCAAAATAGTTCTTTCTACATTATATCAAAATTGGAAGCTGTAATCGTGAAAATTGATCACACGTATAAGGTGAAAGTTCACAAGGAAAATCTAGTAATCCAAGTCATGTGTAATATCCAAAAGAAATAGAAAGCAAATCATTCTTGTAAGCTTCAATATGTAAACAACAAAACTCTAAGGAGTGTAGCCCTTAGTCCATATGCAAAGTTTGAACCCACATCATTATGGAAAACTAATTGCTCCATATCACAGTGGCATATAGCATGCTAAAAACAGACAAGAACCTATGCTTGTAGGGCCCTACCATCACTTATTGGTGACTACTGTGGCCTCTACATCTACTTGTGGATATCGTCATGAACCATGACTCACTGGACCTCATGGGGGCTACCCAGCTACCACTCTCAGCACTTCCCTATGAGAAGGTACTCCTAATGCTTGTTATCTCCATCGTAGGGTTGGTATCAATCTCATCTTAGAGGTTAGTGGCTGACTACATCTCCTATCATAGGGTCTCCAAGACTTACAATGGCACATGGCATACCTGCCTCTAGGTCTTACTGCCACCCTAGTCGTGTAAACCTCTAGGTCTTATAGTACTCATAGGGCATCTGTTGAGTGATATGGTACTCAAGACACTCCAAGATTGATTGCCCAAATGTTGATGAAATCCATATTCACAAGGACTTATGGCTGATTATAGAGTGCCTGCCTAAAGCATCGATGAAACCATAACCATTGGGGCTTACAACTATTCATGGAACACCTAACTAAACATCAAAAAATCCCATCCATCAACTTACTGCTACTCATTGAGTGTCTACCCAAATCATAAATCATATAAATCTCCAAAATCATTTCATGAAAATAAAACCATTATTTCAAAGTTTTATGAAAAACCATTCAAATCTATTCATTTTCAACCCATATTCTCAATAAACTATAAAAGCATATCATCACAAGCATTCAAAACATGCATTCCAAATGTTGTAGTATTAAATGTGTAAGTTCTTTATGTGTTAGTAGCGTGTGTAAAGTCGACCTATGCTCAAGGTATTGCAATGTCTACAGAAGAATAGATTTCAACCTCAGTGATTAGTCTGATTACACATATCTCCTAATGTTATAATTTGCATAAACCAAGTATTTTAAGTTCAAGCCTCTATAGTTAGTCCAAAGTAAATCATGTTTCTAAGTATTTCCAACATTAACTGAATGTATATAGATTATAAGTTCCAGTCAAAGTGCATAACAACCATTCTTTTGTTTGGCTGATACAACTAGGCTAACATTAATATTTTCTATTTAAAGTCAGTCATTCATTTTCAATTTGATAAAGTGAAATCTATCACAAAATAACCACTAAATTTATCACTTGCTTCCATAATTTTTAGTAATTAAAAACAATACTTTATAAATCATCATTTGTATTAAATCATTCTTATAAACACATGGCAATTATTTAACTTCCCAAAATAGAAAATCTTAATCCATCTACATTGTATGGAATTTATCCTCGGTTCTCATGTATACCTCCTTTAACTTGATCTATTGATTGACCAATTTGTAGGTTTCATCATTGATCCATAGATGATCAACTCTGATTGTGTCTTTGTTGCTAATTAGTGTACCGAGAAAGCAAAGATATGCTAATTTGTAGCTCAAACCATGGAACCACTATGGATTAGAAAGAGATGTAGTGAATGATCTCATAGATTTGGCATGAGATGGTCAATCAATGGTTAAATCTTAGGAACAGGCTAGATATGTTGTTGTCTTAGGGGTTTGGTGGTAGATCTATGGTCAAATTAGAATGAATACTGGAATCAAGCATGGATCTAATGTCATATTCCCTAATATATGATTAGATGAAGATGAAGGGCTAGATCTTATCACCTATCAAATGATTTAGTATGAAATCTACAACTAGACATTGATTATAGATCTAGACACTAAGAGATTAATTAATGATAGGATCATCTTTTAGGGTTAGATCAATCAAAGATCTAATGTTTAAAAAACTAACCTAAGATTAAATCACTATAAATAGATTAGATCAACCATAGATCAGGTTTTTAGTGACCAATCAACAATCGATCATGGTGAATGGATTAAATTAGTCACATATTAAGGTGCCTATGATTGACCAATAGTTGGATCATGTGAGGGCTCACGAATCAATCACATATCTAATTTTTGTTAGTAGATCAATGGTTAATCATGATGAATGGTTGAAATAAGTTCAGTTCTTCCATTTGGAGGTAAATTGATAGTTGGATCATGGAAGGATTTGCAAAATCAATCACAGATCCATGATTCAAAGATAGATCAATGATTAAATCTCAATCAATGGTCAAATCAGTCACAGATCTAGCAATCTAGTCTGATCAAGGGTCTAGTCACAATTGACCATCGGATCTTCTCTGATCAATGAATGGAAAGATGGGTCTTTCTCCTTGCATTGCAAGTATCACAACCATTGTCTCATATCTGCGAAATCCTTGCTTGATTTGGTAGTAGAAGAGGTCAAAGTTTAAGAGGTAGTAGGGCCCATCGTGTGGCAAGACGAGAGTGGGTGAGACGAGCGAGTCCCCCTATCCTAACTAGCTAGAGGAATAGGGAAATAGAGGGAGGATAGGGAGAGGAGAGATGAGCTAGCAGGCTGGAGGAGCGGGAGAGGGAGAAGGACTTGTGTGCCGATCAGGCTGCCCCATTTGAAGGTGGGGAAGACAGAGAGAGAGAGTGAGAGGGAGGGGGAACAGCTTCAGTAGGCTGTGCCAGCTAGAGGGAGAAGAGGAAAGGGGGTGGCAGGACTGGCACAACCTACAGCCAGGCCATGCTAATGGAGAAGGAGAGAGAGAGACATGAAGAGGGGTGTGTGTGGTGGCCTGCTCAGGTGGTCAAATTGTGTTGCGCTTGTGGAGGGGGATAGGAAGAGAGGAGGAGAGGGGTTTTGCAATGGCCTGTATTTCACTCAATCCAATCATTGTTGTGATGTTGGTGGGGAAGGATGAACATGGAAATGGTCGAAGAGCAACAGAGGGAAGAAGGTTTTTGAGTTTTGCCAGTTGCTAGTTGACTATGACAGTCTGATTGACACGAGAAATCTAAGTGAGAGAGGGGGGGGGGGGAGAGGGGGGGGTCTCTCCCTTCTTTCTGACATCCCCCCAATTTTGTTGTGTTTGGGGTTATTGTCTAAGGGAGTGAGCGACACGTGGTGGATAACCCCTCCCCTGTAGGGATTTTCCAGCTCGATCTCCATTTTATGCAAAATTAGTATCATTAGAATCATCTCGATGCGTACTTTCCATTTTTTATAGTTTCTGGACATTTTCCACCCCGATCTCCATTTTATGCAAAATTAGTATCATTAGAATAATCTAGATGTGTACTTTCCATTTTTTATAATTTCAATTCCAAATTTTGAGTTTTCAAAGGGGTCCATTTCCATGGAATTCAATTTCTAATTTCATTCCAATTAAAAAATGTTATAATTACCTAGAAATTAACTCAAAATTTGTGACTGTTATACTCCATATCTAGTTTCTTGTTGTATGCCAAAAGTTTTCATTTATGAAACTTGTCTTTGTGTTTTAAGCACAAATCTACAAGGAGTTTTAACTTTAAATCATGTCCAATTCACCACTCTATTGAGAAGCATGACTAGTTCAAGTGATAGATGCCTTATTTGATGTAAAGTATTGGGTCATACTAACATAGATTATTTACAAAATTTGTTACGAAAAAGTATCTTAGTTGGCATAGCTAAGCTTTCATTTGAATGAGAAATAAACTTTGTGATACTTATCAAAAGGGAAAACAAACAAAGAGTTCTTTCAAACCAAAGAACATAGTTTTAATTGAGAAACCTTTTTAATATTGCATCTTAATTTTTTTGGCACTTCCAAAACATCTAGACTCAGTGGCAAAAGGTATGCATTTTCTATTGTTTTTGTTATTAATGGTGATTTTTTTAGATTTACATGGGTTAGGTTTTTCGCTTTAATGGATGAAACTTTCATAATGTTTTTCATACTTTTCAAAAAGCTTTAAAATGAGAAAGATTTAACCATTTTCTCTAATAAGGATGAGTGATGACAATCATGGAGAATTAAAAAACCAAGATTTTGAAAAATAGTGCTCAAAGCATGGCACAAACCATAACAATTCAGCTCTTAGAGCTTGTCAACAAAATGACGTTATTGAAAGGAAAAACAAATCATTAGAGGAACTTGTTGCTGATTCAATTTTGGAAAGTGGAGAGCTTTTCTCGATTTGAAAGCAAAACTCAAAAATCTAGTTTACAATAAAACTTGCATCATGTGTTTAAAAATTTTAATTAACATGAATCAATAAGACATGTACCTATTAGGAAAATGACTTAAGGAGCAAGGAGCAACCTCTAATTAGTTGAGAGTGGCGAGGCCAGGGCCATGTCAACTTTCTAATAGCAGTGGTCATGCCTTGGTCACCCTAGCTCCCAACTAACCAAACTAAATTAAAACTAATTGTGGGGCCTACTTGCGGTACTAGACCCATCTTGGCTGCCTCGAGTAGTGTCTTGTCGCCCTTGGTAGTGCTTGTTGCCCTAGATATTTTCTTGTAGCACTAAGATGCAATCAAGAGAAGGAAAGGATAGGTTCCATACACCTACTGTACTTGTTTGGTCACCCAAGGTGGTTGACCAAGCCACAACAAGGTCTAGAGGGTTGTAGCACTAGCCTTAAACCTAATTTTTTCCTAGTTTGAAATCCATAAAAGATGATGTCTGCTCAGATTTAGTTTCAACCATCTCTAATTTGCATTAAATCTAATATTTCCAAATTTAATTTAGGTGTTACTAATTTGTTTAAGTCAATTAAGTCAAATTTCATTCATCCAGTATATCATCTTTGTGCATAAGATGTCTAAGAAAAATACATTTAATATCAGCATACTTGGCCTTAGAATACTAATGAGATTCTTTAAAATATTAATTGAACTAGATTTAACATAAAAGATAAGTACACGATCAAATCCATACTCTAATTCACAAGTTGTTGTTTCATCCAAAGTACTTGAGTATAACAATTACTAGCTAATATTGTTTAGCTTTTGTGGTTGAGAGTGCCATAGAGTTTTATTTCTTTAAAAACCAAGAAATCAACTTGCTTTCAAAGAATCAACAATTAGCCTAGTGGTTTTCCTTTCAATACTACAATTATTATAATTAGAATTACTATATGCATTCAAGTAAAAAATTTATTTCTATCGTAAAACATACAAAAGTCCAAGACTTGGTGGAGTGTGAATAAGATATCTAAGGATTCCTTCAACATTAATAAATGTGATTCGTGAATATCAAGCACATGGACACACACTAAATTGAATATTAAGTATTCTAGTAATTAATACAACAACGAGCCAATATTGCTTCTATGTTTCTTGATATAGACATTGTTGCCTCTTTCATCCTTGTCAAGCTTTAAGGATGTGCTCATACCAAATAGCTCAGCCTTCTCCATTCCAAATCTATTGAGCAGTTCTTGGACATATTTGGATTGGTTGATGAAAATGCCTTTCCATGTTTGCTTCACTTAGAGTACCAGAAATAAGTTGGGCTCACCTATCATACTCATTCCATATTTTCCTTAAATACACTTGTAAAACTTGTTGATGACTTGTAATTCAAATTCTACTTACATACACTTGGAAAACTCCTTGCTCATGCTCTCGCATTAATAGACACCAAACACAACGTCATTTTGCCTTTAGTTTTGGGGATCAATGTTGTGTCAACTTTTCCTCTTAAAAAATCGTTGTTCATTAGACACTTTCTTATCCTTTCATACCAAGGACTTGGAGCTTACTTTAGGCCATAAGGAGCTTTGGATAATTTGAAAATATGGTTAGGAACATTTAGACTTCAAAATTGGGAGTTGTTTGTAATAAACATCTTAATTTAGAAAACCATTTAGAAATGTACTCTTCCCATTCACTTGCTAAATTTTGAAACCTTTGAAACATGCATATGCAAGAAGCATTCTAAGTTCTTCTAACCTAGCAACTAGTGCAAAATCTTGTTAAACTATATTCATTTTTCTTGAGGATATCCTTGGGCCACTAATCTAGATTTGTTCCTAAACACTAAGGCCAAGTTGATCCATCCTGTTTCTAAAATTCCACTGGGTTTTAATGATAAGATGGGAATGTAAAATCCCTGCTAAAATTTCATAAGTAATCTTGGGTTTAATTTGAGATAAAAAAGCAAAAAATTGACATACATTCCTCAAGTTTGATCTTTTTCTTACCCTAGTAGATGGAGCACCTATAACATAGTAATTTGGATGACTATATGCATACCTCCATTCCTTTGGCAATGCTTTAGGTGGATCTTGTTATTATGGTTGAGAAGTTTGTCCTTCCTTTAGCCCAACTTCTTCTCCATGGATGTTGAGCTTCTCCATGTCTTGCACAAGATCATCCTCATCATTAATGCTTTGAGAGGTGACTTTTTCAAAGAAATTGATACACAAACAACAACATGAATGGACTATATTATTATAAGAGTCCTTAACTTAAACATTATATTCTTTGCTATTAAGAGAGATACTATCATCAGATTTTGCTTCAAACTTTCCAAAGTTATCCTTACCATTATTCAAAATGAAACATTTGCAACCAAATGCATGAAAGTATGAAATGTTGGGTTTGATACATTTCCAAAGTTGATATGGAGTTCTTACTAAAATAGGTTTTTGAGGGGTAATTTTGTAATATACCTCTCCTTACCTTAATAAAAAAAAGTCCCCCATGGAAGCCCACTTATCAAATAAATAAATAATAATAATAACAATATTACTAAAAGGATTTGCACTCTTGTAAAACAACTTAGAATGGGACCCATATGATTCAAGCAAGTGGGGTCCATTAAATAGAAGAAAAAAAATTGCTATGGAGAATCCTTTAGGTTTGCAATTACCTTTTTGTCTAGGACACTTCTCAAAGATGTTTAGAATCAGACCCATTTTATCCAAAACAAGTGAGGCCTATTTAAAAAAATATAATTAAATAAGCCCAAGGTGGGCCCCCTTAGTTTAAAAGATATTACGACTCTCTCGAAGAAAGTCCCTGATGTTTGTCCACCCTAAATTTTCTTTGTTTCTAGGACTCTTTTGGGACAATGCAATAACTTAAAATGGGACTCATTTTATCTATAAAGTAGAACCAATTAATTTCAAAAGAAAACAATCCCCATGGGAACCTTCTTAGCTTGAACTATTTAAGTTCTAAAAAGAACCCTATCCAAAATGTCTTTTGAGTTTCCTTGAGGAAGAGATCCATTTATTTGCAAGTGTGGGACCCATCATCATCACTTCTAAGAAAAAAATTGCCCCTATCGGGTTTCCTTAGTTGAAGAAAAAAACATTTAGGACTCTCTCAAAAAGAGTCCCATGTTTACATGTCAAGCCTTGTGCCAAGATTCCCCTGAAATATGACCCAAATTATTTGTGTGGGAGAGGGGTACATATTCATCATTTTCAATGGAAACATCCCCATGGGTCTTTACAAGTAAAAAAAACTCACCTTATTCTAGGAGTCCTTGAAAAGGGACCCACTTTGTCTACAAGTATGGGACCCATTACCATCATCCTCAAAGGAAAATGCCCCTTGGGGCTTCCCTAACTTTAAATTGTTTAGGACTCTCCCAGGGAGAGAGATAGTTGAGTCCTTTATGTTTGGTTCTTTAGAAAATGTTGATCTTCAAAAGATTCTTTAGAATCTCTATGAGGATTAGAATTATATTAGAAAACTAGAAATGGTACCCACCACATTTATAATATAGGATCCATTATCATAAAAACAAGGTCCCAATAGGGATTTCTTAACTTTAATATTTTTTAGGACTATCCTGGGGAGAGAGTTCTTAATGATTTTTAGACTCCTTTTTGTCAAAGCTTTCTTATGGGGTTTCCTAGAAATTAAAACATTAAAAAATGGACCTAGTCTAGTCAGAAAATGGGAGCAATTTATTAATAAAATAAAGTATACTCTAAGGGATTTTAGCATGGTTCCAAAAATATAGGACTCCAATCAAGAGTTTCTATGTTTGAAATTTCTTAAAGTAAAATAGAAAATGGGGTTCATATAATTGGGCACATGTAGACAATAAATTCTAACTCACTATGATCATCACGAGTTGAAAATTTATTCTGTAGTGATGATCAACATTGACTCCTTGATATCTCATTTATTTGGTATTTAAAGAAAACACAGTCAGAAAGCCATGCAATATCAAGAGCATGAAAAATATCAAGTTGAGACATAAGTGGCATATAATTGCATGACAACCTCATGTGATTGCATGACCCAAATCTTGCAAAGAACAGATGTCCCTTCTAGAATAGTCCTTTCTACGGTCGTATGATATCATATGTAAACATCATCATCATCATCAAGACCTTATCCCAATTAGGGGTCGGCCACATGAATCTTATTCCTCCATTCCACTCTATTAAATACTATGGCTTCATTTAGTCCCAAAATTTTTAAATCTTTCCTCACCACTTCTATCCACGTTCTTTTGGGCCTTCCTCTTGCCCTTTTAGAACCTTCAACTTGTATTGCCTCACTCCTTCTAACTGGTGCCGTTGTTGGCCTCCTTTGAACATGTCCAAACCATCTAAGTCTAATCTCCCTCATCTTGTTACCTATTGGTGCTATCCCTAAATTTCTTCTAATATTTTCATTTCTAATTCTATCCTTTCTTGTCTTACCACTCATCCATCTCAACATCCTCATTTCTGCAACACTCAGCCTATGAGTATGATGTTCCTTAACTGCCCAACACTCTGATCCATAGAGCATGGCCGGCCTTATAGCCATCCTATAGAATTTTCCCTTTAGTTTGAGTGGCACATGCCGATCACATAAAACCCCCGATGCACATCTCCATTTGTTCCAACCCGCTTAGATTCTCTGGGTAACCTCCCTCTCAATCTCTCCACTCTCATGGATCAATGATCCTAAGTATCGGAAGTGGTCTCTCATGGGGTCCTCTTGGTTATCAATCTTGACTGGTGCTCCACTCCTACTCTCCTTGCTAAAATTACATTTCATATATTCTGTCTTAGTTCGGCTAATTTTAAATCCTTTCGATTCTAATGCTTCTCTCCATAGCTCTAGCTTTATGTTGACACCCTCCCTTGTCTCATCAAGTAGGACTATATCGTCAGCAAATAGCATGCACCAGGGAATCTCCTCATGCAGATGTTTTGTTAACTCATCCATAACTAATGTGAAAAGGTATGGACTCAATGCCGATCCTTGGTGCAATTCGACAGTGACAGGAAAATCACCAGTCACGCCACTAGTGGTCTTAACATTTGTTACTGCTCCCTCATACATATCTTTAATTATGTCTATATACCCCTGAGAAACCCCTTTAACACCTAACACCCTTCATATTAACTCTCTAGGGACTCTATCATAAGCCTTCTCTAAGTCAATAAAGACCATGTGTAGGTCTTTTCTCCTCTCCCTATATTTCTCTACTAATTGTCTTAGTAAGAAAATAGCTTCCACGGTAGACCTCCCAGGCATGAAACCAAACTGATTCTCCGATACACTTGTTTCATGTCGTAGCCTCTTCTCAATCACTCTTTCAAAAAGTTTCATAGTGTGGCTCATAAGTTTGATCCCTCTATAATTATTGCAACTCTGTATGTCTCCTTTATTCTTATAAATTGGTACAATAGAACTTTTCCTCCACTCATCAGGCATTTTCTTTGACTTTATAATCTTGTTAAACAACTTGGTCAACCAAACTACCCCAATGTCTCCCATATGCTTCCAAACCTCTATTGGTATACCATCAGGCCCCATGGCCTTTCCTGATTTCATCTTTTTCAAGGCCTCTTTTACTTCAAGCATTCTAATCCTACGTTCATATCTATAATATCCAGTGTTATTTAGATTTATAGTATTTTCAATCCCTATATTCTCAGGGCCATTGTCATTTAACAATTTTTGGAAGTATATTTCCCACCTTTGTTTGATCTCAGCGTCTTTGACTAATACCCTTTGATCATCGCTTCTAATGCACCTAACATGCTCTAAGTCCTTACTCTTCTGTTCTCTTACCTTTGCAAGTTTAAACACATCTTTCTCACCTTCTCTTGTTCCTAGTCTATTATAGAGCTCATCATATGCTTTAAGTTTAGCCTCACTTACTATTCTCTTAGCAACGTTTTTAGCATTCTTATATTGTTCATAGTTTTCATTATTTCTAATCTTCTGCCATGCTTTAAAATGCATTCGTTTTTCTTTAATAGCTTTTTGCACTGTTTCATTCCACCACCATGTTTCCTTTGCTAATAGCCTTTTACCTTTAGATACTCCTAAGACATCTTTTGCCACTTTCTTAATGGACTCAGCCATATTAGTCCACATGGTATTTACTTCTATTTCATAATTCCAATTTCCTTCTACCATCAACTTATTTTTGAATGAGGTTATTTTCTCTCCTTTTAAGTTCCACCACTTAGTTTTTGGATGTGTATTAAGTTCAGTTCTTTTACTCCATCTTTTGATATGAATATCCATAACCATTAACCTATGTTGTGAGGTTAAACTCTCACCGGGTATCACCTTACAATCCTTACATATAGATCGTTCATTATTCCTAAATAGAAAAAAGTCTATTTGGCTTTTATGAAGTCCACTTTTAAAGGTTATTAAGTGTTCATCCCTCTTCTTAAAGAGTGTATTTGCAATGGATAGGTTATATGACAAAGCAAAATCGAGGATATTCTCCCCCATCTCGTTTCGTTCACCTATACCATACCCTCCGTGTATTCTATCATATCCTTCCTTATCTTTTCCTACATGGCCATTTAAGTCTGCTCCTATAAATATTCCCTCAGTATTGAGAATTTCTTGCATGACTCCCTCCATATCTTCCCAAAACTGTCTCTTAATTATATCTTGTAGCCCTACTTGTGGTGCATATGCACTTATAATATTTATAATCTGCTCTCCTAGAATCATTTTTATTATTATAATTCTATCACTGATTCTTTTAACGTCCACAACTTTATCCTTTAATTCCTTATCCACTATTATTCCTACGCCATTTCTATTATTTTCCTTTCCTACGTACCATAATTTATACCCATCTATTTCTCTAGCTTTAGCCCCTTTCCACTTGGTTTCTTGGATACAAGCGATGTTGACTCTCCTATGTTTTATCGTGTCTACTAACTCCAAACTCTTACCTGTCAATGTCCCTATATTCCATGTAGCAATGCGAATCTTATGATTTGGAGATTCCCTATTTACTATCGCCTTTCTCGAACTCCATGGTATGAACCCATGTCCACTTTTCACTGCACTTGGGTTCTGATGCAGCGCGTCGCTTCTGAGGGGACGCTCTAGCAGCCCTTGCCCATTTTTCACTACACCCGGGATCCAATGTAGCGCGTCGCTTCTGGGAGAACGCCCTAGCAACCCTTGCCTATTTTTCACCGCATCCGGGATCCGATGCAGCGCGTCGCTTATGGGGAACGCCCTAGCTTGAGCGAATTTCAGATTTCGATTCATGTCATGTTGGGGTTGCCATAGTTTTAAAAGCTGAAGATGATTTTCATTAAAATCATTAAAATCATCTTCAGCTTCACCCTTGCCGGCTGGCTACCTGACGCAAGGGTGGCCATATTTTAAGAAGCTGAAGATGATTTTCATTTCTCCCTCACAAACTAATATACAAATGCATATTTATTTGTAAGAAAGAAATAATAGAATCATCTTCAACTTCCCCCTTGCCGGCTGGCTACCTGATACAAGGGTTGCCATCTTTTAAGAAGCTAGAGATGATTCTCATTTCTTCCTCACAAACTAATATACAAATGCATATTCATTTGTAAGAAAGAAATAATAGAATCATCTTCAACTTCCCCCTTGCCGGCTGGCACCTGACGCAAGACCCTCCTTTTTTTATCCGGGCTTGGGACCGGCATTGGCGGAGTTATCATATGTAAACATGCGGCCACACAATTCAAAAATCCTATGTGTGTGCGCCCTTTCGACTAGATGATGATGTGTCCATGTCATAAATCATTGGACATGATTGGTTTTCATGCAATTGCATGACCTAGATGACTAAAAAAAAGTGTAGATGTCGCAACTTAATGGGCTGAAGGCCTCTACTCCTAGTTATGTAGAAATGCCCATCCAAGAAGGCTTGCTTGCTTCTTATAGCAAGAATGCCCCATATAGAAAAATATTTATTAGATGTAGTGTTTCTTACATACACATGTTATTCTTTCTTTGCATTATCAAAATGTTTTATGCATTCATTCTATGATAGAAAGTAGGAAATAGTTAATGTATCCATCTTTTGTGATTTGCAATACTTAATAACTTGGCTAAATCATTTACTAGAGACCTGTTTATGAACTGGGTGGAGTTGGTGCTAACACCTTCCTAGCCCCATAACCAAGCTACAAATCCTATCTCTAGAATAATTATACATGTTAGAGCCTTCTCTCCTAGAAGTGACTTTGAATTCTAACATTAGAGGTAGAACCTGGGTTCCACCTCTAATCCCTTAAGGTACAAGAAGAAATGATTGAAGACCTAAACTGGTCAAGGTAGTTTGTGGCATTCAATAACCCTCCAAGGGCATGACTTAGATGGGACACCATAGATGGCAACTTAGACAGTGGGGATATCTTGGTTAATTAGAATATGGTCTTTGCATTTGCATAAGTATATTATTTTTTATTCATGCTATTTGTTTTTTTCCTAGAATAAGATTAGGGTGCTAGCTTAGACAAACTTGTTTCCTGGAAAAAAAAAAACTAAGCCAGACACTCTTATAATGCACATAATAAATGAAAATACCAAAAATACTCTTAAATTAAGTAAAAAGGCATGGAGGGTAAAACAAATTCACTAATCAAGAGTGATGGACTTGTCTGCTTTCATATGCACTCACATAGTCATGCATTTGCATCATGAATATCATATTTGCATACCCTAACCCCTGAGTTTTAATAGACTTTTGACTCTTTATAGAATGTTATGACATAGTGATTAGAAGGAGGGAGTTTGATGAAAAGCTAAACTTTTAGTTTGGCATTCTCGAAGTGTGTTAAATAGAGCACACATGTACTACTATATGAAGCATATAAGTGTACCCTCAGTCTGCCTCCATGAGGTATAACATTAGCTCTGTGCTAAAGGAGCCCTTAGCCTTGTCCTATTGCATATCTCACATAAAATAGAGAAAATAAATGAGAAATAACATTCAAGAACAATCACTCATGGCTAGTTCTCTCCTAATAAAACAAACTCTTTCTTTTGTTAAAGGTTTTATGAATATGTCAACCAATTGTTTCTTCTTTGATACAAATGCATGTGCAACGTCACTATTTTGAAATGATATATAAGGAAACGATGCCTCATTTCTATGCACTTAATCTAGAGTGTTGAACTGGATTTTTAGAAAGATTTATTGAACTAGGTGTGATGAGCTAGGTTTTTATGATAACATTTCATACTTTTTCAAAACATGAGGCCCCTAGTTTGAAAATTTCTCTTGGAATAAATAGCAAAAAAAAAAAAATCTATGAAAAACCATTTTATAAAAAATGCCAAGGATCATTTCCTTTCAAAAATAAGGATTTAACTGTGAAAATGAGTTTCTCATTTCTAATAAAATTTTAATAATGTCTCCTCTATTTTTCGTATATCTACGTATTTAACTCATGCAATGTAATTAACTAGACAAATAGTTTAAAGAAATTTTAAATCTTAAAATGTGGCTAAAACTCATTTCTCATGACTCCTAGAACTTCCAGTTACAACCACACATCACATTACATACTAGTCACATTACATACATGTTTCCACCTTCAAAATGAAAATATTATTATAATTTTGATTCTAACAAAAGGAGTAAACTCCAAACCATACTGAAACTCACCTTTTGTCTTATAAAACCTCTGTTCTTGCAGTTGCCTAATGAACATTCCTATGCTTTTCCTTCCAACTTGAACTACTTTTCTTTCAATTTGAACTCCTCTAATATGAGATATTGTAAACAATATAATATCTCAACAAGCTTCTAGTTGTGCAAGTGGAATATAATTGCATTCATGAGTAAAAATCATAATTTATACTACAAATACAAATCCTATGATGCATCCGCATTAAAGCAAATCCATGCTGTTTCTAAAATCAATTCTAAATTAAAAAAGATTCATTTTAGAGTCATGAGCTAATGAAACACACATCACATCCTGGATGAAATCAAATCATGCAACTTGTAAGTACAAAATTGTAATGCATCTCTATCAGAACAGCCAATAATAATGTGAGTAGAACTATAAACACATGTAATAATAATGTCTATCAAACTATGAGAATCGTCAATAATAATATCAACTATAAATGCATTCAATTACAATATTGGTCAAACTATGATAATATTAAATAATAATATCAGTCAAACTGCAAGCACAATCAATGATCATATCTATCAAATTGTGAGAATGGTCAATAATATATCAGTTAAACTTTAAACACAGTCAATAATTTTATCCATCAAATTGTGAAAATAGTCAATAATAATATCAGTTGAACTATAAACAAAGTCAATAATAATATCTATCAAACAATGAGAATAGTTGATTGCTCTTTAACCCTCATGGATAATTGACATATTTTCCATGTCCTATAGAATAATAGAAAATTAGTAATCACTCAACCTATTAGTCAACTTAGTTATGTACATAAGCCATTTGTGGATACCACACAATTTACACCATTCCTCACGAGGAAGGCGAATCTATTAAAGGGATAGTTTTCCATGATACTCCTCCCATCCATTAACCTTTATTTCTAGACTTTATCAATTTTGAAGGCCAGGAGCCAGTCTGTGTTGCCCTAGCATAGTAAGCATGGGTTTTATATAACCCATAGGCTTTGTAAAATATGAAGTAGTCTATGATAATAAAATTGATCTACCAATGCATTTTGGTGCAAAATTCATCTATCGATGTGCTTTGCCTCTCCATCCATGAAATCTAATGAAATCACATAAATTCATATAAATAAATTCATCATTATCAAAATTTTCAATATTATGAAAGTAAGAATCATTTGATTTTAAGAACCATCAAAATCCTTTTTCAATCATGAATTTACAATCCAAACCATACATCCAATTCAAAGAA
Source organism: Warburgia ugandensis (assembly GCA_035236585.1). Lineage (NCBI taxonomy): Eukaryota > Viridiplantae > Streptophyta > Magnoliopsida > Canellales > Canellaceae > Warburgia > Warburgia ugandensis. Next base: position 29,896,876 of record CP141133.1, on the reverse strand, counting down.
TGGGACATGGATTCTTATGGAAAGCATTTATTCAAGCACATGTGATTCCACAACATGATCTAGGCCATTCAAATATCTCATCAAGAAATCCTAAATATTCAAGCATATTTTCCAAAAGACAATGAACTTGTGCAACTATGAAATCCATATTTTTAAGAAAACAATTCCATAACATGAATAAATCTTAGATTGCATAATAAATACTAGTAGCTCATTTATGGTTCAATTATTCAATGTTTGCAAACCTACCTATTCTTAATAAATGAGATCTTCCAAGAGTGATAGTTATCCAATTCAATGTTTGAATAGTTACCAATGTTCACAGATTAGAGCTTCTAACTTTGATCAATTGTAACTTTGCAAAACTTACCCATGTTCATAATTCAAAATCATATGATCTTTGCTATTAATGTTGTTGATGTGATTTTTCAACCATGGATAGATAACCTGACATCCATCAGTTGTTCAAATATTAAATTTGCACCAATGCTTGTTGATCAAAGGATTAGATTTGTCGCACACGTCCCTATAATCACTAATCATGCAAAAGAAATGGCTCAATTTTTGAATCAACTTCTCCACCCATGGATCAACACTTTGATCTATTGTTTGGATGGTTGATCTATGGTTTACTCATCACCATTCTTAGGTGGTTGTCAAATTCAGATTTTTCAACCATCTGTTGGCTAAAATTTGTCCTAAGTCATAAAATATTAACACAGTGGTCTAGATCGAAGTTTCCAACCATTGATTAATGGGAAACAATTGTCAATAACTTAGATCTACTCATTACAAATGTAGATCAATGATCAAACATGTGAAAGTTCATTGATTGCCTAAGTTATTCTTAGATCTAACATTTTTCATTAAAAAGTGCAGCATGAATTGAAGAAAATTCATGGAACTTCCAAGATCTACTATGCTTATGTTACATGAATGATAAATCAAAGAAGATAAAAGCAAATTCCCTACTTGTAATGTGTGTTGTTAGCTCAATTCATGGGTTTGAATGGATTGTTGTGCCAAATCATTACTATTACTATCAATATTGTTTCCCCAAGATCCGATATTAGCTCTAATTGATCATTGCTTAAGCAAAAGGCTTTTGCTCCATTCATGTCAAGGAAAACAATGACAGTGTTGGATTATTGATCCAATATCATTTCCCTACCTGTTCTTCTAATCTCAACACATTTTCACACAGGCGAAGTGCACATTTCTTTGTTGCTGCAAATGGGGAGCTGAAGAAGAAGAGAGGAGGGTTAAGGGATGTAGGTGTGGTTTTGTGACGTCCCAGGTTTTCTCATGCATTTTTAAATGCAATATCTAATTTCCTAAGGCGGGATGCATCCCTATTTGAAAACCATTTTATAAAAACCATGCAATGCAGCGGAAAACCTTTTAGTTTTAAACTCACTTTGAAAACCCCGAGTGTCATTTGCCTTCACAACAACCAAAGTAATTTTTGAAAAGCTTTAAAAATCATAAATGTTTTTCCCCAGGTCTATCCAGTCACAGCACACAGCCCAACTGTAATTAAATACATGTCCAAAGGGTAGAGAGTTTACTTACATATATAAGCGTTTCCTTTTTCATTCACTTGCTCATAGCACTAACATAGATGTCCTCTACTTGTGCATGGAATCATCCTGAAAAATGTTAAGGATAGGGTGAGTATATACTATACTCAGTAGGAGTCTATGACTACTAGTTTTATAATGCATGCGATTGTTTTAAAATCATATGCTCTTTCCAAAGCATGTGCATGTCTGAATACTCAAGTTCAACATCGACATCAAAATCCATTGTCAAACTGAAATACTAACGACTTAAAAGATCACATAATCCAAAAATGAAAGTATCATATATATATATATGATGACATCATGATATGCAATAGATGCTTCATGGAGTCCAACTCATGGATCTCTAGTATGGTATGGTCGACCAACCTCATATCATGCCATATGCAATACACATAAATCATCAAACCATAGGGTCCACTGTGCCCACGACCTCCTCGCCGTGTGGTCCCAGGGTACCTGAGGACACTCGGTCATAGCCTCCACGGGGCCTATGACACGTCGACCCAGTGTCGTGACAGCAGTGGAGCCCCTTGTACCACATGCAGTCGATGTAGGGACTTGCCTCTTTTTGGGAGTGGTACCCATCCACCTATTAGTGGTAGAGGCCAGGTGGCCAACCCAAACCCCTCAGCATAGCACCCACGGGCTTACTTGCCCAAATCACATTAAATAAGCCAAAACCTCTTGTTAAAACTTGTCCTCTTTGGGTCCCTCACAACTGCCTGGCCCTCGGCACTCCAGCGTCTTTTGGCAACCCTCAAGGACATGCAATCTTTGCAAGTACTTAAATCATGCAATGTATGCACTTGTTTGCAACACATATATGTGCATAATGTATATGCAATCATTTCAAAACGTGGCTATGTACAAAGAATTTATCATGCATGCTGAATTAAGTCATGCAAATCAAGTCATATATTTAAAACATATGTTCTCAAAACAATAATAGTTCTTTTAAAAGAATCTAATAGTGATAGAGCACCTACCTAGCTAGGTCGCGCTAACCCATTTGTCCTCGTACGCTCCTGAACATGGTTTGGGGACTCAAGGTTAGTTTGACCCATCTTTTATGGGTTTTAGAGTAGTTGGGTCTTATTGCTTAGGAATTAGGGGTCCATCCCTATGCCTATGGGTGTCCTAAGGTCCTAATTGGGCCTTGGTATTATCAATTTTCCAAAGGTCTAGTGGCCACGCACCACCATCCTATTCTAAGGGTCATGCCCACCTTTTATTGGGCCTTGATCAAGGATTTTATAGTTTTTATATGTCCATGTCGTCAACATGGACACAACACCTTTTGCGGCGCCTCAATCGGAGCTCTAGATCTCAAGTTATAAGCGTTTTAGTGTCGTATGTACATAGTCTTTAAAGACAAAAAGACGGAATCCTAGGGCGCTGCGTCTGCGACGTGCGCCCTGGCTTCCTTAAGGAACCAAAAGTTGACGCGCTGCTAGCGATCTACGCATCTATGGCGTGCGCCTCAGCGGGCGCGTCTGCAGACACACTGTACGCTCTGCCCGTCTTTCTCTTTAGCGGGCGCGTCCCTGGACGTGCCCGCTTGGTTTTTCAAACGGAGACGACGTGGAACGTTTCGTTGTCTGGGGGACCAAGGCGTCCTCAGTAAACCCTGGTTCGACCCCTGTTGAACCAGTGCAGCCCAAGGAACGTCCCTGGGTCCTTGGTGGCTCTCCTGGGCTCCGTTTTGCATGGTTTTTCATGCAAAAACTTAGGAGAATTGACCTTGGAACTATGAGGGAGATGGGTTTTGAGTGATCTCGGACGTACCTGGCTCGTTGCTGGGTTTTTCTCCTTGTTTTCCCCTCTAGGTCACTGCTCCATGATGGGTTTTCTCCAAGGTTTTGGGCTGCCATTAGAGGCACCCAAGAGCTCTATTTATAGAGCTAAGAGAGGGTTCTAGAGGGGGAGGGTTCTAGAGGGGGCTCTCACTGCCTTTGAATGGCGGTGGAGAAACCTCCAAAATGGCGGTGATTTCTCCTCAAATCACCGCCGTTCTAGAACCCTCTAGAGGTTGAAGATGACGGGGTGCCCATATCAAAACGGGCTCCTGTGTTTTTCAGGTTAAGTCGTTTTTGTAAAATTTACAGTTTTGCCCCTGAACTTCAAAGGGCCATATCTTGCTCATTTTAACTCCGTTTTGTGTGATTTTGGTCTCGTTGGATTCCTTTTTCCAAGACGCATCTAATGGAATGATTTTTAGGACCAAATTCCTGATTTTAGTAAAGGAAACTAGTGAAATGACCAAAATGCCCTTATCTTTAAAACTGAACTTTTCATGGGATTTTAATATTACAAAAATTGGGGTCATTACATGTTTGGTTTTCCCAGAGAGGAAGAAAGAGATGTGGAAGATCGATGAGCGAGAGGAGGGTTAGGGGAGATAAGTGTTGGGTTTTCCCTAAGAGGAAGAATGAGGTGAGGAAGATAGACAAGAGAGAGATTGGGTGGGGTGCAATTATCAATTTTGGCCTAACTTTTAAAAAAATAAATCATTATGTTTCTCTACTTTAAACATCACAATTTTGGTTAGAAACATTATTAAGAAGGGTTATGATTTATCATGATCAAGTTTGATTGGTCTTTTGTTCAAAATCACTAGTGGGGCCACTCTGGGGTGACAAATGGGCAAAATTACTAAACTGCTGCCATTGAATCCCCTATTTATGATACTCAAATTTTCTTGTTCTTACTATGATTTCAGCATTCTTAGTATCATTGAAAAGCTTTTCCAAGTACATTTTGAATTCTAAGGTTTAGAGGTTCAACTAGGTGTTTTCAAAAGTTTATTTCCACAAAACTCAAAACATAGAATCTCAGGTTCACATTTTATTTAAAAATTAGTCAAGAATTACATGAAGTAGCATTTAGAAAATTTGGTTATTACACTAAAGTTGTCACAAAAGATAGGAATGTTGTTACAATGAACACCATAATGGTAGACAGTGCAATGAAGTTTTGTTTGTTTGAAAGCCATGAAATCAACATACTATCAAGAAATTGACATGTTCTCCTAATTTGTTTTCTATCAATTCTACAGCCATAATAATCAGCATCACTATGTGCATTTAAAGAGAACAAGATATTTCTATCATACCATAATCAAAGATGTGGTGAATGCATAAGATATCTGAAGAACCTCTTAACAAAAATAAGATGTGATTCCCTAGGATTAGATTAAAATCTAGTACAAAAATACATATTAAACTAAATATCTGGTCTACTTACAATGAGATACAACAAAAATTCATCATGTTTCTATATTGCTTAATATCAATGATTTTCCTTTCTCATCTTTATTAAGACTGAAATATGAGCTCAATGGGTTCCTAATTGCTTTGCTTTGTCTATCCTAGAACTTTTGAGTAGTTCTTTGACATAGTGGGATTTGTTGATGAAAATTCCCTTTTGTATTTGTTTAATTTAGAGTCCAAGGAAGAAGTTGAGTTCTCATATCATGCCGATTTCAAATTCGGCATGCATAACTTTAAAAAACTCCTGGCACATGCTTTCATCAATAGCTCCAAAAGTAATATCATCAATGTATATTTAAACTATTAGAATATTTGAGTCTTTATAAATAGGACTGCATCAACTTTTCCTCTTAAAAAACCATTTTCATGAGAAATTTGCTTAATATTTCATACCAAGCTCTCATGGTTTATTTCAAACCATAGAGAGCCTTTGAGAGTTTAAAAATATGAGAGAAAATGTCAAGATTTTCAATATGGAGGTTGTTCAACATAAACTTCCTCATGTATGAAAACTTTTAGAAATGCACTTTTGACATCCATTTGATAAAGTTTAGAACTTCTGAAGAATGCAATTGTAAGAAGCATCCTTGTAATGACTCGAGGGCCCCACACACAACTATATTGTCCGCTTCGGAGACTGGGACCCATAACACCCAGCCCCCGCAGGTTTTGTTCTTCCCCCATGGAGGAAAAGGCCTGGTTGTATGGAAAGTCCTCTGGACCTTTATCAACAGCCCAGTTACTTTCCCCTTAGCGATGTGGGACTAACTCTTAGTGCCTCACCTTGCCTAGAAGCCTGCCAGCCTCAGCTACAGCGCCTTTTGGCCCGCCCTCATCAGCTCGCCCTCATCGGCCAAGGCTAGCCCTCTCCCCCTTAGGGGACACGTGTTGTTCCGTGGGTAGAGTGTGCAACGGATACAATATTGTCCTCTTTGGGTCCCTCACCCTCTTGGGCTTCACCCCTCAGGATGCATTGTTCCATGGGTAGAGTGTGCAGCGGATACAATATTGTCCTCTTTGGGTCCCTCACCCTCTTGGGCTTCACCCCTCAAGACGCGTTGTTCCGTGGGCAGAGTGTGCAGCAGATAAAATATTATCCTCTTTGGGTCCCTCACACTCTTGGGCTTCACCCCTCGGGGTGGGGGGCTGGCTGTTATGGGCCCAAGTCTCCAAAGGGGACAATATGGTTGTGTGTGGGGCCCTTGGGTTGTTACAATCTTAATTGCTATAAGTCTAACAATAGGGGAAAAGTCTCATCAAAATATGTTCTTTCCTCCTATGAATATCCTTGAACCACAATTCTAGCTTTGTTTTAGATGAATAAACCAAGTTCATCAAGTTTGTTTCTAAACATCCAATTAACACCCATAACAGGATGCCTATGGGTTTAGGCACCCAAACACCATTTCTTTCATATTGGTTTAGTTCTTCTAACATTGACATAACTTGATCCTTGTCTAAGAGTACATCATGTGTAGTCATGGGGTCAAGTTGTGATAGAAATGCAACAAATTGACAAACATTCTTATAATTTGTTCTTTTTACCTAAACAAATGGATCATTAATAACTTGACTCATTGAATGTTCATTTGTATACTTCTAATCTTTTGGCAATGGTTGTAGTTGATCTTCATGCTAATGTTGAGAAATATCATTATCCTTTCGAGTGCCTTCTCCATTAGTGTTGAGAGTCTCCATGTGTTGAACTAGATCATCCTCATAATTTTCTTCTAAGATCGATTGCTTTCTTAAAGTGGAAATAGATTTATCAAATACCCCATGAATGGACTCTTCAACTCCAAGGGTCCTCACGTTAAAAAATATATATGCTTTACTGTGTAAAAAATGACGAAGAAAGATTCCTTCATCAAATTTTGCATCAAACTTACTAAGGTTATCCTTTCCATTGTTCAAAATGAAACATTTGCAAAACATAATAAGTTGTACCATAGCTTCTACCTAAAATTATTTTGGCATACCTTTTTATTTATGCTTTGTTGTATCAAGCTCTTCAAGTGGTTTGTTTTTCCTTTCTAGGCTCCATTTTGTTGAGTCCTAGGTGCAGAAAAAATATGGTTAATGCCATGTTTTTCACACCATTTTTCAAAATCATGATTTTTGAATTCTCTTGCAGTGTCACTTAAAATTGAAGAAATAGAGTAACCTTTTTCATTTTGATGTATTTTTGCAAAGTTTTGAAAACACTTTAAAAGATTCATGTTTTGAGCCAAAAATCTTGTTCAAGTAAATCTTGACAATAGTGACACACCGATTTTTTAAACCTTTTTTCCCAAATTCATAAATAGTAATAATAATACTTTTTATAAAATAGGCTGGATCCCTAAAAAGAAATCAAATCGTTGATACACTGAGCATGCTCAAAGTAAAACCACAACAAATCATACATAGTCATGAAAAGATAATAATAAGAATAATATGTATAAATTTCCCCCAGGATCTATCCATGATCACCATGTCATACACACATCGGCAATTAAAGGTACACCATACAAGTTGTGTGGGTCCAATCTATCCAAAATATCAACATCCATGTACAACCCAACAAATCTAAACATAAGTCCAAGTGACATACACTAAATTAGTCTTTGATGTACAAAAAGGAAGATGGTCCTCGAGGTCCTTGCTTAGTCAATGCTGCTCCACTTGCTTACCCTTAGCAATATCTCTCCAAATCTGAGGGCAATGCCTCAGCAAGCTATGCTTGTGTAGGTGATTTAATTTAATAATAAATACAAATAAAATCAAATGGCACTAAGTATCATAATCATGGAAAAATGTCATAAGACAAAAGTATACAAAGCATGTGAAACATCAACCATCCATGATGGATAAATCAAGAAATCATGCGCCAAGAAAATCATCATCAAATCTGAATATCACAGCATGTAATACATGAAACTCATGGATACTCATCAATCACTATAACCAAAAGACCGTATCCACAAAACAAATAATGCATGTCGTGATCATAGAAAGCTGTGCACAAGTAAGTCCTATGAGTGCCTCAACTACACTCAAGGTGATGGAAATGAGTACTCATTCCAACCCTGGGTCCCTCATGTGGAGCCTGCATTAGTGTATTTCCCAACAGAAGCCTGTCATCCATCCCATGGCCCGCCCTCAGATTGGTACAAGACCCGGCTTACCTTGCTTCACCCAATGGTCTTAGTTAAGATCCATGATAAGATGTAATCCATCACATATCAAACATGGATGATCATGAAATCAAATGTCACGATAACAAATATGAAGTACTAAACACACACAACAAAACATGATAGTGCATAAGACACATGCCTCAAGAATTTTAGATAAGTCATGATCGATAAATCAAAAGGGAAATCCCAAATGTGATCACCTACCTCAACAATCATGATACTCCAATCAAGAGCGTAAATAATGTCACGTTGTGTGCTTTGACGTACCTGTCACATTATAAGTCATCTATCACTTGATGTTCTCACATCTCAAAGTAACAAACTCAAGTGATAACTTCATTGATCTGGCCATTAATTGTGGATCAATGGCCCAGATCGTCTGGTTAACCCTCTATTAAGTCAATCCTGTACTAGATGTAGGTTTTTTCTAACATCTAGATGAACATTTGTGGTCTTTGATCACAAATATATGTCATGATCCACTTAATTTATGCCCCTTAATCAATGAAGGGTCGGTCCCTAACATTTCGTGAAGTTTGGAGACGATCTGACCATTGGATTGCTCCATAACTTTTGTAATTGATATCTGATCATCAATTCTAACCATTCTTATCATGATACCTTTAATTTTAGTGTTTATTTAGTGATTTAAATATGTCTCTATAATCATGCCTCGATCTAACGGTCAGATCACTCTCTGATTTGCCAATCCCAGGGCACCTGATCAGAGCAATGGTCAAGATTACTTTTCTTGACAATTTAATGAGATCTGTTCTTCCAATCTCCCAGATCATCTCATATTCGACGTATACAATCAAGGTCTAAGGCCTGATCATCCATTGATCGGCCTGATCTAGGTTATCTAATGATATTCAGTGGTTTAACCATTTAAAAGGTGTTCAAATCTAGATTTTTAAGTCAAATCTAGGTCCACGTCATTGAGACAGTTGCAACGCTTCTTTCGGATCACAATTTGGACCTTTGTAGCTCCAAAACTCACATTTTTTGTGAATGAACTGCTAAGAAAGTCCAAAAATAATAAAAAATAGATTTTAAATCACCTCGCATGTGACGTGCATGCAGAGTGCACGTGTCGCTCACTTGCATTGCGCTCATACCGTCAGCGTGCCACCGCGTGTCGTCCCGAGCATCGTTCGTGTGTCACTGTGTGTGTCGTACCCTCGCGTAGTGCGCGCCAACTCCCAACATCATCCATGTACACTCGTTGCTCGCGTGCGCATGTTGCCCGAGCTTCCACGCGTTAAGTGGCCGTCGCTGAGAACAACAGCCAAGCTGGCCCACCGTAACTGCTAGTGACCCCCCTGGTGTCCAAAGGGTTCAATTTTTTGCACTGTTTCTCTCTTTTTTTTTACGTACATTCCATTTTTAAGCTCCCCTTGAACAAACTTTGTCATTATCTCACATTTTTACATGATTTTTATCACGTTTCTAAAAATTCTCCCCTTTACTATTTTCTTAGGTTTTGGGCATCGCTAGTCGTTGGATCTCCATGAAATTTCATGGGTTTATTCCTTTTTTCATCATGCATAAGATGAACGATTCATATCTTCATCTGACACCATTTCATCGGTCTATTTTACACAACAATAGTAGCACGTATATTTCATCTGACACGATTTCATCAATCTATTTTCCACAACAACAATAGCGCGTATATAGTCATTGTGAAAATAGCAATCCACACTATTTTTTGGCATTGAAAATAGTAAAACTCAAGGGACAACAACTAGAAATGATCAGAAGGATAAAGGATGACTTACCTCAGCTCGTCCAGCTGGGGAAAATGCTCTATTGCCATCAGGGAAAGAGGAATGGCATCGCATGCGAGGGTGGGCATTGTGTGCTTGTTGCACGTGGAAGAAGAATCGAGGAAATTTGATGGGGGTGGTGTAGTTCAAGCACCCCATAAATACTCCTTTTGTGTCTGGTTTTGCAGGCCCCCCATGTAAAATTACCAATCTACCCTTCATGCTTGTTTTATTAAATATAAAAATTAAATTAATTAGCCATTCTTCCTCCGGTCTTTGATTTCAACGTTCTTAGTAGCGTTCCATTTTTTGAATACATTCTAATTATTGAGGTTTTAACTCAAAATTTCATCCCCAAATTCTCCCAATCCTTAATTTCCTAAATTTCCAATTTCTCAATTTCTTAATTTTTCCAATTTCCTATAATTCCACAAAATTAAATATTTCTATAATTTAACAATGATGGATGTTACAACAATCATCTATAACCTCTAAAGCATATCTTTTTCCACCAAGGCTAGAAGATTTTGGTGAACCAAATAAATTCAAATGCAACAATTGTAAAGGTCTCACACTTAAAACTACTTACTTTGGTTTGAAAGATGTCTTTTTTTACTTTTTGTCATTACTCTTTTTACAAGCATTACAATGCTTGTCTTTCTAAATTGAAAGCTTGGAGGCTAACTCAACATCTTTCTTTGACAATTCATGCAATTAATCCATAGTAGTATGACCTAATCTTCTATGCAATAGCCTAGAGTATTCACTCTTGGAAACAAGGCATCATTCTTTTGAAGTGAAAATCTTGTTCAAATCAAATACATACATATTACCTTCTCCATGAACAACATGCTTAATATTATCATTTAACTTATCATTCATCATGCGAAAGGTTGGTTTAAACTTGACATCATAACCCATATCAAACAATTGACTAACAAGTAGTAAGTTGTGATTTAAACCTTCAATGTACCAAATAGTTTCAATGTAGTCAAGGCATTTTCCAATAGTTCTAACATGATTTTATCTCTGGTCATGTGTCTTGAACGCCTACTATGAGAATAAGAAATGTTTTTTGAAACTTAAGATGAAAGAGACACCTGTATTTACAAGCTAAGACTTGGTTTTAAGTAGTTGAATGTGAAGTTTGAGTCTTTTGGAGTTAGTTGCAATAATTATACTACCTTTAATAACCCATATTTACTTAGCCTAGAATTTCTTTTTTTTTTCTACCCTTTCTTTTTTCATCAAGTATAATTAAAATTTCATTTTCCAAAAGAACTTTTCTTCATTTAAGTCATCTATATAAAGTTTCAAGGAATCTTTTTCCATAAAAGAATCATCTAGTTCTGTAATGACTTAGAAAGAGTTCTCTTAAGTAATCTACACTTAATGGCAAGTTTCTCATACGTAAAACCAAGATTTAGTGAATTCATCACTTAATTCATCAAGGGTTAGATTGTCTATCTCAAATTCTTGAATAATAGATGAATATCTTCCTCAACCTCCATGAAACATAAGTTGGCAGTTTCTTCTTCCTCATCCTCTTCATCACTTGAAGAATCATTCATTTAGTTCCACTCCATGTGGCAACAAGAGCTATCTTCTTCTTGAGAAACACTTGGCATTTCTTCTTCTTCAATTTGATGTATCCTTGCTTTTTATAATGAAAGCAAACAATTGGATCCTTTTAGGATCCCAGATTCATCCTTCATGTAGCTCTCTTGAGAAATCTTACATTTCACCACTAGCCTTTTCCTTAACCATCCCGTCGAATCTTCTACTGAGAAGACCAACCTCTTCATCACTATATATACTACCGCTATCACTCTCCACCTTGTCTATCTTAGGAGCAGTGGATTTTTCTCTCTTATTCCTAGAGTCTTCCTCCATTAAACACTTTCCACTAATATCATATGTCATCAAGAACCCATTAGCTCAACAAGTTTCAAAGGTTTGTAAGTCCTTGGACCTTAGGATTCCAAGTGCTTGCCAAAGACCTTAGGCCTTACTAACAAGTTTCCCATTTGTAAAAATCATTCCAAGAGACTATAGAGAGTTGATGATAATGGTGAATCTTGCAAACATTTTAGTGATAGACTCATTGATCTTCATAGAAAATAATTCATACTAAAGAACTAGTAAATTTATCTTAATTTTCTTAACTTGATTCATACCTTCATGAGTTACCTCCTACTTTCCCCAAATCTCTTAAGATGACTTGTGTGTAGAGATTCCATTTAACTCATTTACATCCAAAGCGCAATAGAGCACGTTCATTGCCTTCTCATCCAATTGTGACTTCTTGAAGTCTCTATCACTCCATTCATTCTTTGGTGTGTAATGGACCCATCGACCAATATATATGGCATGTAAGGCCCTCCTATTGATCTCCAGAGCAAATATCGTTCTAATTTGATGATGACTTTCATCCTCACTTTCTAATAGCTATAATTGTTGACATTAAATAATGATGGCCTTTGAGTGGACTACCCTTCTCTAGGATTTGTTCCTATCACTGCTTGTGGTACCTTTTTGAAGATAGAAGAGCATTTTCTCTAATACTAATTAATAAGACCTGGGGGGTGAATTAGGCCTTAAAAATAATTTTTAAAAACTTTCAAAAGTTTGCGCTAAAGACAACAAGGACAAGTTTGCAAGATTTTGCACATAAGACAAGATAAACATAGAGGATTTATAGTGGTGTGGCTAGAAAACTAAGGATCCTACTTCCACTCTCTCATGGTATTCTCTACCTTGAGCTTTCACTAATCTATGCAAGATTTTATGCACATTTAGAACTGTGATGGCTCATAAACAAAGGGATCAATCATTGAATGACTTGAAACTAAACATAACAACCTAAAATTTCATAATGAAGATAATTATCTACATTCTAAAATTTTAGGTTGTTACATTTGTAGCAACTCAATCTACTTACAAAAACTTGGAATTGTATCCAAACTAAGAGATCTATACTACTCTTGACAAAAACAAACAACAATAAAAAGAAAAATCACTTTATCAAACAATGAAATACAAAAACAAAAAAGTAGGAAGACTTTACCGAAGAATAGAAAGAACTTTCACAAAGGATTAAGGAAACTTTCTTGAGTAGAGCTTGTTAGCACACTATTAATTTTGAATCTATTCACTTGCTTATTTTTCTATTCCAATGGGTCATGTATAAACTCCCATTTCATAAATATTTTTTGTAGAACAAACCCTAACCATTGGAGAGCTTATCGATTTGGTAGGAAAATTTTAAATTTGAATAGACAGTTGGCATGTTTATCTCATCTATAGTCATCTATTTTAAAATTCTAGTTGATTATTTTACTTACATAACTAACTATATGTTTACCACCAAAAGGAAGTAGCATGTTCTTTGTGCCTACTCAAGTCATTTTCAACCAAGAAACTAAAAATCATCTTGTTTTATTAAAAGTCAACTGAATTTTGAAAATAGTTAGCTATTAGCTCAAACAAGCATCTAGTCTAATCATTTAACATACTCGATTTGCAACATTATTGGCTACTATAAACAAGTGGATTTCATGCAGACTTAATAGAATGAAATGGTCAACTTACCTCAAGCTGGTTAGCTATTTTTCTACATGCGAGTCACACTCATATTAAGTCTTTAGTTCTTCAATCCAATTGCATTCTTTCCTTAGATAGTTGGCTAAAATAATGATATATAGATTCTAAACTAATTCACAAGATTAGTCAACTTTTCTTCCAAGTGATTCAACTCTTTCCATAAAAGAGTTTATGCAGTCATTTTGTCTTAATAGTCCATTTAATTTCAATTTTAGAATATTGGGTTTGTGAAACTCATACAATTTTGACTAAAAAATTATACCAATTTGATTCCTATTTGTTTCTAAATAAATATATACAATAATACACTTGGAAATAAATCAAAATTAATAATAATTGATGTTTTGTTATCATCAAAATAAAAACTTAGGTCAACATGAAGGTACTTAACTTTGAAATTGTCTTTAAATGCTTGATTAAGTGTTTAAAGCATCTTAAAATCATCTAGAGCTTTTTGAAAATCCTAATGAGTTATCCTAACTAAGGGTAGAGAGTCATTAAGCAATCTTTGAGGTAATCATTTCAATTTTAGTTTAGCTTGGTTAAACTAGTTTAGTTTAATCTTTTCTTAGTTTTGTTTTTCTGGACTTAAATATTTTAATTAGCTTGTTTTCAAGTACATTCAAATATTTACATATTTTGTGCCTTTTACATGTTTGTATTTTGGATTTGAGGCTAACATTAGTAGTACACAATTTTCCTTGGGGACAATTAGCATTACACTAATGTATACAATTTCCTAAAAGTAATTTCCTTTAGAACACATCAATTTTTATCATTAAATTTCAATGCTCATTATGTGGTTCTTGTAGGGGACTTAACTACTCCATTATAGGAAGAATTAAATATTAGATCTTTGGTTATTTGCATTGCATAAACTAGGTCTCATGGCCTGAACCACAAGTGATGACTCAGTTAAGATTTCTACCACAATAGCTATGGATTTTGTTGGAAACTGCGCCAAGCCTACTAGTGAAGAAATCACTATTATGTTTTTACATGATAATCTTAGTTTCTATGGATTCTAATACTCTTATCTTTGTTAAAAAGTGTTTATGATGCCAAAAAAAAGGTGTCCTAGTATATCTTTTTTGAATGTTGTGGGACTACATTATGGTGGAGGATTGGAAAATGTTTTTAAATGTTGTAGCAAGTTAGGGTTAATTAGGGGACCTAACCCGAATGATTTGTAAATGGTAGGGCTAGGGGCAAAAAATGCTTGACCCGAGTATCAGTAGAGTTGATATCTTTGCCCAAGCAAGGTTAGGGTCAAGTTAGGGCAAGATAAAAGAACTAGGGTCAAGGTTAGTGTGGGAAAAAAATATGGCCCGACTCATTACCATCTCCATTTAGAAGATTAAAAGGTTATTATGAAAGGAAACAATAGGATGAGATGTGATACATGATGCTGCCTTATGAGAAAAACATGGATGAGAGATTTGAAAAAAGCAATTGCTATGCTAAAAGGAATGAAGGGTGAGAACAATAGGTCCAAATTGAGGTGTATGGTTGATCAATTTGGGTTGAGGCTTGAACTGAGGAAAAGAAAAGATGTTAAGTATGTGATGCTACATAATAGTACACATGCACTAAAATTAATGCCCTAACAAAGATTGATTGCCAAGACAACATAATTGGGAAATTGTAAGAGGAGTGAGTCTTTGGAAGAAATAGTTGACAAGTTGTTGAAAGGTGAAAGGGGGTTAGTACTTTTGGATGTCTTGGATGAATTTCCAAACTTTTAAAGTAAAAATTTCATGCCAAAATGAAATAAATAAAAGAAGAAGAAGAAAGAGGTGTGTGACAAAAGTGAGAAGGATAAAGGGAAGGAAAAACAATAAGGTATGGGAAAGCAAAAACAGAATGATAAAGGAGTGAAGAAGAAGAAAAGTTATATTGTATCAAGATGAGACAAAAATGCCATAACTGACATGATGGATGAAATAGTGAAGGTCTCATGTGGGTTGCTTAGTTAGTGTCTTCAAAAACAATATCACCATTGTTAATGTATCCCAAGGCAATTTTCTTGAAAATAATCCACCAATCAATAGTATGATCAATGCCTTGATGATACATACAATACAACCTGTATTGAAAAGGTTTCATATTTGAGGATTCTAGATTAAAGGCAAGTTTATTTGGCAACACTTGTCTTTCCAAGAAGATTTTGAAAAAATTCGGTTAAGAAATTAGGATAGGTGGGAATCCAAGAAACTCTCTTTTTAGAGCAACATTGGGGGTATCAACTGTATTAGATGAAGATGAAGTATTAATGATAAGTCTTCCTTGAGTTTGAAGTTTGAAAATATGATTTGCTGGATTGTGGATTATAAGTGTGTTTCTCCTTTTGGTAGAAGGAGAAAACCATTATATTTCCCTATTTCATTCCGTGTCCCTATTTTATTTAGGGAGTTGCAATAATAATGAACAATTGCATCTAATAATCCTAAAAAACTCAGAATCCCTTCTTGATCCCAGCAGTTGGGTGTTATATTTGAAATGATTTATAAAGACTTCTTTAATATCATCCCAAGTTCTCAAAATTATATTTGTCCTCAGAAAGGATGCATGTAAATGCTTTATCCTAAAGTGTCATATGCAACAAATGAGCTAGTTGATTTAGGGAAAAACTTGAACCAAGTAAGGGTGCAATAGTAAATTTAACATGGGCTTTAGGACAGCCTGTGCCATCAAACATTGGATTAATTTTGGGTAGCTTAAACTCTTTAGGTATTCTCGAATAAGCAAACATATCCACAACTTTAATATCCAACACATCTCAATCAAAATTGATTTTATTCCATATCTTCTTCAACTCTTTAACATCATGCTCTCTTGACTTTGAGTTATGCATATTTCTCATCCATCAATTTAAACTTCTCCATTAAAATACGTATCTCATCATCCCTTCTGCTCCATATGGCTCATAATACACCTAATGTGGCTGTAGTGGGGCTAATGGTGGAGAAGACATGTGTTGGTTGGAAGGATATGTATGTGAACTAGATAATATGTATGTGAACCAGATGAACATGGTTACGTTGAGTGGTTTGTGTGTATGCTTCCTTGAATGCCTCCCATGTTGAAAATCCCTATTTTCAAAATATGGCATGTCATTCTCTTGATTTGTATCTCAAAAAGGGGAAGAAAAGACAAATGATTTGTCTTTTACCTTGTTAGTCAAAGGCCCTATTAGTTCCCTATTTTGAAAGGTACTCAAAAGCCCAAGCCTATCCAAGTTCAAATAAGTAGCAAGACCAAGGGTAAGAGAAAGATTGGTAAACAAATCAAGAAAGAAAGAGGTATGGTTTATAAACTTTAGGAGCAAGTACATGCCACAATAAGACATGGATGATCTATTGGATGTTTTCTCCAATTCATGGATAAGGAATGAATATGGTGCATCACCCCAGATAAACCTCAAAAGTTTTCTTTTCTTCATCATTCAAAGGTGTTATGTTCTCCAGGTGGGCTTTCAAATCATCCATTTTTTGTCTTTCCCTTGCAATCTCTCCCTCATTTTCTTCCTTGATCTCATCATCTTCTTCCTTCTATCCATGTAAGGCCATCTGAATCAAAGAGTCCAATTCATCACCTTATTAATACATGTATCTGATTAATTGTTTAGTGAACATGGCATAAACACATCTTATTTGGATTTTATTTCTAGATGCCTTTTCAAAGATGCTGCAAACTTCAATGACCTCTTGTGCTTTTCTTCAATTAATGGGGTTGTTTTTGTTTATTATAGATTGACCTCTAAATTGGATTCCACTTAGCACATAGAAATCCAATAGAGTAAGAGCATACTCCACATTCCCAATATGTGCACTCCTAGTCATTTTTCAAAATCTTATTGTATAGGCCTACACAAGTCCTATCAAGGCTGTGCAACTCCATCTAAACAATTGGACATATTTTGTGTTATGAATCAAAGACTTGGATCATTCAGGCAGAACTTGGTAATTTGAGATAGTTTTTAGGGTATGATCTTTTAAAAATCTTCAATCCTTGTAAAATAAAAAAATTCATTGTAAATTGAAATGAATTTATAAAATTTCAAATGTATGGTTTCTCATTATAACACCACACAATTGTTCATTGCATGACACTAATAAATCTATAGAACAATGCTAAAAAAATTATAGTGCTAAACTAGATTTTTTGAATTCTTTTCAAATGGTTGGTACACAAATTTTCATAGTTGTGCATTAACTTTCATAGATGCATCAGCTATGATCTAAAATGAGAAAGTTTGTTATTTTTTTTCAAATAAAAGTAAAAACCTTAGATTCCAATGGTACTTGTGTGTTCCTTCATGCATCATTGAGAGATGAGGATCATGTGCTTCAGTGAGTTTTGATCCCTCGGACCACAATATGGGCATTAAAGGAAGGGGCTTCTTCTGCTATTGCACTATAAGATGACCAAGAATCCTAGACTCTTTTTCCCTAGAAGCAACTCTTTATTTCCCTTTTATTCTCATTTATTTAGAGCTACTCTCACCCACTACTACATTTTTCTTTTTCTCTTCTACCATTTTTCTCTTTCTTTCAAAACTATAAAACTTATCTTCTCAATTGAGATGATGAAAGGAGAGAATGAATCAACAATTTTTATTAGTAAACAAGGAGTTAGTATTGGGAAGATTTTCAATGGAAAGATATTTCATTCAATATTGGGAGAACTGATAAATAATGTCTTTTCAAATTCTTGAATTTAAAAGAAACTACAACTATTTTATTTTGAAAAGTCGCATATATATGTAGTGCTACAGTAATCTCTCTCATAAATTTGGTATCCCGCTATTTTTTCCACTATAAACTTCTTTCTACAAACTAACATCCAAATATATATTGCCCTATATGAAATAGTGTTGTATTATATTAAGTCAAAAGACGATATTTTTAAGATTGTTTGACTTTTATCTTCAAAATGGTGTGCCACTATTCCATTTAGCAATGCATTATGTTCTTGGCACAAACAAATGGCGTTTATTTAGAACTAGCATGTTATAGGGCCTTTTGGGTGGATGGTGATGTGCTAATTTATTTAGCACAAGAAAATTTAAGTTTACAAAAGAACCTTTCATTTATACATCTTTTGGGGCATCTTTGATCCTTTAGCATTGCACTAAGAAATTTGGTGTTACACTATTGTTTCGTACCTAAAAGATTTGTGTATCTCACATATTTCATCAACTTTGTTTCACTTATTAATGTTTTATTGTCACTATCAATGCTATGAAATTTCCCAAAGAAAGTGAAATTTTTTACTTTAATATTTCAATTTCAATTTACTTATTATTCCTAGCTCTTTTTGTGGTACAAACATAAAAGAAAAATGGGAAAAGTAATGAAAAAAATTAATTTACATAATTATTATGACATTTTATTCAAAATTTCCAAAATAGGACAAAAATTCAAAATAACCAATAAAGTGTTTTCATTGCATCCATTTCAAAGTAAATTTACATGTCATGCTTGATACACACACACACACACACACATATTACATACATACATCTACATTTTGCATTTGCAAGGTACAAATGAAAAAAAAAAAACACAAAATTAATAATTTTATCCCTAAAAGAGCAATTTTACCTTCCAAGCTACATTCTAAACTCACAAATACCAAAAATGAAGTCCTGGAGGTTCAAAATGATCATTGGATGTCACTGTCGAAGTTAGAGCAGTTAGAAACCCATTCATAACACTTACTCAAATGAAGGTGAAAAGGTGCAAAGTCCTTATGCATACATGCAGGGAATGCATTTCACCATCTTAGGAAGCTTATAGGAGAAGTTCAATTTATATACAATGAGATCATATGCAATGAAAACTTTCTCATAAATAAAAGAAGAATGGAACTCTCATGAAGACTTTTTGCTTGCTTTCTCTCTCCTACTTAACCAAATGAAGAACACACCTTAATGATTGGATGTCTTATCCATGCAAAGGTGGTGAAGCATACTTGGACCCACATGAAATAAATGAAGGAAATCTCTAAGAATCAAGGTCGTTCACTCTAGGACAATACAACCCAATAGTGGAGAGAAAATAAAGTTTAAGGAAGATCTACGTGTCCTAAAGGGATCTCATCCATTCAAGAAATAGTAAGTATGGCCAAAGGGCCAAGAATGATGTAAAGAACCCTAGCCACCTTTCCCATGTTGAGAAGTCAACCTAAAACTCTATGGAAAGGAAGATCTCAACCACCAATCTTGATTATGTGGTTCACCCTAACTTCAGTGTTTCTAAAGCACTACATGCACACCCACATGGAGAATAATGCCCCCCACCCCCACCTCCTCATGGACTTTCTAATTTTGAAAATCTCCTATATTCCCTCCATATCCTTTCCTTTCCTTTCACTTTCCTTTATATATATCTTTCCACTTATTCCCTTTATTTCCCATGCCTGTTTCCTTTCCCACTCTTTATTTTACTAATTTGTTCCTTTCTATCTCCCACTCCCATATGGAAATCATGCCCCCTGGCATCTAGCCATCCATTGGTTTCTGACTTAGCTAGGCTTAACCTCACCTATTCATGCCCCATGACTTCCACTATAAAAATATAAAATAGGGGCTGTTATGAATGAGTTTAGAACCTTTCAACATTTCTTAAAGTTCAAAGCCAAAGCTAGGAGAAATAGAGAGGGGAAGATCACCCTCACCCAACCCAGCTTCAAGCATCAATGTCCAATCCTTTGGAGATGAAGGTAGGGTCTCAACCTATTTAAGTTCCTTTTTTGCTTATTTTCTTTTTCTTTTTCTTTTTCTTTTCCTTCTATCTTCTATCTCTTCCATGCATCATACTCTAGAATGCATTCACTCAGGAAGCAAGTTTTATTTTTGTTTAATTAGATCAATCATGCATAACACACACTTTCCATTTAGATTACACACACTTTCTATTTTAGTATCTTTTCATTGTTTCGATGCATTTTTCCTATACTTCTTTGCTTTATAGTTCATGCATAGCATCTCATCATCTCCCATCCTAGAGTTGTAAGCATGCACCTTGTTTCCCTAACCATCATCCAAGCTTTGAATATCACTTAGGTTTCACACACATTCCACCATCTTTGCATGGCATGTGTGTTTTTCTCTAAATAGTTACATGCATGGTAGTTTTGTTTACTTAAGTTCTTGCTTGCATAATAGATCATGTTTTTAGCATAGTATGTCCTTTATCATACTTACTTTCCATGTTTTAACACTTTCCTAATTTAGAATTAAGGGAGTTTCTACTTTTAGAATCTCGTTTATAGACTTTAGATTCTTTCTTTTTTTAGCTTTTGTTAACTTTCCATCTTTCTTAGGATAACATTAAGACCATATTGAGAACTAACTACATGGTAGATTCTTAGATTTAACACTTTCCTAATTTAGAAATATGGTGTTTCTAATTTTAGAAACTCATGTTTAGCTTAGTTAGACTTTCTACCTTTCTTGACATTCATTCTACAATAACTTTAGGATTACATATATGTTGTCTTTTAGATAGAGCATGCATCATCCACTTAGTTTGCATGCATATTCATTCCATGCATATCCACCATTGCATGCAACCCCGCACCTTCCCATCTTTTTCACACCTAGACTCATGCTTAGTTTCCTCATTCACATTCCCACTTCACTCAATACATCCACATATATATATATATATCTCACATTACATACTTGTACTTCATCTCTCACTCTCATCATTTTATCTCACACACACCATTATACTTCACTTTACATTTTCATAACACTCACATATTCATGCATCATTCTTCTATTTCTGATTTCTTTTTATGGATTTGGAATGAGGAAAAGGAAAGAAATATTTTGTTTCTATGACATTAAGAGGACTTTCTAATTCCTAGATGAAGTAGAGGAAATATCCAAATACATCCATAAAGCCACCTAGATTCCTAGCTAAGGCTTCATGTTGAAGGGTAGGATTACATTATGTGCCTATGTCTTGTTTCATCCCCTAAGGCTGGAATTGGTGAGTCCTAAGCCAAAGGCCACTATCTCCCCTTTCTTTTCCTTTTGTTCCTTTTCATGTTTAAGTTAGGAACCTTCTTCTATGGTTCACCCTATTTTAAATATGAATGACCTCTTGTCTCCTCTCTTTCAAATTCCTTAAAGCTACCCACTTTTGGAGTTTCTAGCTTAAGGAAAATGTCATATCTTTTTCTACTTCTATTTCCATCATCTTCTTTCTTTCCTGGGGTGGTGATTATTTAGGAAAGGTGTTAAGCTCCTCTTTTCTTGGCTGCCATAATAACTTATTTCTAATGATCATTTGATGGGATTCATTTTAGTTTACATCATATTGGGGTAAAGATGAGAAAAGCTTGGTGGCAATTTTAGTGTATTTTGGGTTAAAGAGAAGTGTACAAGCTCCTATTGAGTAACACAACATGAGGGCCCTATAATGGAATTCAAGCCCAAATTTGAAGGACTTTTAATTCCTTTCATATGTAACAAATCCTTATAATTTTTTCATCGATGAAATAGTTCCTTTCCATTTTTAGCTTAATTTGTTCCCTTACTTTTTGTTAGTTATTTAGTTATTATTTTATTAGTTAGTTTAGTTTAATGAGTATTCCCCTTTACTTCTTGTCATTAGTTTAGTTAGAATCTTTCTCTCTCTTGAATGCTTGGCTAGGTCAAAGTAAGATGACCTAAATTTTAATTGACTCCATTTATCAAAGACTCTTCATAGAATCAACCCATATTTGCCAATTCGATGCTCCAATAGAGCTGTGCACTTGCAATAATTATTAAGACACATAAGCTCTCTCTCTCTCTCTCTCTCTCTCTCTCTCTCTCTCTCTCTCTTGAAGAATAAAATCTTCTGCATCATATTTGTTATCACATTTCTTGTTGTTTTTTTTTCTATTTTACTCAACATCTTTTCCCTTATTTTCTTCGCTTGCTATTTTCTCCACCATTTCTTTCTCCAATAAGTCCATCCCTCTTTATCTAAGTGTAGACTCATTTACTCCTAATGTCATATCACCTCCAAGGGGGGCAATGGTCAAGTCACCACTAGAGACTGTCACAACTTCATCCATCAACTTAGCTATGTTATTTTTTATCTGTTCCTAAGACAAATTCATGATTTTCGATACCTTGCTGTTTCTCCTTTCCTTTATCCTTTTCCTCACTTTCATCACAGCTCTCCTTTTGTTGTTTTATTCAAATTTTGTTTCAAAATCTTACTTCCAAGGTCTAGAAGTTCATCCAGGACATCCTCGTTTATTAATCCCTTTTACCTTTTAATAACTTGTTAACTATTTATTAATTCAAAGTTGCAATCCTCTTATTTTGTTGCCCAATTATGATGTCTTGGGCATCAATCATTGCCAAGACACTAACTCTCCATTCCTATACATTATTATTTGGCATCACATAATTTATTTATTTTTCTTTTCCTTAGTTCAAACCTCAACCCAAATGGGTTAGCTGCTCTCTCTTTCATTCCTTTTAGCATAGCAATTTGTTTTTCAAAATCTCTCTTTAAATTCCTTGTTTTCTTTCTAATGATCCAACATCATGTAACACAACTCATTCTGATGTTTCCTTTCATCATAAGCTTTCCTCTCTTCTAACTCTTCAATTTCCAAAACAAGAAACACATGAAAATTCAACTCATTTCTCAATCTATGGGTATTCTTTTTATGTTAAGACTTCACCTTCTTCTTTGCAATCATTAGCTCTTCTAATAAAGCTTGATTCGCTTGCCTTTCTTCCAATTCTTCACTATCATCTTCTTTCACTTTCACATAAGGAACATATGTATCCATCAAAGTGGAATTCTAAGTTCTCTTCACCTCCTACAGCTTTACTAAGAATTCTTAAACTCATGAGGAAGCATTAATAGAACTCTTTGGCTCCAATTTGCTACAAAAATAAATTCATTTATAAAATTTGTCAAGTCTTTCGAAACTCATTTGAAAAGAAAATTTTGATCAAGGTAAGTAGAGAGAGAATCACTCACAACAATAAACAAGGGTCCCATCAACTCTTTTTGGGCATAGCTATAATAATCTCCTTGCAATTATAAAACCATTTCACAAGGAATACTCATCCCATCCAATTGCTGCCTATCTAGTTTTGAAACACCTTGTCATTCATATGTAGGACCTTTTGGGATCCTAGAATAACATTCTCATCAATTCTTCTAACTACCCTTTTAGGGTAGTACAAGTGATCTACCCTTGACCATAGAAATGTAATCTTTTTTCTCTTCACTCAATATTGTTTCAACATCATTAGGTGTTTCCAACTCACTCATCTCTTTCCATTTCCTCCACCCCACATCTCCATCTTTTATTGTGTCTTTTTTTTCTTCTATATTTTCTATTTCTCAAATTTTCAAAGATGTCAAATTCTTTTTCTCCCTTTCCACCATAGCAAGAAAGGTTGGTGTTTAAATCTTGCAATCAAGGGCTAAATTCTTCACATGTTCAAATTCCCATTACATCATGCACACATTATGTTGTTAGCTTACTATTTTTTTGCAACATCCTGAGTTTTAAAAAACATTTATCAATTTTAGGTTGGAAAGCATTGAAAATTTCCTTATTTTAGAAAACATGATCAAAGTGATAATATATATGTAATTTTGAGAAATTCGTCAACTTCTTTGTGAAGAGAAATTTTTCAACAATAATCCATATTACAATCATCTAATTTGTGAAGAGAACTTTAACTTACACACAATACCCAAACTGAAATCATATATATGAATTCTACCAAAAGAAACTACACTAAAAGATTTTCTCCTCACATCTAATTTGATTCAAGTACTTTCGCCTTCCTTGTGTCTCTTGCACTCAAGCTACCAGGTGTGTCACCTGAAATGTTGCCTATAGAGGGTGAGTAGAACAACAGCTCATAGTACGAAGAAAAACTAATTCAAGATGGAACGCCTAAAATAGGGCATAAAATAACATATGTATAGGTGTAAATATCTCCATGTATATACATACATAGTTTTTGAAATGAGAAACCATGACATGAAAAATAAAGATCCACATAGAAAATTGGCACGCTCAAATCATACACAATGTTTAAAAGAATCTGATAAGTTAATCAAATTACTGTTCTCAAAACAACTGAAATTGAACCAAGGCACATGGTCCTTAGTCCATAGTGCACAAATCCATGCCCACGTCACCATGGAAAACTGATTGCTCTATATCATAGTGGCATACAATCCTACCACCAAAGATGCATCAGTGAAATATAGTCCTACCAAGAGGGAACAATGGTCTCAACTCTCAAGAATGTTTGACATGCTCAGCATGCTAATATCACACAGACACCTATGCTCTAAGGCCCTACCATCACCCACTGGTAACTACCATGGCCTCTATGTCTACTCGTGAATACCCTCACTAGCCATGACTCATCGAACCTCATGGGGGCTACCCAACTACCACTCAGAGTACTTTCCCATGAGAAGGCACTCCTATTGCCTATTGTCTCCATCATAGGGCTGGTGTCAATCTCATCTTAGAGGTTAGTGGCTGACTACACCTCCTAGCATAAGGTCTCCAAGACTTACAAAGGTATATAGCATGCCTGCCTCCAAGTCTTACTACCGCCCTAGTTGTGCAAGCCTCCAAGTCTTACGATAAATTAGGACACTCCAAGAGTAATTGCCTAAAACATCAATGAAATCCATAATCACTAGGCTTATTTTTGCTTGTAGAGTGCATGTCTAAGTATCATCAAATTTGCATCTATCAGGACTAATAGCCACTCCTAGAGTGTTTACCGAAAGCATCAATGAAACCATAACTTGTGGCTCATAAAAGTTCATATCTCATGGCTCACTAATACACTTGTGGTGCTTGCTAAGTATCTATGAAAACAATCACTACTACATAGGAGGCTTTCAAAGTTGGTATAAAGAAGTTATTATTTTGACTACCAACTTTGTAAATATTTTACAAGTCGTTTAGAAAAAAATGAATTTAAAAGTAAAGACTTAAGAAGTCATTTAATAAAAAATGACTTCTTTAGACTGGCACAAAGAGGAATTTTTTCATGGGAAAGGACTTTTAAAGTCGTTTGACTCAAATGCCTTTAAAAGTGTATATTTTTAAAGTCGCTTATGTCTAAATGACTTTAAAAGTGGTTTAGTTTTGAAGTCAAATGACTTCAAAATTATAGACTTATTTTTGCTTGAAGAGAAATTTTACACAGGAAAAGGAGTTTTAAAGTCGTTTAGGACTAAATGACTTTAAAAGTCATTGATTTTTCAAGTCTTTTAGTCATAAACAACTTTAAAAGTCATTCATTTTTGAAGTTGTTTATGACTAAATGACTTCAAAAATCCTTGTTTGTCTATAAAATGCCAAAGTCATCTCATTTTTTTCCTATATCCCATGTTTATGTTCTTCTTCTCATGGGTGGCATGATGACCTCCTCCTCTATTCCTTATGACCATGTCTATCCTTTTCCCCTTCAGATTAGATCTTTGATCATGATATTGTATTAATAAGATCTAATAATGTGTAACATTTGATATATGTAACATGGGCTTTAATAAAAAAACATTTTGATTTCCTTGTTCACATGTTTGTTTGTGTGTGTGTGTGTAAGTGTGTAAAGAATGTGTAAATCAATGCTGAGTAGCATAAAAATTGGTTTTATTGTGTATTTATGTAAGATATTGTAAAGAACTAAAATCATATATATATATATATATATTTGAATTGAAAATGTATTAGTTTTTAAAATTAGTTACCGTAAACAACTATAAAAGTAGGTAACTTTTAAAGTTGTTTGTTGTAAATGACTTTAAAAATCTAGACTTTTAAAGTTGTTTGCAACAAATGACTTTAAAATTCACATACATTTAAAGTCACTTGTTGTAAACGACTTTAAAAGTCACCAACTCCTACTTAAGTGATCGTCTTCCCCAACCCAACACACATGAAGAGAGAAAACCCAATGGGAAAAAATAGAGAAGAAGAGGCAGAAGGAGAAGGAGAAGGAGAAGGAGAAGGGAGGAAAGAGAGAAGTGAGGAGCAGTTGGATCAGATATCCTAGCTGATCATCTCACTCAACATGAAAAGCCTAACTTATAAGTAATATTCAAGAAAACCCAAATCTTGATTTGAGTGTTTCAAGCATACCTATGTAACCTTGGGATATTCCTTTCCAAAATCCCAAAGTTGTAAATCAAGACTAGACTATATAACATGTATCACATACCAATTTTATAGTATAATATAAGATACCCAACAAAAAGAAGAAATTTTCTTATACTTAGTGTATTAGATTAGGTAGGTCCTTAGTTATTTTGATGAGTAAAATAAATATATCATATTTTTAATATCTCCTTATTATGACAAAGGTTATGCTACATTGCAGCCCTTAAATTTAACTATTTGAAGATTTATCTATGAAATAGCACCAAATAAATGCAAGAAATTGGAAAAACTATATGAACTAGAGAGTGTGTGATGTCCTTAGAACTAAGACTGGCTACATATGCTCAATTTCCACACTCATGATTGTAGAGTCTAGAGGCATGGTAAGTCAAGCATCATAGAACAAGTCCTATGTTAACATCGTGATCAAAGAGAGATTGGTTTATAATAGTTTGATAACAATGTTGGGAAGTTATTCCTTGGACAAACTTACATCTTGAATAGCAATGCAGCAATGCTCCAGTCAGAAGAACCATTCACTTGATTTATGGATGGAGTGAGCGAAATTTTACTACTTATGGTTTATGTTTCAATAAAGATTGTATGCATGATATAACATGTAGAGCAAGGCCAGAATGTCCACATACAGTATGTTGGCATGTATTGTGCTCACAAAATAGGGAAGCACATCTATCTATACTAGCCAAAATGTTGATCCACTAGTCTAATAGCTCATCCACTATAAGTATAAGCCAATATGGATCAAAACCACCAATACATGATTGAAACATAGTGTAGTTTATCATTCCTACACAAATACAATGAACCTCACTTTTCATTTGGTATTGTCATTTCATAAAGAGTTCTACAGATTTATGCACTTAAACATAAATATCATCTAAATCTACTACATTCAACCACAAAACAAAAGGAAATAGAAGAAGAAAAACCCTTATGAGTATGAATAAAAATAGGTTCGACTTGAGAAATTTAAGGATTTTATGTTTAGAGGTGATATATATGCTAATATATTCATTTAATATTTATATTCATCAATATAAGTTTTCTCAACAAGATTTTAAGAGACTTGTTTCTGATTTTATAGGAACTTTACTTTTTCATTCTTCTGTTCTTTAAATAGTGTTTCTTCATTTATTGTAGATTATAGTGTAACATAGTAATTTATTTCTATGTATATCTTATGCTAAAGTAATGCATTTTCTTCTTCATTTTATATACTTTTTTTCTTATTTTTTACTTTCAATGTATATATATATCTTGCTCGTAGTTTTTTATTTTAATTATTACAAATACTTTTTCAAAGGAAATGATTATTTGAAACTTATGCGTTCATATTTATGAACTTATCCTTTTTATTGTTTCTATTTTCATGTTTAGTCATGATTTTCCTGAACAAAATTTGTCTTCCACCCATGTTTATAGGCTTATTCATGTTTTTTTAATGTTTCCTTGTTTTTATTCTAAGACTAGTTCATAGTTATGTTAGTTTAACAACTTTTACTATTCATTTTATTGTCCTTGTATTTGAAATAGGTGTTTACATTTAATTCCAGTAGTAATAAGAAAACTTAAAAACAAGCATACAAATGATAGATAAAACTAATAAATAACATTACCAATATCAAAATCAAAGCTCTTAGTTGAAATAAATATATAAACAATCATCAAACATCAAACTAAACCAAGTACACAAGAAATAGTTTGCCGCTCTATATGGGACCATGATTATCTTTATCACCAAATTCATAAGCTCACTATTAATAGTACTGATTACAAAGACGTAACATTAAATGGGTGATATAAATATCAACTGGGTGATACTTTATTTTTGTAGCTATTATACTGAATAAAAATTCTAGGGTTAGCAAAATAATGTCTACATGTCATGTTTCATTTCCTGAAATGCATTTTCAACTAGATTTCTCTAAAATCATCCCCAACTAATTCTTACCTTTGACAGTCACCACACATTATCTTTGAGCATCTAAATGTTGGTTCTAGTTTTACAAAAAGTGGATCAATCCCCTCTTTGCAATAAGATGTATATAAAATCTTAATCATGGAAGGAAAAGGAACCTCCCACCTGCATGTCATTTATAGTACTGTTAGAAGTTATTACATGCCCCTAATGCAATGTAAAGGAATATTATAAGTTTGATTATAAGTCTAAGCATCATGAATAATTAAGAAGAGACTAATAAAAATCCTCGAAAGAACTAAAAAAGCGTATCAACCATTACTGTGGAAGAAACATAAGATCTTTTCTACTTGAAAA
Source organism: Warburgia ugandensis (assembly GCA_035236585.1). Lineage (NCBI taxonomy): Eukaryota > Viridiplantae > Streptophyta > Magnoliopsida > Canellales > Canellaceae > Warburgia > Warburgia ugandensis. Next base: position 29,868,001 of record CP141133.1, on the reverse strand, counting down.
ACCATATTATTGATCCTCTGAATGACTCTTCATAACACTTCACTTCTTTCTAAAAGTTCTATTATTCTTCCATCAGTAAATCTCACAAAATAGTGATAGAAAATACTTCCATCATAGATAGAATGCTAAAATCATGATCAAGTGGATTGTCTATGGCCTTATAGGATTAGGGTTATACATAGACATATGATAGTTTAGTAAATCAAAGATGATTTTACTATATTAAGACTCATGCTCTGTCAATTCCACTTTCCATTCTTTATTATCTAAAAGTCTTAGAGAACATTAAGAAACATGATTGCTAGTGCCTTTTTTCCTCCATGTGAATACAAATGATAGAATAATTCTTGCCCAAAGATCTATTAATTGATGGTTCAAGGTGTACTACTCACAAGCTCACAAGCTCACTGCCTGAGCCTAGAGTTAAAGAAAACTAATTAAACCAAGTCTTTCCCAAGACTATAGTGGCTGTGAAGGGAGCTCATGATAGACCAAATTTGGAAGAAAAAAAAATTAGAATAAGAAAAATATTATTCTTTTAATATTTAAGCTGGGATTAAAGTAACCTACAACATTAAGGTTGGGTTACAAAGCCAAGACCAACTTAGCCACAAGATCAACCCAACAGAATTGAAGTTCTACAAGTACATGGGACGTTGATCACTAAACATATTTAATTATGTGCCTAGTTGAAAATCCAAAAAAGTGTCAATGATAACTTAGCCTTAAGAAAGGTAAGACACTTTTACTTTTCATAATCTTATATCTTCCCATAGTTTTTTATGGATCTAGCTAAAAGATTGTGACCTTTATTGAATATGTTGTATTACAAGCTGATGTTCTTTCTGATTGGGCAAACAAGAAGAGTGACTTCAAAGTAAACCTCAACAAAATATGAAGTGAATGAGCCGAGTATGTAATAAGTTTCAATTACATATATACATATATATACATTTCTTATGCTATGAATGAGTGGAAACTTAGAGTATGGGAGTAAATGAGTATGGGAGGTGTAAATGAAGTGAATATGGGAGTTGGTTTTCAATATATTCATTGAATTATAACTTTTATGGGATGATGAATAAGGGTAACATAGTGTGAATGTAAAAGCGAATGTGTGTAGATTTACAAATGAAGTGAATGTGTATTGTTGTCTCTCATTTGTGGTTTCTCAAGATAGATGATGATGCATAATGATGAATTTGGATGTGTTGTACGCAATGTGAAAGTGAATGTATGTTGTTTTTCATGTGAATAAAAATTATAAGATCAGGAACAATATTGAATTAAATACATGTGGTAGTAACTAAAATGTCACAAATGAAAAGAAGAAGAAGAAGAAGAAGAAGAAGAAGAAGAAGAAGAAGAAGAAGAAGAAGAAGAAGAAGAAGAAGAAGAAGAAGAAGAAAATAAAGACTTTTGAAGTCCTTAGCCCTAAATGACAAAAATGGTGGACTTTTGAAGTCGTTTAGACCTAAACAACTTCAAAAATCAATACTTTAAATGACTTCAAAAGTACACTTTTTGAAGTCGTTTAGGGCCAAACAACTTCAAAAATCTTCTCTTTTCTTTTCTTTTTGCATAGTTTTGAAGTTGTTTCTCCCTAAATAACTTCAAAAGTGCATACTTTTAAAGTCATTTAGCACTAAAGAACTTCAAAAATCCAGTACTTTTGAAATCATTTAGCACAAATGACTTCAAAACTATGGCACTTTGGAAGTCATTTATGTTAAACAACTCCAAAAGTGCCATAGTTTTGAAGTTGTTTATAACTAAATGATTTTAGAAGTGCCATAGTTTTGAATTTGTTTGTACTAAACAACTTCAAAAATTCCACACTTTTGAAGCTGTTTAGTTAAATGATTTCAAAGTCCTTCATTTTTAAAGTTGTTTGTCTAAATGACTTTACAAAGTTATCAATTTTTGAAGTTGGCTCGATAGAAATCGCTTTTAAACTAACTTCTATTATCATTGTTTACCAACTTTAAAAGCCTCCTGTGTAGTAGTGAATGTCTCTGGGCCCTTGGCCAAATTCATACATCCATCGGTCCATAACATGGATGAAAATCCAAACCAATGATATGATAGTGGGTTATGCACTAATATCTCTTCTTGATAGTGTTAGATGCTTTGCTAATCCCATTATGAACTTATAGTATAACTTTGGTTGATGTTGTCTTCTTTTTTAAAAGTTTAAGGGCTAGATGTCCGCTTAACATGAGCATGTATCTTTATTTCCACCTATGGTGTCCTGGTACTTAATGTCTTAATGATTTTTCTTTAATTAGTAGCTTGATTCCCTAAGTCTAGGTCATATATTTTATGTGTTATTTCTTTTTATTACTTGAGTTCTTTCTTTCTTTCTTGGTAATGTACCTAAGCAGCTAAGTATCTTTAGGTGATGATCCTACTTTCATTAACTTAACATTCTTATAACCAAGAGGAGTATGACCTTCTATTGTAGTTCATAGGTCAAAGATAGGCTTGATGCCTTGTCATTCATTACACCCTAGCTATTACACTTATAGTGCTAGTCATAACTTTAATAGTGTTTAAAAATTTTCCTTTAACTAGTCCATTTGTTGGGTTGATAAGCATAGTTAGTTCAAATTTTGATTCTACACCTATTTTGGTTCTTAAGGATGCAATTCCTAACACTTAAGTGGTAATAAGACATATATCTCCATTGGCTAGATTCATGGGATTTGATTAATTAGGGCATAGGAGACTAAGTCATATAAGACTAAGTTGTACGCAACTAAGTCCTAAAGGACTAAGGCATAAGAAATTTAATCATTTGAGACCAATTCATAAGGGTTTTGGGTTTAAAGGAGGAAGTCTTAGAGAACTAAGGCTTATAGATAACCAAGGCATAGGAGATTAAGGCATCAAAAACTAAGGCATAGATGACTATGGCATAAATGATTAAGGCTCAGGTGATTCAAGTAGAGGAGATTGAAGTAATAGGAAGTATGTCATGGGAGAATTATGTCCTTAGGAACTAAGGAAAGAGACTAAGTCACTGAAGGCTAAAGTATAAGAAATTAGGATATAAATGACTAAGTCTTAGGAGGCTAAGGCTTAGGTAGTTAAGTCATATGTAACTTTAGTGCTGAATTTTGTTAAGGCATGTGGAACTAAAATACAAGGGAACTCATGCTATAGTCTAAAACATTGGAGGCTAAGGCATAGGGGTCTAAGTCATTAGAGTTTAAACTCTAAAGTATAAGGGTATACCTTAGGAAGTTTTAGGAATCTAGGGCTTAGATATTAAGCTATAAGTGACTAAGGCATAAGAAATATAAAGTTTAGGAGGTGTTAGTCAAGGGAAAAACTCTCAAGTTTTCAAAACTACCTATATTTTGGCATTACATTGTCCTTGAATTCTCAAATTCAAGTAAGAGTGATTCTTTTATACACTAGAAATTCTTTTAGAATTACTGAGTTCTAGCTAGCTAAACCCTTTGATCTTTTGAGTTTAGGATAACTGGGAAATGAAGTTCAGGATTGCAACATCCAGGTGAGGTATGCATTCAAATTTTTTTTGACAAATTTGTAGTGGGACGACTCTCCATCTTGTTTGCATTACAAGGATAATCAAAATCCATCTTCTTTGTGATGAAATTTGATTCCCAACCTATTTAGCATCTTAATGAGTCATTGAGAGATCATGAACCATTTTCCTATATTTAATATGCTAGAAAGTGTGCATAGGTTTCTATTCCAAGTTGCACCCACTTTTGATCCCTATAATCACATGAAAATTTATGCTCTTTATACATCAATTCAAAGTTTCATCATTAGAAGACAAGACCCAAAATTTGGTTCCATCCAGTTTGAACAAATTTCAAGCTTTTTAATCTCAAGTTTTGGGGACCATTTACTATACTACATGCAAGGAAAAGTGCATACAAAACTAGCTACGTTTGTGCAATCCAAAACTCATTACAATTGTAAACCAATATATTTCCTGTAAAATGCATGCTCACTCAGCAAGGAATAAAACCTAGGAAGGAATCTCAAAATGAAAGTGGAAAACTAGGATGATCAAGCATGTGAATCATCCCCTATTTTCCCTTAGATACAGAAGCAAGAATAGAGCATCAATGAAATCAATTAAAGGTTCAAAATTTCTAAGCCTGAATAAGGCATTTTCAGTCAACATGCCTATGCATTTGGCTTGCAGGTTAAATCCAGTAGAAGTTGTAACTAGGCCAAATAAATCTCAAGTATTGTGTGCAAGAACACTACAATAACAGCAATACAAAGATTTCAAATTATTTCTAGGAAAAGAAACAAAAAAACTTCATCTTTGTTGAGATAAACCAAAACTCAGATTAATAACTCTTCCTACTCGAAATTCGCTACCTGGATTTAATCTCCTTCAAGGGTGTAGCTCCAAGCTCTTTGTTCCCATGTTGCAGGGAGCTCACTTACGTGAGACTCCTCCCAGAAACTCTCCCTAGTTCCACTCATGTAGTCCTTCCTTGCCCAAACTCCCTCTCCCCCTATGGTTCCCAAAAGTTTCATCTCAATCCTCTTACTCCCCAGCTCTTCTCTTCATTGCACTTTCTTCCACCTTACTAGGTCATGCATGCTAGAGCTTTACTCAGTGGAGAAGATGCTCCATGATCCAGTTCCCTCCACTTTCACTCAGCTCCAGCCTTGTATACAATCCAACTTCAGCTCCTTTCTAGTGTTTTCCCCTTGTTCCCTACACCTTTTATCTCCCACTTCCTGTCTTTGCCTTCCTTGGTTTCCCTCTCTCTATGGTTCATTCCCTTCCATGTTAATTGCTGGCAAAATTTCCAGCCTAAGTTTTTAATTTTATTTTATACTTAGTCTTCAATTCTGCATGTGGGAATTAAAGAACATGTGCCGATCCAGCTACCCTTGGGTGGTGCCCTCCCACATGGATGGTTTAGATCTCATCTAGACCATTAAGGCCCACTTGTTTTGAGTTCAATTAAAACCCCCTATTTTACCCAATTTGTTCAATTATATCCTGGTCTGGGTAAATTTTTGCAATTGTACCCTAACCAGTAATACAATTAAACTTCTCTTTCCCTACTAACTTGTTGGAATTTCTCCATTTGTTTTGGGTTAGGCTAGGACTTTCCCTTTTAAGTGACATATTCAATTCCTTGATCTAAAAGAATTTAAATTTTAAATTTAAATTTTCCTTTGGGAGATCACTTAATGTGACTTTTAAATTTATCTTTTTCATTGGAAATTTTATTTCAAAATATCAAGATTAACCTAATTATCAATCCTAGGAGGTTATCCTAATCTAATTTCTCAATGCACTCATTCATTTTCTCTCCAATACCCTTAAAACATACACTTAATAAATAAAATTTTACCCTTTTTTTATTTAATGCATGGATTTACGAATTAGAATTGTGTTTATAGGTATTACATTTTCAAATTAAAAATAATAATAAAATGAAAGTAGGCAAATATCTAGACCAAGAAGAACATCCCATTAAGGGATTTGCCAGTTATGGTTAAGGTTTTAGTAAGTCTCTAACATTGGGACATAAGCTGCTTCTACCTAATCATATTCTTATAGCTTATTGAAATTAATCAAGTATTCCAACATCCTAAAATTTGTAACACTTTTGTGGGAGAACACATTATGGCAATTAATTGCGCCAAGAAAATCCTAGCCAGTTGTTCTTCAACCTTCTTCTTCTCCCTTTTAACAAGCTTGGAATCACCATCTTCCATTTCCTCTCTCCACTCTCCTCACTTCCTTCTACTTCAATGCCTCCTTTTCAAACAAGTTTTTTATTATAACCATATTTAAGTAACACCTCAAACAACACTAAATTCATATTCATTAGTCTCAAACCTTGTCTCTAACCATGCTCCTAGAAGTTCCTTTGCTCTAGACATGTCAAATCTCATGGGAGAATGATTCAATATCTTCCTAAAATATTGAACTTCAGTGAGTTTATGTAATATCTATGACTATGAAAATATTTTATAATATGCAAGGAAGTTACAAAAGAATGGAGGATTTCCATTTTTTTCATTTTTTCTTTCTTCCTCCTTAGCTTCTTAGAAGTTCAATGCATTAATTCATTATAACTTTTGGCAATTGTAGTTAAGAGAGTAGCAATGTTACAATTACATGGAGAATTGATTAAAAACATTGGCCGGCCCTTTAGGTGTCTTGGTGATAAAAATAAAGAAAAGGAAAATTCCAATCACATCACCAACCAATCCTTACTAAAGGAAGAAATAGAATCAAATAATCTACAATATTTCCTTCTAGTTAAGTCCCCCCAAGAATCAAGCTACACTTCCTCTTAATAAGTGGCTGAGAGTAAGCAAGCAACCTTGGCCTCTTGGTAGGAGGTTCAATGTCCCCCTACTTTCCTGTCCAGCTGCAGTATGACACTTGAACCTAAAACTATGATTAGATTCAATTGGATCTGATCCATTTAGATTCACAGATCTAGTTGATTTGTTCTGGTCCTATCTAACTCAACTTGCATAGAAAGGCTGACAGAAGCAACGTTTCTTAGAGTTCTTTTCAAGCGTTTAGCTTATACAAGCGACAGACAGCAAGGCCATCAAGTTAGTTCAATTGCAAGCCTCTAAGAGAGGAAGGTGCGAACGAAGTGACAGGCTAACAGAGTAGCTTTCTTTTGGTAGTAATTGCAAACAGCTCTCCTCTTCTCTTAGAATGCATAGTTTTCTTGCATGCCACCTTAGGCAGAGGAGGTAAACTAAGAAAATGGCTTAGAACCCTTCGTGACTCAACAAGGTGAAGAACTACACCACTAGAAAAAGAATAAGGCAATTGACTCGGATTTATTCTTGAACAGGAGCTACTAGACCTACATCAACTAAGGAAGGAAAGCTAGAATATAGACAATTTTCATCGATCGTGACACATGTTGTATCGAAAGCATCGAAGGAAAATGGGAGCATTGGCAATGAAATAAGTAAGTTACATCCTTAAGAAAGAATATAGGAAATGTAAAAACAAAAACCCATACGAAAATCCTTCTACAAAAGGAAGCCCTACCCTCCCTAAAAAAAAGGAACAAAATGAATGGAAGACTCTTAAACTGAAAGACGTACCATCCCAATTACATGTTGTACAAAATTGACCAAGAAAAAGATAGGCACCTTGGCCTCAATGTTAGCTAGGACTGGTAGTGTGGTCTTTTCTTAAGGTTTCTCTTAGTGGAGGAATGGGAGTGACACCTTAACACTTTATAACTTTTCTGGCATAAGAGGTATTGCCTCTTCTTCGGTTACCAATCTCTATCTTTCTCCTTGGCTCATCACTAAGCTTCTTTGGTCTAAAAACCCTAACTTGAAAGTGGATTTCCTCACCTATCACATGGAAGACGAGTAAGAAACAAGGGCTTGGTGAGTTGGAAGTGAGCTACAAGGATATATGGGTACAATTTCATAAATTATTGTAAGAAGAGAATAAGGATGTAAAGTGTAAGAAATAACCTAGGGAAGAATTGAAAATTGCACTTTAGGCTGGGTTTTGCATGCATGCAAACAACCCCATTTCTTAAGAAACATGTGGGGTTGTGTAGGCTACATGCATGCATACCACATGCAACCCTAGATTGTAAATGGAAATAAAAAGAGGCAAGGAAGCCCCTCTCCATTTGCTCCCCCACCATTGCATGGAACTCCATTGGAGCTAAAAGGAAGCTTGGAAAGTTGAAGGCTTCCAACACTAAGACAATGGCAACCTCTAGGCTAAAAACAATGGAGATAAACTGGATATGAAGACCCAATTTTCCATAATCTTGAGGATTGATGCAAGATGTTGAAGAAAGCTAGTGAAAAATAGTAGAAAAGAAGGGAAGTGTAGAGAGTTCATTGAGAAAACCTAGCTAAGATAATAGAGAAGTGTTAGTTGGAAGAAAAGGAGTATAGTAGGGTGGAACTCCACGCCCCACCCTTGCATGCAATTGAAGCCAAAACCATAGCAACTTGAGGTTGATGTTGGAGACAAAGCTAGTTGGAGTGTTTGGTGATGAGTTGGGGAAAGAAGTTGCTGCAACAAGGAAAGAGAGCTAAAGGGGAAATTGGAGGTTAAGGATTGAAGAACTGCATGAACTACTGGAAGAGCATGCACCCTATAAGGAGGCTCTTCCCAATTGCAAATCATCTATGGGTTGGAGGTAGAAGGGATTTCAACTGAGGTGGATAAGTTTAGGGTTTTCCCTAAGAGCTAGGAGTTAATATGGATGCAGTTAATACTACATAGTTATAGCCTTTAAACAATGAAATATGCATGATCATGCTCTAAAATTTCTGTTTGAAGTTTATCTATGAATTTGAGTTTCATATGCCCTATGTATCATGCTTTGGTTTGGCCTAAAATTTCATCATGTTTGCCTCAAATTTCCTACCTTATATTGATTCTTGAATGATTTAAATTGTTGAATGCATCCTTGCTTGAGCTAAATTGGAAATAACAATTTGCTCAGGGGCATACGAATAGCCAAATTAGAGGAAAACACATATTAATACCTACTGTTTTCTCTATGTTTTCTCTTAAAATTAGGCACAATATGTGTTAGTAAACATGTCTAATTGAATGGGAGTTGAATGGTGGAGAATAGAGTGTATTTGGGTGAAGTTTCAATACTTGTGAATGGGGTGAATATAGACGAATTTCTAGGAAAAGATGTATGAAAACCTAATGAAATTCCTACAAGTTTCTGTAGAAAATTGATGATTAATGATGCTTCAAATTGGGCACAAGATGTGCTAGTAAACATATCTAATTGAATGATGGTGAACGAAGTGCAGTTGGGTGATGGTTGCTTACTTATGAATTGGGTGAATATAGGAGAATTTCTAAGGAAAGATGAATGAAAACCTACTGCAATTTCCATGCAGAATTTTGTAAGAAATTGGCATTCAATGATACTTATGAAAACCATAGAAATTGTGTTTAAGTTTGGCTTTGAGTGTTGTAATCTAAATCACATTGAGATATGGACTTGAAATGAAAAGAAGGGTAGGCTAATTCCCAATTAAAAGTTGTGCAAAGAAGGTTTTCTAAAGGATGAGAGGGAGCCCATTTTCCTATAGTTAGAACATGAAATTGATGCCAAAAACTTACTTACCTTAAGAGTTGAAAATGCTAAGGAGAGTTCTTGTAAATGAGTGACAAAAATAGGGGCCGTCTAAACTAGAAACAAAATGGAACAATACATATGTGACAGCAACACATATTAACTAGAAGAGTGCATGAAATGCAAGTAAACATGTTTGTCTTACTATACAAAATTGTATGAATTTTACTTTGGCAAGAAGTGGAGATTTAAACTTTATCCAAGCCAAACACCACACCCTAGATTCCATGGAACAAGTAGTTACATAGATTAATTGGTTGAGTAAGGCAACTAACTATTATTGCTAGTTTGAGGATGACCTTTCCATCCTTGGCAAAGCATGCCTTACTAAAAAACTACAAGGGTGCATGTAGAAATCAAGCTTGAAAAGATGCTTCAACTATCATGCAACATCAAAAAGAGAAAGATGAGTGATAAAACAGGAAAAGACTTAGATGTGAAATTGTATGTAAACCAACTAAAGGCATTGAAATTTTTACTATATTTCCTATAAGGAAATGGGAAAACCCTAGTAAGAACATGGACCATTGAACCTAAGCAGAATGACCTAAATGTTAATATAAGATGCATGCATTATAAAACATACTCTATCAAAGCCTAAGGACCTCCACCTAATTGTTACAAAACTTGTGAACAACTATTGCAATAGGTGTCAAAGGGTAACTAAAGCTCTAGAAGTCCTTTAGTCCCACATGAATCACAACTAGTAACAAGAATCAAACTGATACCCTAAACTCTAAACCAAGAAAATTATACCTCTAACTTACAAGTTTGAACATCACTGAATGGAAAGCTCCTAACGCACTCTTGTAAAGTAGCCTGAACAAAACAAACCGATGCATGTTTTAGCACAACATGTAAGCATCTCTGTGACATATACTATAGTGGCATGATTTGTTGTTGTTCGCTAATAAATTCTATTTGTTCACTTGTGGATGTGTATGGAAGTATAGGTAACTTGGGATATATGCATTTCATGCTCTTAGTCATGTTCATGACACCAAGTAAATGGAAAGAAAGCATAAACATGGTAACAAGTCAACTACTTTATAGGACCATGAATTGAAAATGTGAAAACATATGAAACATAGCACCGTTGCTGGAAAATTCTATGATCGCATCTTTTGAGACTTCTTACATATGTTTAGAAGGTGTAGAAGTTGAATCATTTCCATGTTTAGTGATACACTGTGTTATGAATGCAATTTTTTATATGATTAGAGTTTTTAAAGTATGCACTCATGAAGTAATTGTACGGCCTTTGAGATATTTGAAATGATATTAGGGAGAACCGCTTGACAGTGGCTTGAGTAGGTAGACCATAAGGCAAGCACTCACCAAGTAGCTATAAGCCCTACCAATTTGATTTGGTCAATTTGTTTTGAAACACCACTCAGCATACAAGTTGAGTGGGTAGGCTCCCTAGAGGCTAGATTGCTTCATGCAACTATAAGGCCTCAGACTTTATGCTTGGAGTAGTAATTGGCCCCTACCCCTTGACATTATTATTAATACCAACTTAGAAGGAAATTTTTAGCTCAAGATGAGCTTTTAGAAGATTAGCTGGCATGGAGACTGCTCTAGGTGTAACCAGGTAACCACCCACGAGGATTGGTGCACATGACTGTGGGGTATCTGTGGGAACGTATGATAGCAGCAGTTACCAAAGGGTAACAGTAGCACATACGAGCATAGAAGTCTATGAGATGACATATTAAGGTACATGTTGAACATGTTAAGTCACTCTCAAGAGTTGGATGGTACAGGGTGGTTGGACAATGTGAGTTGTCATGGCCGACAGGACTAAAGTTGCCGGTGTCCCAATGACCAGACTAAATTGTTGCCTTGTATGTCACATATGGGTCCCTTGCAATTTCAACGAACATATTTGTGAAATTATTATTCTTTTCTCATCAAAGCATTACCCATAGTGCATTACATTTATCGTGGTTTTACAGAACGATGTTTTTATTTGAGAACCAGAATTTTGAGTGATATTCAAGGACATTACAAGTATCATGTTAATATGATAGTTCGAATGTATTGTTTAGTTAAAACATACATGTTATCATTACATGCTTTAGTAATTCTATACTCACCATATTGACTGGATTATTGTCTCGCTTTTGCAAATTCGACTAATGCATACCTTAGTATCCTTACATACTTATCTACATATGTATTTATTTTATTTGTTGTCATGTATTTTGGGTGGACTTGTGGTATTGGATTTATTCCATGGTTAGCATTTTATGCTCAGCCCTACAAAACATTACATGAGAGACACTGATAAGGTACGGAGCAAGGAGGAGACTTAGCAGTTGAGTGACTCATATTGCCTTTGATGTATGTGAGCAAAGAATCATCTACTATGTTGGAAGTTTGACTTTTGTAATAGACTATGTTTAGAGGTTTGGTCTATAAGTTTAAGGTTGATATTTTGAAACATTGTAACCTATATGGACTATTAATGTGAGTTCATTTTTAATAGTAATTTATGTTGTGACTAATAGATGCTGCAGCATGGGAAATTAATTTAGCATGCTCTTCTTATTTTGACTTGGGTGAGAAGATTTTGGTAGTAACAACTAATTCAAAGATGGGTACTTTTAAAACATACATATATCATACTTTTTTCAACTAATTTTTTTTTTTAAATAAAGAAAATTTTCAAATATTATTTTAGAAAACTGGGGTAAGATTTTGGTATCAGAGCCCATGCCTTGCTACTCACAACTGAATTACTATGAAAATAGATAGTATTTACCTATAGGGGACTAAGTCTTAGAATTGGCTAGAAGATAGCTGCTTTGGAGAACATACTAAGTTTTTATTAGTTTTAGATGGCTCTTAGGAGAAGTAGAGAGGATTGTTCTCTGCCTATAAGTAGATCGACCACCACTAGGACTCTTGTGGTCAGTCTGATGTAGTAGATCAGGTAGTCGAGCTCTTATTTCAAAGGATGAGACAGAGGTTAGAGGCTACTAAGGGTATGGGTGAGGTCACAGGAGGGGTTGAGGCAAAGGATGGTGGTCTTAAGGGGGACAACTTGCTTAAGAGATTGAGGTGAATTGCCCCTAAGTTATCTGGCAAAGATAGGTCAGAGAGTGTTGAGACATGGCCACATGATGTTGAGCAGATTTTTATGGCGATGACCATTCTTGAGGTGAGACAGGTGGTAGTTGCCACCTCTATTCTGACCAGAAAGGCTGCACTTTAGTGGCCTACAGCAAAGAGGAACAATTTTGAAGGTGGAGATATAACTTCATGGTAGAATTTCGGGGTTGTGTTCACTGATAAGTTCTTTCCACTGCATGTTTTGGAGCGACTCAAGTTGGAGTTCTTGAGCCTCACTCAAGCCACTAGAATGGTTGTGCAGTATGAGGCTGATTTTGCACACCTGAGGAGGTTCTCACCTGAGGTATGTAGCACCAAGATGAAGACTACATAAAAGTTCACTATGGGACTAAATTTCAACATAAAGATCAAGACCTTGACATCACAGCCTACCACTATAGCCAATGTTGTGGAGTTGGCATCCATTTTGAAGAGAGAGTTGAAAGGCTCACCTATAGAGGCAAGTCAACAATTTGGGCAGCTAGCTGGGGTTTAGATTGGAAGGGGAGGAAGAAGGTAGCGATCAGGAGGAATCCCCCACCACAGGCAAGGCAATTTGGGGGTCAGCCCAAGCAGGGTGAGGTTGGGCAGGGACGATTCCATCTAGTCAGAGATGTGCAGGGCATGGGGCCTAAATGCTTTCAACACAATCAGTGGAGCTACATTACATGACATTTTACCTCAGTGAGGAGTGCAGTACCACCACCTTAATGTCAGGCACCATAGCAAGATCAGGCACCACAAGCTAGATAGTTACCATGATAGGAGTTGATGACACATCCAGACCCTGCATAGCAACTATGTAAGGCTCCCAGGAGTCAAGGATGAATTTTGACTGTCACCACTAACCAGGCTTAGATGTCCAGTGCCATCTTGGAAGGTATGCTCTAGGTACATGATAGATTGGCACATGTACTTATTGACCTAGGTGCTACCTACTCTTTCATTTCTTCAAAGTTTGCATCATGTTTACACACAGCTTTGAGTTGATTGGGTTCCTCTTAGAGATCAACATGTCAGTCAAGGAATTAGTGATGGAATAGGACATTCAGTATGTACTCATCTTAATGTTGGTCAGCAGTTGAGGGACGATCTAATAGCTTTGAGTATGATAGATTTTGATGTCATTTTAGGCATGGACTAACTACCTAAGCATGGGGCTAGAGTGGATTGTAGGAAGAAGTAGGTGACTCTGCATTCGCTTGAGGGATAGACTCTCATATTTTAGGGGCAACTAGATACATCTACCACCAATATTATCTTAGCCAATCAGGTAGCACGCCTAACATCTAATGAGTATTAGGCATACCTAGTATATGTTGAGGATTAGGAGAGGCTAAATTCTTGCCTTGAGGAGATTGATGTGTGAGACAATTTGCAGATGTATTTCCAAATGAGTTGCCGGCATTTCCTCTGAGGCTTGAGATGGAGTTTACCACCGAGTTACTACCATGGACAGTTCTATCTTGAGGGCTCCTTACTTATCCTCCTGCAAAGCTCATGGAGCTGAAAATACAGTTACAATAGTTGTTGGAATAGGGGTTTATTCATGCTAGTGTGTTCCCATGGATAGCTCCAATCTTATTTGTCAAAAAGAAGGATGGCTCTTTGAGGCTCTATGTAGATTATAGGGCATTATATGGGGATACAGTGAAGAATAAATATACCTTAACCAGCATAGACAACCTCTTTGACTAGTTCTAGTTGGCCAAGGTGTTCTCCAAGGTCAAACTGAGGACTAGCTAACACTAGTTGAGGATACGGAATGAGGATGTCTCAAAAACAACGTTTCACACTAGATATAGCCACTATGAGTTTTTAATGATGCCATTAGGGGCTATGAATGTGCCAGCTACAATTATGGGCCTAATGAATTGAGTGTTTAGGGACTTCCTATTTAAGTTTGTTACCATACTTGTTGATGACATCCTCATCGATTCGACTGAAATTAAGAAGCATTGGGACCAATTGAGGATAGTGATGGGCACTTTGCAAACACATTGATTACATCACCTTCACTTTCTGAGGTGCATGACGTATTTCATGCATTGATGTTGAAAGACTACATGCCAGACCCTATGCATGGCTTGGATTAGACACCACTGAACCTCTAACCAAATCTTACATTCCAAGAGTGGCTAGTTCAAATTCTAGATAGGAAGGAGAAGACACTGTGAACCATGATGATTCCTCTTGTCAAGGTTCTGTGGCAACATCACACTTGTGAGGAGGTCACCTGAGAGGTTGAGGATGACACGAGATGATGTTTTCTGGATTTGTTTTGATCTACTTACTATATAGCTTTTGAGGACAAAATTCTTGTAAGAGGGAAAGAATGTAATATGTATGACTATGAAAACCTTTTATAATACACATGGAAGTTACAAAAAAAAAAGGAGGATTTTTTCTTTTCCTTTTTCCTTTCTTTACCTCCTTAGCTTCTTAGAAGTTCAACACATTAATTCATTCTAACTTTTAGCAATTGTAGCTAGGAGTGTAGCAATGTTACAAATGCATGGAGAATTGATTAAAAACATTGGCTAGAATAAGGGCTTGGTGAGTTGGGAGTGGGGTGGAAGGATGTGTGGGTACAGTTGCATAAATCATTGTAAGAAGAGAATAAGGATGTAAAGTGTAAGGAATAACCTAGGGTGGAATTGGAAATTGCACTTAAGACTAGTTTTTTCATGCATGCAACCAGCCTCATTTTGTGTGAAGTAGGTAGGAGCTGTGTTGGCTGCATGCATGCATACCACATGCCACCTTAGGTTGTAAATGGAAATAAACCAAGGTACGAAAGTCCCCTCTCCATCTCCCACCTTCCATGGAACGCCATTAGAGATGAAGGGAAGCTTGGAATGTTGAGAACTTCCAACACTAGGGCAATGGCAATCTCTAGCCAGAAAATGATGGAGATAGGCTAAATATGAAGACCTAATTCTCTCTTTTGGCTAACTTGGGATATATGGGTTTCATTATCTTAGACTTGCTCATGACACCAAGTAAATGAAAAGAAAGAGTAAACATGATAACAAGCTGACTACTTTGTAGGACCATGAATTGAAAATGTGAAAACATATGAAACATAGCACCATTGTTGGAAAACTCTGTGCATAGCATCTTTTGAGACTTCTTACTTATGTTTAGAAGGTGCAAAAATTGAATCTTTTCTATGTTTAGTGATACACTTGATTTAGAACACAATTTTTCAATATGACCAGAGTTTTTAAGGCAAGCACTCATGGAGTAGTTGTAAGGCCTCTGAGTGATTTGATTTGATATTAGGGAGAGTCGCTCAACAGTGGTTCGAGTAGCTAG
The DNA here is from genome assembly GCA_035236585.1 of Warburgia ugandensis. Classification (NCBI taxonomy): domain Eukaryota; kingdom Viridiplantae; phylum Streptophyta; class Magnoliopsida; order Canellales; family Canellaceae; genus Warburgia; species Warburgia ugandensis. The sequence goes on along the minus strand of CP141133.1, from coordinate 29,852,438 downwards.
GCTCTAGGGCAAGTGCTCACCAAGTAGCTGTAAGGCTTGCTAATTTGATTTTATCATTTTGTTTTGGCTGACCACTAGGCGTATAAGTTCAGTGGGCAAGCTCCCCAGAGGCAAGTTTGTATCACTTAGCTGTTAGGCTTGAGACTCTATGCCAAGAGTAGCTAGCCCCTACCCTCTAGGATTTTGATTGATACCAGCATGGGAGGAGCTTCTTAGTTTGGGATGAGCTATTGGAAGAGTAGTTGGCATGGGGACTGCTCTTGGTGTAACTTGTTAATTGGACATGGGGATCGGTGCACAGGACCACGAAGTATCCGGGGGAACGTATGATAGATGTACTTACCAGAGGGCAACCGCAGCACATACAAGCATAGGAGTCTATGAGATGACATATTAAGGTGCACGTTGATCATGCCAAGTCACTCTCAAGAGCTAGATGGTACAAGGTGGTTTCACAATGTGGGATGTCATGGCTGGCAGGACTAAAGTTGTTAGTGTCCCAATGACCAGACTAAATTGTCGCCCTATATGTCACATATGTGTCCTTTGCAGTTTCGAGGAGCATACTTGTGCAACTATTATTCTTTTCTCAACAGAGCATTACCCATAGTGTATTACATTTATCATGGTTTTATAGAACGATGTTTTTACTTTGAACCAGCATTTTGAGTGACATTCAAGGACATTATAAGTATCATGTTAATAAGATAGATTTGAATGTATTGTTTAGTTAGAACATACATGTGATCATTACATGCTTTAGTAATTCTAAGCTCATCATACTGACTACATTATTGTCTCTCTTTTACAAATTTGATTAACACATGCCTTAGTATCCTTACATACTTATATATATATATATATATATACTATTGGCTGTCACGTATTTTGGGTGGACTAGTGGTATTAGCTTTATTCTATGGTCAGTGTTTTATGCTCACTCCCTACAAAACATTCCAAGATAGACATCAACAAGGTATGGAGTAGAAGAGGAGGTGACTCGATAGCTAAGTGACTCGCATTGCCTTTGATGTATGTGAGCAAAGAATCATCTACTTATGTTAGAAGTTTGACTTTTGCAACAAATTATGTTTAGGAGTTTGGACTACAAGTTCAAGGTTGATATTTTAAAAAATTGTAACCTGTATGGACTATTAATATGAGTGTGTTTTTAATAGTAATTTATCTTGCCAATAGCAAATCTTATGGCATGGAAAATTAATTTAGCACTCTCTTCTTATTTTTGGAAAGTAACAACTGATTTGAAGATGGGTTCTTTTAAAACATACATATATCATACTTTTTCCAACTCTTTTTTTTTAAATAAAGGAAATTTCCAAATACTATTTTAGAAAAATCAGGGTGTTACAGTTTATACAAATCTGGAGGAGTCATTGTCATTTCTCCCACAAAAGCATGTAACTCCTGGTCACTATCCACCATCTTTCTAGAAAACCATAATAAAAGGACCTATCACTAGCATCCAAATTCACTTTTGCAAGACCCCATATCTTGTTTAGCAATTTTATTTTTGGATTTTTGGGGCAATGTCTCACACATTTGATGTAGCAAATGAGGACCATATCCTACATTCCATGTGTATTTCTGTGTAACATAGTAATAAAATTAGCATTATGCTACAAAATTTTAAATCATATAGTGTGATGCAAATCATCACTTATGTCTAAAAGCAATCATGTTACTCAATACAGGGGTTCCCCTTCTGGCCCAATGCTATTGCCTATAATCATCTACCTTTGAGTTCTAGAAATACAAAACATGATTTTATCACTTGATTTCTACAAAAACAATGTTTTATGATTACTGAAAGACAAGGACTTGTTGAAAGAGCCACTTACCTCCCCTTTTCTTGCTAAATTGGAGAGACATGTGTAATAAGAGCCCTTGATACCAACACAATGGCACTATTAGTGCCATTTTTGCACTTGAAGAAGATTGTGGCAAAATGTGTTCATCTCATCTTTTACTTCTTTTGTAGACAATATAAGAGTTTCTTTAGTTCTTTGTCCTTCTATACTCACTTTTGCTTTGATTTTTCCTTTCCTCCTTCATTTTTACTACCTTCCTCACAGTGCATTGTTAAAATTTATAATTAATCTAGATGATGATGGCTACTCCTCCTCTCTTAAAAACAAATTTCTCGCGTTTTGATGTTTTCTCTCCACTTTCGTTTCCCTCTTGAACCTTATTCCTTTTTGAAACTTTACCTAATCATTTCTATATATCATGCTACTCATTTACCTTTTTAACTACTAATTTTACAACTTACAAGCACTTCTACCCTTAGTGCTATGCCATAATTAAAGTAGGTAAATTATTAATTCAGTTGTTGAAATAATTTCCCACTAAAATTATGCCATATTATTAAAAATCTGGTTTGTCATCTATGCTCTTCAATTCCCATTGGACTTGCTACTCTTTTCAAGATTTTCATCTTGCTACAATTTTCAAGTCTTTTTAGACATGCTACGCTTTTCAAGCCTTCTGGATTGCTACAATTTTCAAGTCCTCTTGGACTTGCTACACTTTTCATGTCTTTTGTCTTGTTATACTTTACGAGTCTTCATGACTTGCTACACTTCAAGCCTTTTAGTTTCTACAATTTTCAAGTTCTCTTAGACTTGCTACATTTTTTAAGCCTTGTAGCTTGCTCCACTCTTCAAGTCCTTTTGGACTTACTACAATTTTTAGTTTTTCTTATCAATTTATCAACTTTTAGGCTATCACATTCCATTTCTCACATTGAATCAAATATTTTTAGGGTCTTCTTTGTTTGTCCTCACACATTTCTTTCAAAATATTTTCACCCAAACAAGGGCATTACATGCCCTCATTTAATTGTCTTTCTAATTTTTGGTCCATTATGTTGACTATTGGATTTTGTAACTCCAACGCTGAAAGAGGGCATATGTAGATACCCAAATTTGCTTCATAGACAATGAAATGAGGAATAATCTCCCTTAGATTTGTTTTACAAGTTTCACCAAAGTTTTAACTTTTTTAAACCCTTTGCCTAATGATAAATGGAGACTTTGAATAATATTAGCGAGTCAAGAACTTGAAAAGAAGTAAATTACCTCCTACAACATCACTTAATGTGTCAGTTTGATCAAATTTTATAACATATTAATAGTGTTGTGCAACACGCCGACTCATGTTGAGGCGCCGCGCTATTCTGCACCTTAAGGTTGTCAACAAATCATATTTTTTCCATTCAAGTCTTTCCCACATGGGAAATTTAGTCTTACATCAATCTAACAAGTATAACTCCCAGAATTTTGACAATATAAAAGAAAAGTACCTAACAACAAGAGAAGGCAATGATAGACTAACTTGAGATCAAGTATATTATACTTAAGGGAAGCCGTCCATGACTACTTGGAGAAAGTAGCCAACTTTCAAATAGAGTTACTAATTGGTCAATTAAGTGTTCAAAGCATCTTGGAATCTACTAAAGCTTGAAGAGTTATCCTAACTGAGGCCATGGATTCATTAAGTATTCTCTAAGGTAATCATTCAAATTCTAGTTTAGTTTAATTCTATCTTAGTTTTGTTTGCTTGGATTTAAATATTTTAATTAGTTTATTTCCAAAGTACATTCAAATCTTCACTTATTTTATGCCTTTTACATGTTTGTTTCTTGGGTTCTAGGCTAACATTAGCATTCTATAAGTATCCTTAGGGAGAATTAGCATTGCAATAATATATCTAGTTTTCTTGAAGTAATTCTTATTTAGAATTCCTCAAATGTTTATCTTCAAATTTTAATTCTCGTTACGTACCTCTTATGGTGGACTTAATCAATCAATTACAAGAAGAATTAGAACTTAGATCCCTCATTATTTACATTGGACAGTGGCTTAGTCAAGATTTCTATCATAGTAGCTAAGGATTTTCACTAGAAACAGTGCCTAGACTACTAGTTAAGGAATCACTAGTATATATTTACATGATTATCTTAGTTTTTGTGGAATCAATACCCTTGTCTAAATTAACATGTCTCTATGATACCTAAAAAGGTATAAAACAACAATCCAAGCCACTTGTTTTTGTTATATGAAAAATCAAATAGCATTGGATGGTCTCGATTTTGTAATCAAAGAAACATAGGCTAAAACATTCAGTGGTCATAAAATTTGATTCTAACCCATCTAAGATACCCCAAACATGATGAATTCTTAGATTTACAAAACATAATCACCATGATTGAGAGTAGCATCTATGATGAAGGACGGTTAAGACCATCACCTCCTAGAGAAACTCCAAAAAGAATGTACAAGTTTGGGGACATCTAACAACTCGATGGAATGAGGATTTATTTTGAAAAACATGATAACTTTGCAGTATTTTCAATGGTTTGTAGTTGATAGGAAAACATAGATGAATTATGCATTGCATATGTAGCATCCAAATGGTTGGATTATGGGATTACGTGAATGAAAACAAAGCAAAAAAGAAAAAAAAACTAGAAGAAAAAAAAAAACAGTTCATTGATTTTCTTCAAGAGTTGTGCAAAGATATGCTAATGTGGATAGTGTTAATAGTCTGGTTTTGGTTTGATTCCGCCTAGAATTGGAATTGTACCATATAGAATTTTGTAGGATTAGAAACAAACTATTATGGAGTTTAGCTTTAGCTTGAAGGTTTAGAACTAAACTACTATGTTTTAATTCAGTTCTTGGTCCTCATCAATATGGTCCTCATTGGTAATGTACCTAAACTAATTTTAAAATGATTTTTTAAGTGAACAATTACTACCATAAAATGTAGGCTACTCCTATAAACCCATTCAATGTGTCCCATGCCAGAAAAAAAGTATCCTTATCTATCATAATTATTGAAAAACCTATATAACTCTTAGACTTATTCACTTAATATATTCTTTTTTTCACTATGGATACTTAATATCATATATCATTCATACACTATTGCTAACCAATCTAAAGATATAATAATTGAAAATTAACATTCAATTCTTTAACTATACATGGACTTGGAAACTCATACTTTAATAATATCAGCAAAACACAAGCTATTGCAATTCTTCATAATAATTTGATGTGACTTAAATAATATAGCAAGTGCATAGCTCTATTGGAGTATAGAATCGAAAAATGTGGGTCAATCCCATGAAGACTCTTTGATAAATAGAATTAATTAGTATTTAGATCCTCTTACTTCTACATAGCCAAACCATTTAAGAGAAGGACAATTTCTAACTAAACTAAATTAGAAAGTAATCCTAAATTAGAAAGTGAGTAATTTAGAAAACTAAGAAACTTTCTAAAATTACCACTAACTAGAGAAAGGAAACTTCTTAAAATTAGCATTAACTAGAAAAGAAAACTATCTAAAACTACAATTAATCATGAACTAATGTAACACCCCAGGTTTTTAAGACATTTTTTATTTTTATTTATAATAATAGCATTTTTAATAAGAGCATTTGGGATCCCATGAGAAAAGTTTTATTAATTTGTTTACTAAAACATCTCTTAAAAACTCCGGGTGTTTTTCTCCTTTCTCAAAATGTCACATATATAATTTAAAACATAAATAAATTTTTATGATAATAGATTTAAACCAATACTCATATCAATCAACGTCAAATGAATCGGCGCCTTTATTTTGAATCAAATAAATATCCAAACACAATAATAATATGGCCCAGGGTCTATCCATCATACATCCCATATAAATGTCCAACATATGTCTAAACATCTCAATCAAATCCATAAAATAAAAGTATACAATCCATAATTAAATTCAAATGGTAGTCATGTTTATTAACTCACGTCACTGTCTAAAATTCTAGGTAAAAGGATCTCCTACAGCTCTCACGATTTCTCAATGGCCTTACCTTTCCTGTTATCGCGCTTGAGATCTAAGGCATTGCAAAATAAAGTAATGCCTCAGCAAGCTATCGCTTGTGTAGGTACATAGACAATTAATGTAATAAAAAGAAATAAACGAATAACAATACTGATAAAATAAAAAGTCTATCATCTATGAAGATAAAAGTATCATAAGTCATGCCAACATAATGCCAATTTATCCCATATACTAAGACATGCATTTCGTGGAGTTAAAACATGACATAAATCAATATAAATGAACATACAATAAGAATAAGGGCACCATAAGGTAATGGGTCCCACAACATTGCACTAATATCACTGATCATGAATACTCATATCCAACCTATGAGTGTCATCACACCCAGGCATATCATCTCGTCACTATGCTCATCATGTAAGCACACATAATAAGAGTATGGGTCGACACGCTGTAGTGGCAACCCTCATGGGTCTCAACCACCGCCGCTCCCTGTCGACACCATACGGGAGACTTAGCGCCCGTCCCCATGGAAAGGCCCGGACCAGTAGTGTGGACTATCCATGTTACCAAACCCCTATCGAATGCCATCTACGGGCAGGTGTCTATCATATCACAATCTCATCACATCACAAATCTCGGAGGGTGGGTGGCCAGCCCTATCCCTCCTAGCATGACGCCCACCGGGTGAGAGCACCCGTCATAAAACACAAAACAAGTGGCTTGGATTGTTGTTTTATACCTTTTTAGGTATCATAGAGACATGTTAATTTAGACAAGGGTATTGATTCCACAAAACTCAAGAGTACTCGTAGCTCGCAATCCCCAAGGCACGCCCCTCATCTTGGGATTAGCCTATAAAAGGACCAGCTAACAAGCCTTTATTCTTATTTCCATGCAAATCCATGAATTTTCAATATTTAATAAGAAATAAGTCTCTATTTAAGCATAATTAATTAATATCATGCTCATACAAACATTTGTCATGGGTTTATTCAATAAAAGATTTCAATTTATAATAATCATAATGTACTCTAAGTCTCATGAAATCAACGACAAATAATAAATGTAATTTAAAACACAATCACTCATGATGCTATGTTTATACATGGTTTTAAAATCAAGAAAAAGCATTAATTGTCGTCACCTACCTCAATGTGAGATCACTTAGCTTCCTAATAAATCCCCTTAACTGGTATGTTCAAGTGCACATGTGCATGTCACATCACTATTTTAAAAAATTTCTAAATTAAAAGTGGCTATTTACAAGTTTTTAAGCTAAAACTAGGTTCGCGTCATCGATACTATCACAACGCCTCTTTCAGATCGTAATTTGGACTCCTATAGCTCCCAAAAATCAACTTTTAAGCGCATATATACGTAAAATGGGGCCTGACCGACCACCATAAGTGGTTTGCACTGGCGGCACTGGTTTACGCCGATTTATACCAGCGTAAACTAGTGTCATGAAGACGCCCACCACCGAGAAGCCCAGCAGGGACCCACCGCGTGTGTCCTCGATACCGTGACACACGTAGCGGTGCGTCACAGTCACTAGGACGCCGCACGTCCCGTCCTTCCGTGACCACTCATGCCGGCTCTCCTGCGCGTACGGACGCTGCGTGCACGTGCGACAACTACCGCCTGTGTGGCGTCTCCATTGGGGTGTCCTACTGGGCATCCCGGCATCAGCACCAAGGCGTCGACATGGTCGACGCCGCAGGAGAAGACTACTGGATTTCGGTCCTCTCCGGCGAGTCTACAGGCGTCCAAATAAAACGATTTTTGCACCATTTTTCTCAGAATTTCATCTAGATTTCATTTCTACCCTCCTTTTGCATTGATTTTTCCAAAAACTATGGTTTTTATGCAATTTTTTTCACGCTCCTAAATTTCCCCATAGGTACTGTTTTTCGTGTGTTTTGGAGGAACCAACCGTTGGATCTATCCCAAATTTAAAGGGTTTGTTCTTAGGTCTATCATGCACTAGATGGACGGTCAGATTTGTAAAAAAAATGAGGTTTTATCCATGAAATCATGCCCCAACAGTAGCGTGCACAGGGTTCCCAACATTTCCTGATTTCCATGCGTTTTCCCTTGCTATTTCCTTACACATGTAACATGAAAAGAGAAGGCTTATGGCTTACCTCTAATGCTGGGTGTCACTTGATGTTTGCCGAAGCCCTACTTGCCGAAAAAACTTGAAATTTTTAGAACTAGGGTTTTGAGTAAAACTCAGTGAAAACAGCGAAAGGTGGTGTGTTTTGGCGACTGAGGAGGGAGATATAGGCTGTAGAGTTTAAGGGAAAGGGAACTCTTCCCTTTCACGTCTCCTTCTGGCAATTTCTCTAGCGAAATCACTAGGTCTGGTAGAGACGTGTAGAAGAAGGGGGGTGTCGTTATCAATTCGGGCCCCTGCGTTTTATGTTTCTACCAAATTACCAAAATACCCCTATACTTCAACGGCTCATAACTTCTTCGTTTGAGCTCCATTTTTCGTGTTCTTTATGGCGTTGGAATCCTATCGACGAGTACTTTCTAATTTTTAAGTTTTTAGGACCAAATTCCATCTATAAATTTTTTATTTAATTTATTTATTAAATTCTTAATTTTATACTCAAAATTAAGGATATTACAACTAAGGAAACTATCTAAGCTACAACTAACTACACATTAAAGTAACTTTCTAAAATTACACTAAGTAAGAAAGGAATGTAAGGAACAAATTAACTTAGAAAAGGAAAAGGAACTATTTCATTAATGGCCAAATTACAAGAAATTGTTACATAAGCAAAGAAAGAAATCATGTAAATAAAGCAAGTAAATGTCTTCAAATTCGGGCTTGAATTATGCTATAGAGCCCACATATTGTGTCACTCAACAGGAGCTTGTACACTTCTCTTCAACCCAAATACACTAAATTACCACCAGGCTTTTCATCCTCTATATCCTAACTTGTTACAAATTGACAAATCCCATCCAATGATCCTTAGGAATAAAGTATTAGTGCAACCAAGGAAAGAGGAGTCCTAACACTTTTTCCCTAAGCAATCACCACCAAAGAAAGAAAGAAATGAAAAAGGAAGTAGAAAATGCTAATGCATTTTCCTTGGGTCGGAAACTCTTAAAAGGAAGAGGCAACTTCGGAGAGTTTAGATGAAGAGGGGATTAGAGGTCATTCATCTTTAATTAAGTTGAACCATAGAGGAGGCTTCCTTCCTTAACCATGAAATAGAATAAAAGAAAAAAAAATTAGAGATAGTGGCCCATGTTTTAGGATTTACCCAATCCTAGTCTTAGGAGATGAAGCAATAAGTAGGTACATGGTGTATCCCTACCCCCTAACATGAAAGCCTTTAGCTAGGAACCTAGGTGGCTTACGTATGGATTTTGCATGTTTTCCTCAAACTTAATTAAGAAATTAGAAAGTTTCCTTATTTCTAAGAATCCTTTTCTTTTTCTTAGTTGATAAGTGTTTAGTTTTGTATAAAAAGAGCCTAATTAGCAACCCACTTGTTATAAAATATAGCATTATTCTAGGGTTTTTTTTTGAAATTTTGTAACACGTGCATTTTTAGCCTGATAATTCAAAATTTTATTATTTTGCAAGTTCATAAGTTAATCCAGAGTAAGTATGTGAAATTGTCATAATTTTTTAGGATTTAATTAGTTTTTTTAATCTTTTGTAGGTGTTGAAAAGGTGATCTAAAGGCAGACATTGATCAAGATGAGAATTGAAGGTCAAGATCAAAAGATCAAGTCAAAAGCCAAATGCATGGATCTAACATGTGATCAAGGTTCAAGACCATCTTAGGTCAAACAAAAAAGGCAATAAGAAGCATAAAAGGTGACACAAATGATTCATGCCAACAAGCCATGCATTTCTAACATTTGCATTAGAATTGGAGCCATTCATGAGATTTCCTAGTCCAACTATGAAACCTAAGGAAGCCAAGCCATCCAAGTTTTCAAGCCAAGGGAGTTATCCATTCAATCCACCAAGGATTGAGTCATCAAAGTGAGTCATCAAGCCACATGGGAGCAATGCCATATGGAGCCACATGATTGGAGCACCAATTCAAGCAATTATCCTATGTTAAAAATGTGATTTTCAAGGGATTTTGAGAGAGATTTGTAAATGGTAAGATGATCATGCATTGGTGGACCCATCAAGAGAGAAAATTCCACTTTCCATTCTCATTTTTCACCCTTTTCTCCACCAAATCCTTAGGTTTCCACAATTTTTTTACCATTAGGAAGGAGCCACCTGCCTAAAAGGTGATGACTTCCCCTAGTTTAGTTGTCAATTTTGGTGGCTTCCTAATTAGGAAACCCCTAGATCTAAGTTCATTCAAAGCACATAAAATCCTAAATTTTTCTCCATATTTCCTCACTACTTTCTTCTCTTTTCCCCCTCTTTTCCATAAACCATGCATAATCCAATTAGAAGGGAAGGAGATCCACTTACCTTCTAAAGAAAAAGACTCATCTCCCCTTACTTGAGTTGGAAACCAGCCCATGTCATCCTTGATAACATGATCACTCCACCTAACTCACCACCTAACATGTCACAGCCCCGTCGGGCCCCCAGTAATGATATTGTCTCGTGCGCGTTTTGGTCCTTCCCCCGCGTCCAGGAGAAAACGCGTCGTTCCATTTAAGGTCCGATATTGTCCACGGTCTTGGGTCTCCCCTCAGAGTATCTTGGGCTATTGCTCAGAGTATCTTGGCCCGAAGCCTCAACCCATCTTGCGCACCCTCAACCCATCTTGGTTCCACCCTCACGGGTTTTGTTCCCTACGCACAGCGGAAGCTACGCTCAGGACGCGTCATTGCTGTGAAGGGAGACAAGCCCCCTTATAACCAGGCCCATCACCCCCCCTAGCCGATGTGAGACTAACTCTCCTGCGTCCCGCCCTCAGACCATCTTGGGTCCCCTCACAAGGCCAACCCTCAGGCCATCTTGGCACGGTAGCCATCTCCCGCCTACGGGACACACGCCCCCGTGTGTCACCACACGAGCAACGGTGCGGCTAGCCATCCACCCTCGGGGTCGGGGTTTGGCTCTGATACCATTTGTCACAGCCCCGTCGGGCCCCCAGCAATGATATTGTCCCGTGTGCATCCCCAACCCCGAGGGTGGATGGCTAGCCGCACCGTCGCTCGTGTGGTGACACATGAGGGCGTGTGTCCCGTAGGCGGGAGATGGCTACCGTGCCAAGATGGCCTGAGGGTTGGCCTTGTGAGGGGACCCGAGATGGTCTGAGGGCGGGACGCAGGAGAGTTAGTCCCACATCGGCTAGGGGGGGTGATGGGCCTGGTTATAAGGGGGGTTGTCTCCCTTCACAGCAATGACGCGTTTTCCCCTGGACGCGGGGGAAGGACCAAAACCCGTGCGCGTGCGCACGGGACAATATCATTGCTGGGGGCCCGACGGGGCTGTGACATAACAATCCTAATTAAATTCCTAGATCTAGATCCACCCCCCTTTCCTAGATTAAGCTTCACTAAAGTGGAAACAATTGATCTATAAATTCAAATGCCTTCCACACCTTTTACCTGAGGAGAGGTTGGGTAAGACAACCTATAAACATTGCACTCTTTGTTTAGTGATCTTTCAAGTTGGACTTTGATTTTCTTTGGTGATATTCTTCCTCTGGATTTCTAGCTATTTATTTAATTATTTGCTCTATAATCTAGGTTAGTAGTTTTCTTTAAGTATTTTAGTTTCATTGCTTTAGATTCCCATTGTTTGCTTTCTAGTTCTACACTTATCTTTCCACTTAGCGTTCTCTCTTTTCTTTGCTTCACTTCCATTAGTTTTTCCTACTCATTCCCTCAAGATTCAAGTTAGTTCTTCTCTGGTAGTGACAACCAAGAGAAGAAATAGCTTGCATCCTTGCCCTCACCCTTAGGAATTTCATGTTTTTTCTCCTTCAATTCCACTTAGTTTGAGGCATTTTTTCTTTTTCATAGTTAGTTCATCATCCTAGCCATCTTCTCTCTTGAATTCCTTTATAGGTTTTCTTTGCATGTTGTCATACTTTGGATTTAAAGCATTGTATTTATTTTTTGTTGTAGTTCAAATTTTCATACATGTATTGTACGCATAGTTTTGCTGCATTTTGGCATTGATTCAATAAAATTCTTTAAGATTTATTATTATTGAATGCATCCATTATCAAAATAATTTAGATAAGGGTTGTTATATTGCATAATAGTTATTGTTTTAGTTTCTTCACATGATTGACTTAACTTGATGTTATTAAGTACTTACAATCTGGAAATTTCTCCCTTCAATCTTTATATTTTGTTTCCAACCATCAAAACATCTTAATTGCTTAAATCCTTATAAACTCATCTAGATTTTTAGGTTATTTAATAGGAAAATAGATTAGCATGCATCTTAGTATGCAGTTAAAGCATCAAATCTGGCCATCTTTCAACCAATGAACCATGGGCACAATTCATGGATCATGCGCATGGTACTAGGTTACTTTCCTCTTTAAATCTTGCTTAATTTAGTTACTTAATATTGTTTTAGAAGTTTTTATTTAGTTTTTGGAATCTTAGTTTAGGTTTAGAATGTTTTCTTTTTGAGTCTTAAGAAAGTTCTATTGCTAAAATGTTTCTTGTTTAGGAAAGTATTAAATTAGGAAAGTTTCCTTTTTAGTAGTTTCCTTAAGTTAAGTTGCTTAGTTAGTTCATTCTAATTTTGCTTTAGTTTACTTTAGTTTAATTCATGTTAGTTAGATAAATTTCTTTTTTCATTGTTTAGCTTTGTTTTTAGCAAGTTTCCTTTAGTCATAGTTTCTAATTTCATGCATTTTCCATCCTTATTAACTTTAAATTCCTAGTTTAATCATCAACTATATTTCTTTGACTAAGATAAGAAACTTAAATAAGATCCAATCAATTGAAAATTCTATGATATTCCTTGTCGGATCAACCTCTCTCATGTGCTAATACTACATTGATTCATGCACTTACGAGTAATTTTAAAGCTACACCAAGTTTTTGGCATCATTATCAAGAAATTGCAATGGATTTGTGGTTGGATCTTTATTAAATTGTTTATATTTAGTCATAGTCTTAAGTTGCATTAGATTAGGATTTTTACATTGCATTTGCATGTCTTGCTAATTCTTCATGAATTGATCCATCTTACTTGCTTTGTGCAAGAGGAAATTGGCAAGAGGAGCTTCACCAACATTTTTTCCATTCTTAAATTAGGGTTTTTCCTTTTGAGTGGACTTCTAGTGAGGCCTCATTGTTACTTGCAATTTCTTTATTCAATTTTAAAAGATTTGTATTAATATAGGGCAAGTGTGCGATATCGTGGGCCACACTTGATCTTCATCAAAAAACCCCACTGTAAGCCTTCTTCACTCTCTTTTACTTTTGTTGTATAGTTGCACTTAGTGTAATTTGCGTCTTGGTAGGTAGAGTAATTCAAATATTTTAGGGTCATTTATCTTAATTTGTTGCATCTTATTTAGGGTTGTTGGGTTAGATTGCAACTATTTAACCCTTGGTTGGATAGCATATAGGTTCTATTAATTTGTTTTCTTGTACTTGCATTGAACATTTATTGCTTTATGGTGGATGGAACGTAATGATAGTATGGGCCTCGTAGGAACTCTCATAAGATAAGAACTAGATTTTATAACTAGATCATTGAACTATCTAGGAAATCAAATCAAATCCTTATATACCTACCATACCAACCATTAATCTTACTTTAAAATAAATTAGTAAGAAAACTAGGGTTTTAAGCTCATAAGATCCTTTTTTAAAGAGGAGATCTATTGTCACTATAGTGGCTCTTGAACATTGTGGCATTAGGGATTGTTTGTTTGCATATCACATAGAATTAGGAGTCATTTAGATTTAGGTTGCATCAATTAGATAGGTTTTTACTTTAGTGCATGCAAGGTGGTCGATTTTAGAACACTAAATTAGTACCTTTAGAACCTAAGATTGAATGTACTCATTGATAGGAATGAGAAATCAAATCCCTAACCCCATGGCAGATCCACTAGCTGAAGTTGAGCATAAGCTATTAGAGATTTCTATGCGCCACCTTAATTAATTACTCCATCATGCATCACTTTACCACCCACCAATGTAGACCACTTTGAACTTAAACCTAGAGTCATATAGTTACTCCCCACATTATATGGTTGTGAGAGAGAGGATCCATACATACATATCAAGGAATTCCTTAATATTTGTGCTACATTCAAATTCTAAAATGTTTAAGATAATTCTATCAGACTTAGGTTGTTTCCCTTCTCATTAAAAGATATGACCAAATCATGGCTGAATTATTTAGAGGCTGGTTCCATTGCCACATGGGACTAGTTTTCTAAATTGTTTCTAGACAAATTCTTTCATATCCATAAAACTAATGCCCTTCGTAGGGAGATCATTAATTTCTAGCAAAAAGATGATGAGCAATATTATAAATGCTAGCAAAGGTGAAATGAATTGTTGCAAAAGTGTCCCCACCATGGACTTGAAAAATGGTAGTAGGTTTAATACTTTTATGAGGTATTAACACCTCAAAATACATAGATGGTAGATGCAACTAATGGAGGAGCCTTCATGTTTGAAAAGTGAAACAGAGGCTTAGGAATTTTTTCAAAATTTATCTAACAATTCCCAATAATGGGATTATTCTAATAGGAGAGATAGTCAGACCCAACCTCAAAAGAGAGGAGGATTGTATGAAATAGGCATGGCCTCAAAAAAATCTTCTCACCTCAGACCGGTAGTTGAAAGAGCAGACAAGCTTGAAGATATGTTCTAAAGGATAAAGTCTTACATGGCTGCTACATGTATCCACTAAACCTCACAAGAGGTATGTGCTATATGTTCAAGCCCGACCATTTAACCATAGCTTGTCCATCCAAACTAGTGTACCCTAAAAATCTTTTACAACAAGCTAATGTAATGAATGCATATCCAAACCCTAGTAATAATAATCCTTATTTTGAACTTAATCTAGGATGGGCTGGGCATAGAAATTTTTCATATTCTAAGAATAATAACCAAGGGGATCCACCAGGGATTCCCCATCCTTAAACCTTGACTCAAGCTCAATTCCTCGGCAATTTCCACAACAAATAAAAACCCCTTCCTTGGAGTAAACTCTAAATTTATTCATGCAGAATTCTATATAATTCCAAAATGATACTAAGAAAAATCTACATGCTAACTTTCAATCCATATCAAAGTTGGAATATACAATGAGTCAATTTTCTGTTTACTTAAGTGAAAGGGAGAAAGGGAAGTTTCCCAACTAGCCTATTCCAAACCCTAAGGGCCACTTAGAAATAGGATCTAATTCCCATAATCATAAATCCCATCAACAAGCAAAGTCTCTTACAACCCTTAGGTGTGGCTATAAGGTTGATACAAAGTAGGGCAAACAAAGAAAAAGACTAAAGAAAACATAGAGGAGAATGAACTAGTTAAAATTTAGGAGAAAAAGAAAAGATAGAAATCTCCTACTCCTTCTGGGCCCATAATCGAGACAACCTATGTGCCTAAAGCCCCATTCCCTCAGTTACTCAACAAGGGTGAGAATGGAACAAATTTCAATGAGATAATAGAAGTGTTTAAACATGTGCAAATTAATATCCCACTACTTGATGCTATTAAGGATATTCCTACTTATACAAAGTTTCTTAAAGAGCTCTGCACAACAAAGTGTAAGCTCAATATGCAAAAGAAAGCCTTTGTCACCAACTATGTGAGCTACTTAATACAACACCAAACCCCCAGGGTGTCCTACCATCTCTTGTGTTATAGGGAATTGCGTCATTGATAGGGCACCACTTGATATAGGGGCTAGTATAAACTTGTTGCCTTATTCTGTCTATGATCAACTAGGGCTCATGACCTTAAACCAACCACTACCGCATTATAGTTAGTAGGTAGATTAGTGAAGATTCCACATGGTTTGGTTGAAGATGTTTTAATATAGATGGACCAATTTTACTTCCCTATAGAGTTTATTGTACTAGATACCCAACCTGCATCAAACCCCAAATGTAAGATCCCTGTGATTCTTGGACATCCATTTTTTGCCACGTCTAATGACATCATCAACTACAGAAATGGTGTAATGAAGTTATCTTTCAACAATATGAAAGTCAAGATTAATGTTTTTAATGCCGATCATCAACATCTAGACCTAGATGATTTCGGTGTAGTAAATTTAATTGATGGTCTACTTGAAGATGTTAATACACCATCATCTATATTAGATCCAATAGACGCATGTCTAGCACATTTTAACTATGAATTTGATATAGACAAGTCCATTAATGAGGTAAATAATCTTTTAGATGCTGCACCTATAATCGATACCTTCAAATGGCGCCCTCATGTGGAAGCACTTCCTCCATCAAAATCTCTACCAATCCCATCTGTAGAAAAACCACCCACATTGGTCTTTAAACATTTACTTGAAAATTAAAAGTACTCCTACTTAGGACCTGATGTAACCCTACCTATCACCATAGCCTCATACTTAGATAAGGAACAGGAGGCTAAGCTTCTTGATGTTCTCAAACAACATAAGATAGCTTTAAGGTAGACCATAGCAGATATTCAAGGAATTATCCTTTTATGTGCATGCATAGAATACACCTAGAAGAAAATTCCAAACTATCTAGGAAAACATAGAGGAGATTAAACCCCAACATGAAGGGGGTAGTGAGAGATGAAGTGCTTAAGCTCTTAGATATTGAAGTCATCTACCCCACATCTAACAACACTTGGGTTAACCATGTTTAGGTTGTCCCTAAGAAGTCGATAGTCATGGTAATTAGAAATGAGGAGAATGAGTTAATCCCCATTCACATGACCACCGAGTGGAGAGTTTGTGTAGATTAGTAGAAATTGAATTCAGCCACAAGGAAATACCACTTTCCTCTACCATTCATAGAACAAATGCTAGAAAGGTTAGTTGGGCATAAGTACTACTACTTCCTTGATGGTTATTTTAGCTATAACCAAATCCCCATAGCACCTAAGGATTAGGACAAGACCACCTTCACTACCCTTTTGGAACCTTTGCCTACCATCATATGCCTTTTGGACTTTGTAATGCTCTAGCTACTCTTCAAAGGTGTAAGTTAAGCAAATTTTTAGATATGATAGAGAGTTCTCAATGTTTGGTTCTTCTTTTGACAAATGCTTGCACCATTTAAAGATTGTCCTCTTAAGTGTCAGGAAAAGAACTGTGTTAAAATGGGGAAACTGTCATTTTATGGTTCAAAATGACATTGTTTTAGGCCACATTATTTCACACAATGGTATTGAAGTGGATAAAGCCAAAGTGGATCTAATCTCTAACCTTCCTCCTTTAAGGATGGTGAAGGAAATTTGCTCATTTTTATGCCATGTTAGATTTTATATAAGATTCATCAAGGACTTGAGTAAAATAGCTAAGCCCCTATGTAATTTACTTATGAAAGAGGCCACTTTTGACTTTTGTGATAACTTCATGAAAGCATTTGAAGTGTGTAAAGGTTGATTAACTTTTGCACCGCTTATTTGACTACCTGACTGGAATGCACCATTTTAAATAATGTGTGACACTTTAGACTATGCTATCATGGCTGTGTATGGGCAACGTATTGATAAACTTCCTTATGTGATATATTATGCTAGCAAGACACTCAATGATGCCCAACTCAATTATTAAACTACAAAAAAAGAATTTCTAGTAGTCATTTTTGATGCTGCACTTAAATACTTTCTTTCAAAGAAAGATGCAAAACTTAAGCCGATCCGATGGATACTATTGTTACAGGAATTTGATCTTGAAATTCAAGATAAGAAAGATTCCAAGAATGCCATAACTGACCACTTATCTAGGCTAATTACGGAGTCTACTAGTAAGAATGTGCCAATAGCAAAGACATTTTCTGATGAACAATTGTTGCACATTTTCTAATTATCATGGTATGCTAATATAGTCAATTATCTTATCACTAGACAAGTGCCTAATCATTGGCCTAAAAAATACAAAAAAAGGATATATCACTAAGGTTAAACACTTTACATGGGACGATCTTGATCAAGTCCTTAGGAGATATGTACCAAATAACGAATAGCATAAGATCATCTCCTTTTATCATGACCATGCTTGTCGGGGCCATTTTAGTTCTAGAAGGATAGCTACTAAGATTTTATAGTGTGGCTTTTGTTGACCTACCATTTTCAAGGATTCTCATGCTTACTGCTTAACATGTGATAGATGTCAACAATTCAAAAGTATAAGGTTAAACACTTTACATGGGACGATCTTGATCAAGTCCTTAGGAGATATGTACCAGATAACGAATAGCATAAGATCATCTCCTTTTATCATGCCCATGCTTGTCGGGGCCATTTTAGTTCTAGAAAGATAGCTACTAAGATTTTGTAGTGTGGCTTTTGTTAACCTCCCATTTTCAAGGATTCTCATGCTTACTGCTTAACATGTGATAGATGTCAACAATTCAAAAGTATAAGAAAAGAAATATAATGCCCTTGAATCCTATTTTAATCATTGAGATATTTGATATTTGGGGCATTGATTTTATACTACTTTTTCCTAATTCCTTTGGTTATTTGTACATCCTTGTGGGGGTAGATTATGTTTTAAAATGGGTAGAGGCCACTATGTGTAAAACCAATGACCACAAGATGGTGGTCAAGTTCTTAAAGTAAAATATATTTTCACGTTTTGGTACACCTAAGGCCATAATTAATGATGGGGGATAAACATTTTTGCAATAGGGTATTTGAAAAATTAATGAATAAATGTGGTCTTACCCATAAAATTGCTACTCCTTATCATCCTTAAACCCATTGACAAGTAGAAGTGCTTACTAGAATAATAAATCATATTTTAGAAAAGATAATCAATTCAAATAGGAAATATTGGTCTTTGAGACTTAGTGATGTATTATGGGCCTATGATACTGCATTTAAAACCCTATAGGCATGTCACCTTATTGCTTAGTCTATGGAAAGGCCTACCACCTACTAGTAAAAGTAGAGCATAGAGCATATTGGGAAATCATAAAGCTCAATTATGACTTAGATGCTACTGGAACCCATAGAAAACTCCAACTCAATGATGAAAGATGCATATGAGTCGGCAAAGAGATATAAAGACTGCATAAAGAATAATCATGATAGACACATCTTAAGGAATTCCTTCACACATGGACAGAAGGTCCTTTTGTACAATTTCAGACTACATTTATTTCCAAAAAAACTTACATCTAGATGGATTGGACCTTACATAATATGTACTGTATATCCCTATGGGGCTGTCGAGATAGAAAAGGATGGAAAGTTCTCCAAAGTTAATAGACAAAGATTAAAATGCTTCCTAGAGTTGATAAACCTTAAGGTGGACGAAACATGACTTGAGGAACCACTATATTAGGACCTACCTTAGCATGTCTCATGACACTTGCATCAATCATAAGCTACATTCATCATTATCATTGCATAGCATGTCTAGTTGATGAAGTTAAACTTAGGGCTCACAAGGAGGCAACCCAGGATTTTTAAAGTCTCATTATTCTACATTACTCATTTATCATGTAGATGTCCTATATTGCAAAATATTATAGACAATGTTTAGTTTAGGTTGAGGGATATAGACATGCATGAGATGTCTAGTTTTCTTTATATTCTTGTTTAAAAAAATATATGAGTTTTTTAAAAGTTTTTAGGTCAAAGTTCCTTTACTATGATGAGAATTGGATTGTCATAAGCATAGTATTTCTCCTACTTTAACTTCTTAATAGCAATGCATATGGTTAATTCTACATTTATTCATGTATTAAAGTGCTTTACAAAAGCATAACCTCATAACACACTTAGACAGTGCATAAGTTTACAATAATATAGATGGTTATGACTTAAAGACCCTGAGGAAAATCAGTGGAGACCTATATACCCAAGTTAGTTTTGGAGACTATCATTTTCTAAGGGTTATATATAATTCCCTATTTTCTATAATGAACATTACTTTGACGATCCTATTATTTTTTTTGGTCAATTGCCAAGAACCAAACAAGAGTATTAACTTTTCTTTCCAGAATATTTATTGACTCGGATAGGTTTTAAGAAACCTAAGAAATGATATATGTCATCCTTGTTATTAGCCACTAACATAAAGCCTACTCAATATATCCATATCACTAGACCGTTGAGCCTCTTTGTAAGCCTTTTAATTTTCAAAACCCCATTTACCTTAATCCAAAGAAACCCCTGTAAGAATATCCATTACATATCATTCACAATTGAGTAGAGATCATAGTAAAGTTTAAAAAAAGGACAAAAGCCAAAGAAGTGAAAATCATCAAAAGTGTCTACAAAGAAAAATATTCCTTCTCAAAAATAAAAGGAAAAGTGAGAAAAAAAAATGTATTAGAAAAAAAAAAAAAAAAAGTATGAAGAAGAAAAGAGAAAGGAACAATAGAAAAGATATTCACTTCAAATGTACTCAAAAAGAAAAGTTTATAAAAGACCACTACTCATATTTGAAATTTTGAATCCTTATACCCTTGTTTTTAGAACCTGTCCCAAGCCTACGTCCTATCCAAAGACCTATTGATGTTAAGGTAAAAAAATAGCCTTAATGAGGATATAAATAAGAAGCAATTAAGATGAACTAACCCTACTAGTTTTGGTAATGGCAACTATTCTAAGGGACCATATTCTTTTGTCTCAATTGTGCTTAAAATGGTATGTGAACCATCAGACTTATTAGATTCGGTCACATTGTGATAGAAACTTGTTTGTCCCCTTTCCTTGAGAGCTTTATTTCTAAGATTGCACCAGGAAGAAATTGAGGTGAAGATATCTTTCTAAAGGAGCAATAAGAATTTTTGTTTAGAAGTCCTTACCTATGTAATTGTACACATACATGCACTATGAGATTGAATTGGAATAAAATGGCTTTGGTATGTGGATAACATGTACAATTTTCCATCCATCTTTACTAGGTTGTTAAAGCCAGTAGAGTACTAATGGATGAGAATTCTCTTAGATAAAACTAAGGAACTTAGCCTTATGGAATTTTCTAGGTAGATTCACTAGAAACCGTCACGAGGCCTAACTCATCCACTAGGCGAAACCTAGAGGTTTAACGACTTGTTGCATGTGAGTACCTACGAAAATAGAAGCCACCTTTGTTTTCCTGATTTTTTGCATGTTTTGCTTAGGACTAGCAAGATGCTGGTTGGAGGTGTCGTAAATGTTCAATTTTGTATAAAAAGTAACTAATTAGTAGTCCACATGTTATAAAATATAGCATTATTCTAGGTTTTGTAGAATTTTGTAACACATGCATTTCTGATGTAATAATTTAAAAGATTGTTATTTTGTAGGTTCAAAAGTTAATTTAGAGTAAGCATGTGAATTATCATAATTTTTTAAGACTCGATTAGTTTTTTTATATATTGCTTGTAGGTTTTGAAAAGGTGATCCAAAGGACGAGATTGATCAAGATGAGAATTTATTATCAAGATTAAAAGATCGAGTCAAGACCCAAAATGGCATTAATCCAAAGTGTGATCTGTAATAACCCCAACTTTTGTAATTGATTGAGAAAATCAATAAAGTTTGAGCTTCAAAAATTTCAGGCTAAAATATTAGGGTTATTTAGAATATACTTCTTATGAAAGTATAATCAAAGAATAAGACATGTACAATTGAAATTAAACTTACCAAACCCTTCAGAATGACTGTAACCACGACAAATTCTGAATTCGGATGAAAAATCCTTAATTTTCTTTATTTCTTGGACAAAAGGGTAAAATAGCTATTTTACCCAAAAATCAAAATCTGAGACATCAAAATTTAGATTGTACTAAGAAATACGAATCCAACACCACTAAGTACGCTCAATGCCTATAAATACAACCCCAAAAATCCTCCAAAAATTCCTAAAATTTCCACGAAATTGTTTTCACTATCCCTGAAAAATTAGACCTAGATCCCTCCCCAAAAACCCAAAAATCCCAAGAGATCTCTCTCTTTTCAATTTCTTTTTCTTTTTAGATTGGAACAAGAGACCTAAAATCAATTAGGCACTTTGTTCCAGATCTAATATCATCAATTCCACCATCCAAAACCGTCCACCATACCTTAGCTACAAAACCCCCAAAGAAATTTCAAGATCAAACAGTTCAAACAATGGAAATATGCAAGAAAGGTGGATCTTAGGCCATATCTTCATCAAAAGGGTATTTCTTTTAAATTGGACACATAAACAACGTTTTTTCTCCAATTAGGTAGGCGGGAATACTTTCTATACATGTTTACTAATGTTTAATGAAAATTTTATTTTACTATAATTTATTTTGGTCATAAAAAAGGTAAAAATAAAGTAACAATAGCACCTTCACTTCAGGATGATAGAGGGCTCAGATGGAAAATCGGACCCTACCAATCGATCTAGAAAGGTCCAAAACCCTTAGGGTACAATTTACACTAAATTTCATGAAGGTTAGATCCCTCAATTGAGAAGGGATTGATTGGATGGTCCAAAAGGACTATCCGATCTCCCAATCAGACGGACGATGCGTGAGATGCCGCACGAGCGCCCGCACAAGCGCGTACAACATCGTCCCGAGTGCCCAGAGTGCATGCGAAGTCATCCCATGCGCGTCGGTGGACGTCCTGTGCAGGTGCTTCCACATCTCATCGAGATGGACGCACCCGACGAGCGGGAGCGTTCCGCCCAGCTCCATTCCGCCCGAAAGATCTAGGCCGTCCATTCCTTTGGGCCCAAATCAAATCTAGGCCCTAGGAAAGAGTGTGAACTTCCAGATCTAATTTTGGAGACACCTAAACTCCAAATTGAGATCAGAAAGAAGTTATGGAAAGCTTGAAACCTCTATTTTCTGATGAAATGATGAAATCTAGAAATTATATAATAAAACTTTCTGTGTTAAAGAAACAAGTTTTCAATTACCTAGATATTTAAGATTTAAGATGATCAAATCTTAGAAATATGTTTTAATAATGATATAAAATTGAAATAAAGTTATCTAAATGATTTATTTGGATAGATCTAAGAGATATTAAGGGATCTACCCACTATGGTAGAAAAACCCTAAAAATTTCAAAGGGACCCACTTGATCAATAAGATCAAGTGTGATCAGATCCTTGAAATGGATGGGATGGATGTTGATATGATGAAATCCAAGGAGATATCATGGATGGATTATGACAAAAACAAAACAATATGACCTTTGGACCTTAATAAAGAAACCCCCCTAAATATAATTAAAACCCTTAATAAAAAGGAAAAGATCTAAGATCTAATGGTTGGATCATAAGTAAAGGTTTCTAAAAATGTTAATATAATTAGTTTCATTTTCTATTAATTGAAAATAGCATTTTAAATATGATTTATGTTATAAAGCATGAAGGTGTAACTTTTAGACTTTAGCATGACATATGATTAGATTGTTATCATAGGCTGCTAGATTTAATTATCCTAGGGGCATGATAGTGTGATTTTATGTAAGTGTAACTTAGGACCAAGTTAGTATGATTTCATGCCATTGTAACTTAAGATCATGCTAGTTTAAGTATAGTTTTATTCCATTAAGTTAAGTTACATTCATAAGGAACATGTTAGTATAAATGTTTGTTAAATTTATATTGGAACCATGCTTTAAAGTTTATGATTTAATTGTTGTCAAATTTTATTAGTAGATCTACTTGTTATGAGATAAAGAGCATAAAACACCAAAATGTACTCTAATGAGAAAGTAGAGTTTCATGACACAAATAAGAATGGAGTACTTTGGACTTAATTAGTAAGGGTTATAGTTAATAGGACAATATAAGGATTATCAAATCCTTGGCCCAAACTAGGAGAATAATAAACCCCATGAATGACATTGTAAATATTCATGGACTTAATTAAAATTAATTACAAAGAGTACTTAGGGTCAACATGCTTATAGGAAACTTATGAAAGGTTAAGCTATGGTCACTCTAGTGAATGTGGAACATAGTGGTTAAGGGGGTTATCTAATAGAGCCTCGCTCTTCCCCTACCTTCCGTTGACCTTTGTGAGGTCTAAATGCTTCCTTACATGAGGATTGAAGTAACCACTTTTTGTTCACCCATTCAGCTAGTAAGCCTTAGTCAATTGGAAATAAGAGGAGCAGTCTAGACTTAGGCTTAAATAAGTTACCTTCAACAAGCAAAACATTAACTAGTTGAATAATAATAGTAAGAGCATAAAAGGTTAGTAAATTACCTAACCCTAATAAAAACTGTAAGTAAGATAAGGATGATTAAACAAGATCCATTAGATCTTGGATGATCAAGAACAATAAGAATAAGAATATTATATTGTACTTAGTATGCATGTTTATTAGTATGCTTGTTCTAGTTCATTAGATTAGATAATCCAAACCCTTGATCAAAGATGATTCAAGGAAGAAAACCAAGATCATCCTCCTTAGGGATGATCCAATAACTGAACTTATATTAAAGAAGAACTAGATGGTAGAAGATCTAGGACCTTGATCTTTATCAACATGTGTAGATTGTCAATCAATGGATCTATGAAAGATCAAGATCAAGGAGATGGACACACTAAGACTTAGAGATAGAAAAATACTTAGATATGAATGATCTAAAGATCATTCTAAACATCAGATCTAATGATCAATAGGATTGTTCAAAATTTATATATTGACAATATGTATGGATGAACAAATTACATGCATCAGTCAGGATCATGGAAGATTTGGGAAAAGAGATCACTCCTTAAAGGTAGGAGGATTTGATGAATGCATTTACATGGGATATACATGATTGAACTCATGATCTTATGTTGACAAGAGTAATGTTAATACTTGTACTAAATCTCTTGAAAACCTTATGATCCAACCAGACACATATAAGATGGTTAAGGACTAGACTATAAGTGAATAGGGAACTAGAAAATATTTCAGCCATAAGTAAACAGACAGATGGTCTGATATATATGAAATCTATTTTACATACAAGCTTGGAGGCTTGTGAGTTTGTTTTGATAGGTATAAGCCTAAGGGGATGCTATTGCTAGATGAGTTATAAGGGTTTGGCCACCTGCTCCTTGAAATTTGATGATTTGATGATACCTTGCCCTATGAGAGGCTAAAAGTTGGGTGGGGCAGTGACATAATATTTTCCACCGTGGTATCAGTGGTAAACAGGGCAGTTATTCGAGCGCGCTAGTATGGATCAGACTGCAGCATGGCAACCTTTTTTATTATTTTGCACTATGATGCATATGAGAATAGGCATAGTGAAATGCCTTATGTTTTAGCATAATGAAATGCTAGGTAATTGTATATTACCAATATTTCCCAAGAAGGGAAATTCCCAACGTAAGATTAGCTGAAATACTAAATTCTCATAATAGAGAGAATTGATCAGCTTAGTTGGGAATGATATTTGACTACTTTCATAAATTTAACTGATTTACCCATGTATAGTATGTACGTATATGGATGTACATAACTTACAAAGTAAAGAGTAGAGACATGAATATGTTTAGGGATAATGGGATTATGAAGTATTGGGATTACATTATCAATTATTATACTTCTTGAATCCCCTACCAAGCATTGCTTGCTGAGATATTGTAAATGTTGCAATATCTCAGATACAGGGAAGGAGAGTTAGGAGCTGAAGATGATAGAAGACTTGAAGAGAATAATCTTCAAGGTATACCCTTGAAGACATGTATTTTTGTTTGTTAAGATTTTTATTGTATGGTGAGCTTGAGTTTTGGATTATGTAATTTGGACAAGTATTGTAATAGATTTGGCTATACTGTGAACCACTTGATGGATCTTGGAATTTAATAAAATTATATTCCTTCAGTGGAATTTTATTTTGTACACAAATTGTACTTATGTTATGTATGAAGTAGTGACTTGGGTTTTCAAAACAAGTTCTAAAGAAAAGAAATTTCGCTGCTTTGTTTTGCGAAAAAAATTTACACTATTAAGGGCCCTGCCTTTCAAAATACATTACAAAACATGTTACAAAAACCCGGGTCATCACATGATCAAGGTTCAAGACCATCTTAGGGCTAGCAAAAGAAGGCAATGGGAAGCATAAAAGGTGACTCAAATGATACATACCAACAAGAAATGTATTTCCATTATTTGCATGAGAATTGGAGCCATTCATGAGGTTTCCTAGTCCAACTAGGAAACATAAGGAAGCCAAGCCATCCAAGTTTTTAAGCCAAGGGAGTTATCCATTCAATCCACCAAGGATTGAGTCATCAAAGTGAGCCATCAAGTCACATGGGAACAATGCTACATGGAGCCACACGATTGGAGCACCAATTCAAGCAATTATCCTATATTAAAAGTGTGATTTTCAAGGGATTTTGAGAGATATTTGTAAATGGTAAGATGATCATGCATTGGTGGACCCATCAAGAGAGAAAATTCCACTTTCCATTCTCATTTTCCACCCTTTTCTCCACCAAATCCTAGGGTTTCCACAATTTTTTTACCTTAAGGAAGGAGCCACCTACCTAAAAGGTGATGACTTCCCCTAGTTTAGTTGTCAATTTTGGTGGTTTCCTAATTAGGAGACCCCTAGATCTAAGTCCATTCTAAGACATAAAACCCTAGATTTTTCTCCATCTTTCCTTACTATTTTCTTCTCTTTTCCACCATCTACTCATCTTCCAAAGAAAAAGACGCCTCCCCCTTTACCTAAGATGGAAACCAGCCCATATCATCCTTGATTACATCATCACTCCACCTAACTCACTACCTAACATTCCTATTTGAATTCTTATATCTATATCCACCCCATTTCCTAGAGTAAATCCTTCATCAAAGTGAAAACAATTCATCTATAAATTCATAGGCCTTTCGTGTTTTTTACCTAAGTAGAGGCTAGGTGAGACAACCTTGAAACATTGTACTCTTTGTTTGTTGATATTTAGAGCTGGTCTTTGGTTTCATTTGGTGTTATTATTCCTTTTGATTTCTAGGAATTTATTTATTTATTTGCTCTATAATCTAGGTTAGAAGTGTGCTTTAACTATTTTAGTTTCATTGCCTTAGTTTCCCATTATTTGCTTTCTAGTTCTACACTCATTTTTCCACATAGCTTTCCCACTTTTCTTTGCTTCACTTCGATTAGTTTTTCCTATTCATTCTCTTAAGATTCATGTTAGTTATTATCTAGTAATAATATCCAAGAGAACAAATAGCTTGCATTCTTGCGCCCGCCCACCCATCCCCCAATAGGAATTTCATGTTTTTTTTCTTCAATTCCACTTAATTTTAAGTGTTTTTTTTCATAGTTAGTTCATCATCCTATCCATCTTCTCTCTTGAATTTTTTTTTCTTGTTTTTATTTAAATCTTATCATTATTTATATTTAAAGTATTATGTTGAGTTTTTTTTATAGTTTAGATCAAGTTTTATCACTTTGAACTATGTGCAATTTCTAGATTTTCATACATGTATTATGCACATAATTTTTGGTGCACTTTGGCATTGATTCAATAAAATTCTTTGAGGATTCTTGTTATCAAATATTTTGATCATTAAATTAATTTATATTTAGTTTTTTATCATATATAAAAGTTATTATTTCAGTTGCTTTATATGCTTGATTTAAGTTGATGTTTTTAAGTACTTAAAATCTGAAAATTTCTCCCTTCAAACTTTATGTTTGGTTTCCAACCATCAAAACATCTTAATTTCTTAAATCCTTAGAAACCCATCTAGATTTTTACGTTGTTTGATAATAAAATATCTTAGGTTGCATGTTAGTTTGCATTTAAAGCATCAAATCTAGCAATTTTTCAACCTATGAACCATGCGCACAATCCATGGATCATGTGCATGGTACTAGGTTATTTTCCTCTTTGAATCTTGCTTAATTTAGATGCTTAATCTTGTTTTAGCAGTTTTTATTAGTTTTTTGCATCTTAGTTTAAGTTTAGAAAGTTTCCATTTTGAGTCTTAAGAAAGTTATATTGTTACAAAGTTTCTTATTTAGGAAAGTATTAAATTAGGAAAGTTTCCTTCTTAGTAGTTTCCTTAAGTTAAGTTGCTTAGCTAGTTCAATTTAATTTTGCTTTAGTTTACTTCATTTGAATGCGTGTTAGTTAGATAAATTTTCATTTTCATTATTTAGCTTTGTTTTTGTCAAGTTTTCTTTAGTCATAATTTCTAATTTCATGCATATTTTCATTCTTGTTAACTTTGAATTCCTAGTTTAATCAACAACTCTCTTTCTTTGGCTAAGATAAGCAACTTAAATAATAACCAACCAATTCAAAATTCCATGAGACTCCTCAAAGAACCGACCTCTCTCACATACTAATAGTACATTGATCCATGCACTTGTGAGTAATTTTAAAGCTACACCATTAGTCCAACTCCATAAAAAGAAATTAGAAAGAAAGAAAGCAGAATGATGCATGAATGCTAACTAACATGGAATATGCATGAACCTGAAATTAGAAAGTGGCTATGTGAAACATGGAAATAGAAAGTGTACGGAATTACAAAGAGGAAAGATAAGAAAACATGAAAAGAGTGTGTGAATGAAGGAAAGTGAGAATGGAATAGGAAATGATGTAAGATGCATGCAAATCTAGCATGGAATGACCCATGCATGTGATTTAGAAAATGGAAAGTGTGTGTGTGTGTGCATGCGCGCGCGCGTGCATGCGCTTCTAAATGGAAAGTGGAATGCTTACACTACATACAACTAAAATGCCTAATTCTAAAATGATATGCATGACTTTTTTAAACCAAGAATACTTTCTAAATCTAATGGGCTACTATGCATGAAGTTTCTAGACTTTTCCTAGAAAATAAAAAATAAAAAATAGGAAGTCAAACATGGTTTCTAAATTAGAAAAGTGCTACTTCTAAGCTAGGAAGGTGCTAGATCTAAGAATCTACCATTCAAATACTTCTAAAATGGACCCAAACTAATCCTAAAACATTCCTAAGATGCATGAAAAGAAATTTAGAAAGTTTCTAAAGATGAAAAGCAAGGAATCTAAGTTTTAAGCATGAACTCTAAATTAGAAAATACCTACTTCTAAAATAGATAAGTGCTTAAAAATATGGAAAGTAAGCAAGCTAAATGCGAAACTATACTACAAACTAGATCTATAGAGTGAACCTAACCTAAGGAAACAAAAGTTTAATTCAATACCATGAATGCAATCTAAGCTAGCTATTAAAGATGTCATACAAGTGAACATGAAAAAGCTGCATCCACCAAAAGTTGGTGGAATGCATTATAAACCTTATGTTTGTATGATTGTAAATCCTAATGGAATAGAAGTGAGACATGGTTGCATCTATACTACTCTATGATGAAATGAATTACCATGCAAATCATGAACTACAAAGCAAGTAAAGATGAGAAATTGCCATGAAAAATTAAGGAAAAACTAAAACTAATTAGTGCATGGAAGTCTAAGTAACATGAAGGATGATGCATGCAACTACATTAGCAATATAGTAATAAATACCTAGATGAATGAATGCTTGAAGAAGGTGAATGGAAAAGAGAGAAAATGGTAGAGAAAGAAAAAGATAAATAAGCTAGAAAAGGAATAGGACTAGGTTGAGACCCTACTTTTATCTCCAAGGAATTTGATCATGGAAGCTTGAAGGGAGCTCAAGTGAGGATGATCTTCCTCCCTCTGTTTATCCTTTGATTTGGCTATGCACTTTAAGGAAGTTGAAAGATGTTTAAGCCATGCCAAGCACCTTTATTTATAGATTTCCAGCTTAAGGGTTAAGGAAATTCAAGGGTTGATATCAAGCCACTTAAGTTGATTTTGAACAAATGCCTAGATGGGGTTGTGGAATTCAAACATAGGAGTGAGAGATGAGAATGGAAGAAATAAAATAAGAATGGAAGGAGAAAAGAAAGAAGAAAGTGTAAGAGAAGAAGGGAATAAGTGCGAAAAAGAAAGAATTAGAAAGGGAGACTAAGGAAATAACTTAAGAGGGAGGGGAAGGGGGTGAAACCAAATTCGAATGTGAATTTTTGGGTTGGGGGAGGGTTGGGGAGGCATGATTTTCATTATAGGAAACTAAGGTGGAAAATGGGAGAAAATAAAAAGAAAAATAAAAGAATAAGTAGGAAAAGAAATTAGTGAAAAAAATAAAAGAAATGGAAATTTGGTGGGGAAATGTAAGGTTTTTTATATTTAGAAAGTCTTAAAGAGGGTGGGGCATGGAGTGCACATGTGGGTATGTATGAATGATTTAGAAGCCTTAAAATGTATGGACCCTTGGGTGAGATTTCATGGTTGAGATCTTCTTTTTCTTAGTGTTTTGGTTTGACTTTTCAACATAAGAAATGTGGCTAGTGTTTCCCTCTATACTTTACTTTAATCTTAGTCCTTATATCATACCTATCTATACTTGAATGGATGGGATCCATTTAGGCATATGAACCTTCTTTAAACATTATTTCGTCTCCAATGCTAAATTAGATTGTCCTAGGATGAATGGCCTTGATTCTTGAAGATATTTATATGCTCATGTAGATCAATTGTGCTTCAATATCTTATTTAGATGAGACATCTTCTCATTGGTTGATTCTTCATCCTTTTGGTTGAGTATGAGAGAAAAAAATAAGTGAAAAGTCTGCATATGGTCCTATTCTTCTTTTTCTTCTAAGAAGCTTTCATTGTATTTGATTATATTGTATATGAATTCATCTTCTTCCATAAGCTTCCACAGGTGGGGACATGTATGCAATTATGCTTGAATATGGAAATTGCCACCTCTTCACCCTTATTTGTGTAGGAGTTGAATATAGGGTTTTTGGCTTTTTGACTTCAAGAGTGACATCCAATGATCCCTTTGAACCTCCAGAACTTCATTTATGGAACGTGTGACCCTTCATATATCTTGGAACATGAAATTTCTCTTTATAAGTGCAACACCCCTAATTTTTGGTAAGGAAATTAAATAAAGAATGAAACTTAGAATTTCAAGAAAATTAGGCTGGAATATTAGGGTTACTAAAAATACACTTTTCATAGAATTTGAATCAAGGTATAAGACATGTATAATTGAAAACATATTTGATGAACCCTTCAAAATGACTGTAAGCGCGTCAAATTTTGAGTTTGAATGAAAAACCTCTATTTTTCTTCATTTTTAAGTATAAAAGGGTAAAATGTTAACTGTACAAATAATCAAGACCTGAGACATCAAAATTTGGAATGTACTCAGAAATACGAATCCAACGCCACTGAGTACACTCAATTCCGAGTCCAAGAGAATAAAATCGATTTTTCTCCATAAAAGGGCAATTTGGTCTTTTTACACCTACGTGGAGCCCACAAGGGACCCACAAAGGGGTCCAATGGCCAAAAAATAGGCCATCATTAGTCAATTCACTACCATCTGCTAGTGGAGTAGGAGGTGGTAGTGGGAATCCTAAGACAACTTAATATTGAAATAAATCAAGTTGATAATTACAAGTCATCATGAAAAATTCAAAACACCTCCATAAATAGCTCATAAAAATCCCAAAAATTCTCCTAATGTTTCTCATGAGGTCCTCTAGAATGCTCCAAAATCCCAGATCTAGAAACGTTCCACATCTTCCCCAATTTCATTTTCTTTCTCTCCTTCTCCCTTATTCTCTGTGTGCGTGTCCATAGACACACCAGGCACTCCAGACTAATTGGAGATGTCGAGCGCGTCTAGGAACATGTCGTCCCTCATGGGACTGGGTTTCTGTCTAGAAACCCTATTTCAATTAGGCATCAACATACAGCCATTGAAACAAGATCTTCATCGTTAGATATGTTTGTACATGGGTGATATACAAAAGCCCTTTGGTCCCATTAATATCCACCTCCTAGATCTCCAAAAAAATCAAAACAAAATCCAAACCAATACTATTTACCGTCTCTGGCAGTTTCTTTAAGTTATTCCAGCCAATGCGGCTAGCAAACGATGATCTTGCCTCTTTGGGAGTCTTTATAATGTGGTTTTCTTCAAATGCCCTAAGGTTTTACTCCTCCGGCAACGGCGACGAGGAATCAAGCTATATGTATGTTTTTCAACAACTAGGGTTTTACTTATGTTCTCCAGTGTTTTTCTTCACATCCGGTGAATCTCTCCTCACTGGACCAGCACAAGTAGGTGCATCTCACTCCCTACTTTCATTTTCGACTGTTTGTTGTAGTTTTTCAGCCACCTAGAGAACTCCCCAACCGTTGATCTATCAAAAACGATGGATCAGACATGAAGGGTTGAGATCTCCTCCATCCATAGCTCAAATGCAACTTCTAAGCTGTTCAACGGATTCTTGAGGCCCCAAAACACCAGGAGATGAGATCTAGACCACTGAAAGTCATGGACGAATGAGATCTAGCCACAGGTAATCCAATCGTCTAGATCAGGACCGTCTCACCTTTAGCTAGTCACTTGCGCCCGACCACCTGGGACAGGCAGTAATGGGTGCGAGCCTCTAGTCGTCCCGCACCCGTAAACCCAGATTTTATTTGGGCCATCCATTTTTAAACTGAAACTTTGGCTTTACAATTCAGAGCTCGATATAGCTCTCATTTTAGATCTAAAAACTTCTGTGGATTCCTTGTCTCTTCTAGAATTCACTAAAATTGTTATATCTATGTTTTAAATTGTATTTAAATGATATATTTAGTCAAATCTATAATAACAGTAGTGGAGCATGATCAAGATGATCCCAAAATGAAAATATGAACCGATGGATGTGTTTAAAGGTTCCTAAAACCCTTAATATCATATTCACAATAATATTTCTATGTAGATAGATCAAATAATTAAACCAAACACAGTAAGATTGAAATTCAACCCTTAAAACGGGCTGAAATCTTAAAAACTCAATTCTGATTTTAGTTTGACTCCAAATTGAGATAAAAAAATTTTGTTGGATTCATATTAATGAGTGTAATCTAATAAACTAATAAAATTTCAATTTTAATTCATTAAATATTCTAAGATTAAGAAGATAAGTGTACTAATATCCTTGATCTACAAGATCTAGGATGATTAGACCAATCAAACCTTTTTGGATGATGATATAATAGTATAATAAATTAAATTAGTAAGTTATATGTAATTTTATAGGCAGATCTTAAGACATTTAGCCTTAAATATATATAATAATAAAAAAAAAGGGGGATGGAAATCTCCTTGATCAAGTTGATCAAGGATGATTGGACTATATTGATATGTGTTTATGGTGATATTGAGTTAATATTATGTGAATTTATGGAATGGATGATGAGGATTTGGGCTAGATCAAGATATATGCTCTTAAATGGGATAAAGTAACTTAAGATCTCCTTGATTGGGTAGATCAAGGAAGATCAAATCAATGGATGAGATACATCAATGATTTAACAATGAAATTACATCAATAAGAAATGTTGGATCTAAAATAAAATGATGGATGAAGATTTAAACCCTAAAAGAAGAAAAATGAATAAGGATCAATTAAGACCGTTGGATCATGATAGGTGTTTATATCTTGTTAGAATTGCATTAAATTATTAAACATTTTGATAATTGCCTTCCTTGCTTAGTAGAGTTAATTATAGAATTTTTTATTTAATTTTTTATGCTTTTTATACTTTATATTTATGCTTTAATACTTAAGTAATGGAAATTTCATTGAAATTGTAATTAAATGAAATTAGAATAGAAGGACATTAACATGAAATATATGACAAGGACTTAATGATAGTAAGGACCATAGTTAGTAGGATAATATAAGGAATATAAATTCCTTGGTCCAAATTAGGAGAATAATAAAACTCCATGAATGACATTTTAGTTCATGGATTTAATTAAAATCAATTAGAAAGAGTACTTAAGATTAAATGCTCATAGGAACCTTATGAAAGGTTGAGTTAGGGTCAAGCTAGTCAATGATGGACATAGTGGTTAAGGGGGTTATCTAATAGAGCCTCGCTCTCCCCCCACCTTCCATTGACATTTGTGAGGTTTAAATGCCTCCTTACATGAGGATTAAAGTGGCCACTTTGTATTCAACCATTTAACTAGTAAGCCTTAGCCAATTTGACATAAGAGGAGCTTCTAGACTTAGGATGAAATAAGCTACCCTCAACCAATAAAACATTAATTGGTTGAGTAATAATAATAAGAGCATAAAATGTAGTAAATCATCTAATCCTAATAAAAATTATAATCAAGATAGGGAGGATCAAATAAGATTCATAGGATCTTAAATGGTCAAAAACAATAAGAATACTAATGTAGTATTGTAGTATGTATATGTAGAAGTTATGTATGTATATGTAAAAAAGTATAGGTAGAGAATCCAAACCCTTGGTCAAACATGATTTAATGAAAGATTAGGGCATCCCTTATAGGAATACATACTTGAATAGAGAAATAACCTTACGCATATGGTTTGACAGATGGATGAATTTAGACCATGATGAACATTGTGGAAGAATACACTTGAGAAGTATGAATCAAGATACTACTTTGAGGTAGGTGGATATACAAAGATGTATTAAAGCCTTATGTGTATACATACATGATTTTTTGTCTAGAATTATAGACCTTCATGATATAATTATGCTTAGTACCTTAGCATAGTCGTGATCCAAAACACATGATCCAAATAAGTGATCCAAAAACATATGATCCAACTAAGTGATCCAACACGTGATCCAACTAAGTGATCTAACCAAATGATCAAACTGAGTGATCCAACCTCATAATCTAATTCAATTGATCCAATATAAGGATCCAATCAAATGAGGTGAAGGTAATGTGTGATGACCGGGGTTTTCAAATGAAATTTTAAATACAAACTAATTTATAATGCAGGATCAATCCAACTTGAAATAATTTTTGTAAGATAGTGCAATGCAGCAAAAAATCTTTTGTTTATGTTTAACTGCAAGTGCACAGGCTATTGTAGTGTAGCTTATGCAAGTACGGGTCGATCACACGAGGACTTGATTTAAAATGATGGAGTTTTTGATAAAATTCAATTAATAAAAGAACCAAAACAAAGACTATACTAGAAATAAACTAAAATTCAAATTTATTAAACTATTGCAATGTACACAATTATTTATTCCAAAGAAAATAGAAAATAAAACTAAAAGTCGTCTTGGATAAGCCTGTCCCTGGATAGTCAAAATGATGATAATGTAAAACCAGAATATCACAGGGACACAGAAGTAAATAAACTAGGGACCGAGACAGTATTAAACTGAGGACATGGATGGTATTAAACGAAAAGGACAGAGGTGGAATTTCTGAGATCTTACATGGCAAACTTGTAAATTTCTGGGGTTCTGGTTTTTAACAAAAAAAAACCAGGAAAACGGTGATGAGTGGAAAAACGTAGAAGGAGGGAGAAGAAGAGAGGAGAAAGGAGGGAGGAAGAAGGAAGAAGGAGGGAAAGGAAAAAAACTTGGAAACCCAACTTGGGTTTCTGTCTCCGGACCGTTCGGTGACGTCACCTGGGCTAGTTCGGACTGGGGCAGATGCTGGTGATGGAGGAGGAGCTAGCCGGTGTTAGTTTAGCAAAGACAGGGTAGAGCAGAATGGCTGGCGAGCTGTGGTTCTGTCTAGGTTGTGCGTTGTCGAATCTAGACTGGGTGCGTGCTTTCTGCAGTGAGACAAAAGAGGCCGATAAAGAGGCAATGTGGTGTTGAAGACAAAGAACGAGAGGGAGATAGGAGAAGCAGGGAAAGAGGAAGAGGGGTTGCCGGAGGTGAGAAAGACAAAGGGAGAAGTTGGGAGGAGAACGATGAGGGAGGCAGGGGCAGCTAAGAGGATAATGGAGAGAGAGAGAGAGAGAGAGAGAGAGAGAGAGAGAGAGAAAGAGAGAGAGAGAGAGAGAGAGAGAGAGAGAGAGAGAGAGAGAGAGAGAGAGAGATGAGATGAGGTGAGAAGAAGAAGAAGGGAAAAGGGAAGGGGTCTACCTCCTCCTACGGTTTAGCCAAGAGGAGATGAGGGAGAGGTTGGGCGATGAAGGAATAGGAGAAGGGAAACTTGGTGCGGTAGAGAAGAGAGAGAGAGAAAGTAGAGAAGTGGGAGGGAAGAAGAGAAGAAAGGGACGGTGAAAGAGATGGGAGAAGAGAGAGAGAGAGAGAGAGAGAGAGAGAGAGAGAGAGAGAGAGAGAGAGAGAGAGAGAGAGAGAGAGAGAGAGAGAGAGAGAGAGAGAGAGAGAGAGAGAGAGAGAGAGAGATGAGATTAGATGAGGTGAGAAGAAGAAGAAGGGAAAAGGGAAGGGGTCTACCTCCTCCTACGGTTTAGCCAAGAGGAGATGAGGGAGAGGTTGGGCGGTGAAGGAATAGGAGAAGGGAAACTTGGTGCGGTAGAGAAGAGAGAGAGAGAGAAAGTAGAGAAGTGGGAGGGAAGAAGAGAAGAAAGGGACGGTGAAAGAGATGGGAAAAGAGAGGAGAGAAAGCTGCCCTCCTATGGTTTTAAAGAAAGTCTTGAGAATAGAAAGGAGGATGAGAAAAGGAAGGAGTGAGAAGAGAGGTGGGTACGTGAGAATGAGGAAGGTAGAAAAGAGAGGAAATAAGGAAGAAAAATAAGGAGGGAAAGAGAGAGAGAGAATTAGGAGGGAAAGAGAAGAAGGGAAAGAGGAAGAAAAGGAAAGAGAAGTGGGGAAAGGAGTTGCCCTTTACATTTCTTTCCATTTTGTCCATGATTTCTATTCCATCCATCTCCATGGTTGATCTGGTCCATCAATCCTTTTTAAAATGATCTGCACCGTTAACTTTTAATTGTAGCCATCCATGCATCCTTTGGTTGATCTGCAAAAGAAAAGACTAAATTAGAATCATCTGAACCGTATATTAATCATCTAATGAGCTCTAATGATCATCTGACCGTTGATTTTGACAAATTAACGTTTGGATGGTCAATTGGAGTTAAATTCAAAATCAAGCTAAGTTTTGCAAATTTGAGCAGTTAGATGATCTAATTGAATGCTAAATTAAGGGAATTTTGACCAAAATTGAACACTTAACATCTTTTCTTTCAAATTCACTTTGAAAAACCCCGAGTGTTATTTTTCTTTTATCAAAAACAAGGATTCTCGGTGAAATGAGCGCTCATTTCTACAAAAAATCTGACAGAGTTTCCTCTATTTTTCGGACATATGACATTTAACACATGTCATTGCGAAGTACCTGATAAACATTGTTGACAATTTTAAAATATAAATGGAGACTCTGTCTCCTTTTCATACATCTAACAAAACAAAATAGTTTACCTCAACACAACACACCCAAAACCTCCACAGCACAACCTAGTCACATAAGTCTTCTAAATTCCCATAATTTCATACAATACAGTCTCTTTTTCATTTCTAATATGACAACTTCAATTCAAAGTCCAATTCTTACCTATCCTCTTCCCAAGCTTCTGTTGGTGAGCTCCTGTCAGTAAGCAGCTCCTATTCCTTGGGAGTCCTTTGTTCTGTGATACTATCAACATATCAAACCTGCTACTATTCTCTGTATTTGAGGCATTGCAAACCACAGCAATGCCTCAGCAAGCAATCGATTGTGTAGGTGGAATAAGATGCAATATTTTATATAAACAGAAATCATTATAATTACATATAGATCAATTTAGCCATGTTGAATCATGCAAACAACAATTCAATTATCATTTAACTTGAAATCATTCAACATTTATCAAAATCACGAATCCACGCCAAGATGGAAGGAATACCAATGCATTAGTACAAAACACATTTGAAATACAAATTATGTAGTCACATGTCAAACTTACAACTCATTTACATTTTCCTGATACCAGTCTTTAATCTTACGAGAGATTTCACATATCAAATAGCAACGCGTTGTTGTGTGCATCAAGTACACAGCAAACAATATTATCCTCTTTGGCGCAGTGAGTCGACGCAATGGGTTAAACCCAAAGCCACACCAAACTCAAAGACACGCCTCAAGGCTTTACTCCTGAGAGACCGGTAGCTCGTCCAACCCGAAGGCCTGCCCACATCATAACGACTCCGTGGCCCGCCCACATCATAACAACCTCTCAGAACGCGTCAAACTCCCCAATGGGGCTAAATCCTAGGGACCGGTAGCTCATCCAGCCAGGAACCGATAGCTTGTCGAACCCAAAGGCCCGCCCACATCATAACGACTCCGTGGCCCGCCCACATCATAATGACCCCTCTCGCTCATACGAGCCATTTCACAATTTCCTGGTATCAGTCTTACATTTCTCTCACATGGTTCACAATAATGCATAGTTTATGTACAATAGTTTAATCATAATTCAAATTCAGCATGCATATTCATCTTATCTTTTGTATAAACCGAAAAGATTCATTTCAATGCTTGAAATTCATATACACATGCATATATAGCGAAAATTGTAGCAATCTTAATTCCACCTACCTCAATTGGAGATCTTCTAATTCACTGACGCGAGTACTTCATTCAGTTCGCGTACGCGCTCCCTATCAGTCACCTCTGTAACAATACAAACACATGTTCAGTTATACAATTCTAGGACTTCTCCTAGCTTCCCTAACACTATTTGGCATAAGACAAAGTGACAGTGCTCATTACTGTGCAAAAGGCGTTTCATTAGATATTGGTTGATAGCTAATTTAATGGCAAACAGTTACTAGATTTATAATCCACGCCATTGGCCCTAGATTGGCTATTCATTACTCTTCTTAAGCGACTGTAAGTCACTTTCACTGTTCAGGGGTCTGAACCCATGATTCCAATCTAGATCAACTCTTGGGTTAGAGCTGGATGTTATTTTCTATACTTTATATCATATCTAAGCCAATTCAGGGTTTAGGAATCCATTTGTGACCTCAAATCATTCATCTAACATCATAAGGTGTCTGTTTGAATATTAATAGATCGAATGGCCTAGATCATCTGATCTGTTTCGCTTCAAATTCATATAGTTCTAGTCATCCTATCATCTTTTTATGATGAGGAACTCATCTGTGATGTCTGATTGTCGATCAGACATGAGGAAGTTACTTTGTGAACAGTACCCGATTGGATGGCTGAGATTGTTCGATCGGTTTTTAGCCTAAATCTGATGTTTTTTGTGTGATCTGAGCTACATCATGCCCTAAATTACCTATCCCTAAGCTTTGATTTAAAAATGGACTGTTGGATTATCCATAAAACCTAGATCTAGCATGAATCGTGCGGATATAGCTAAAATCTCAAAATCAAGAATAGGGTTTTGTAGATCTTACCTTCTAAATGCATTTTTGTACATTTTCCACCATTGGATGGGTTGGATTGGTCACCATTTTTTAGTAATCCCTTTTAATCGTGTCGCACACACTATTCATCTGTCCATTTGACGGTCCAGGTCTCGTCGGATTCTCCAATAAACTTAAGGGTTTTATTCATCTCAACATGCTGAACAAAATGACCGGTCGGATTGTCAATCCGAGCCGGCATCATCTCCGACGATGACCTGGAATTCGGCGACCCAGGAAAACCCGGGTTTTCCCTTCCACGCCTGCACGCATCTCTCTCTCTCTCTCTCTCTCTCTCTCTCTCTCTTCTACCCCCTCTCTCCTTCTCTCCGGCTATTTCCCCCTCGATTCATTCTCTCTTGCCAGTGCGACCTAGGGTTTCCAGGCACACCGGGTTTCCCCCTTTCTTCTCTCCTTCTTCTTCTTCTTCCTCTTCTTCTCTCCCTCTCTCCCTCTTTCTCCCTCTCCCTTCTTCTCTTTCTTCTTCCTCCTCCCCTTCCTTCCCCGCCAATTTCCTCTTCATCAGTT